>JAMJFZ010000435.1:13900000-14422500 GCA_026225945.1 Cricetomys ansorgei | reverse complement strand
CTAATTATCTGCCGCTGACAACCTTTCAGGGCCCATTATAAGAGAAAAGTCTGCACCAGGCCTTCAGAGCCCTATATCCCAGCTCCAGGGAGTTTGAGGGAGCAACAAGGAGTGATTCCTGAAGTCTGATTTATCAGGGAAGATTAGAAGAGTTACATCTATAGTCTGGTGGAACGGTGACAGAGGGGGGCAGGCTAACGGTTGGCAAAGGGCAGAAGAAAGGGGAGAGATTTATGTGGCTTGGTATGAGACTGAGCAATCAGAGAGAAATGAAGAAATGAAGACGGAGAAGAGGGTCCTGTGTGAATATCAGGGAAGCGTCCTGCTCGGGGAGATTTATTAGACAGATGAGCAAATCTTCCAAATGAAGCTCCATCCTCACCCGAGGAAGAGTGGGCCTGCATAAATGTGCCATGGCTGTTTTTCTCCATCACTGTGGGACCAGTTGTGTTATCTAGCTCGGCTTTCCATCTTTCTCTCAAAGGGTGTCCTTAAAAGTCAGAATCAACCTTTTCCCTAGATTGCCACAGGACTCTGGGAAGCTTTTAAAAGGGCATGGAGAAATGCCAGAAGGGCGTTTTGAAATCCCACGGGTGTCCTGCCAGCGTGTGAAATTTTTCGGTGAACTTCACGGATTAAAACTGTCTCTCCCTCGTGTAGAGCAGGGACCTCCCATGCGCTACAGACAGCCCTTGTTTCAGGCGAGAGACCCCTGTCCTGCCGCCTCTTCTGCCTCAGGGTTTCCGCTGTTGTTGAGAATCAGGGTGCTCAAGAACCTCCCATGGAGGCACCCAGATGCCACGCAGAAGCAGCGAGAAGCTGATGTACACTGGGGAAAACATTTACCAAGGAGCATGTAAGAGATGAGAGAACTCTGACACCGTCATTGTTATCTTGAATCAGAGTAGCTGTGATTCTCACAAGACCAAGCCCACTAACCTTTACTGGTAGGGGGAGGACATGACTGATAATATTGTCAACTTGACAAGACCTAGCAGATAAACTCCTGGGCATGCCCATGGGGGATTTTCTAGATTAGGTTAGCTGCAGTAAAAGACCTACCATAATATGGACAGCACCATTCTATGGTCTGGGGTCCTAGACTGGATCAAACTGAGACAGAGCTGAGCAGCAGTTTTCATCATTCTCTGCTTCTGACCATAGACACAGTATGTAGGACCAGGTGCCTTAGGCTCCTGCTGCCTTGATGAACTGTATCCCATGGACTGTGAGCTGAGCTAAACTCTTCCTGGGTTATTTTGCGTTGGGTGATAACTCACAGCAACAAAGTCACTAATACAGAGGGGTCATCAGAGCATTATCTGAGATCTCAGCCACAACTCCCTGTGTGCTCGCCCCCCCCCCAGCTGCATGTAGTCTCAATAGGAGGTGGAAGGTTGACAGGGTTGGGACTCCAGTGATGCGTCTGCCTGAGTTACCTGTGCTCATGTAAGTAACCCCTCCTCCATGCTCCCACCAGTAACCACAGTCAATGTATCGGTTGGACTTGAATGAAACTGTTCAAGTTGGTTGGCCACATCCTTTCTGAGTCAAACAGGTGCTTTCTGGGCATTGGCCCAGGAAAAGATGGGAAATGATAAATATATACAGTCTTCTTTCCTGTCTACTTACACAGTTTGTGTGACTTCCTGAGGATAGTCGTGGAAAAACAAGGAACTAGCCAGATCTAGTGGCAACCTTTGGTATAGGAAGTCTTCATCACATTCTCCTGCCCTCCCTGCCTTCCCCTCCCTCTCTTTCCTCTCAGTCCATAAAATCACATCTCCTAGTAGGATAATAGCAAGAAACCCTTCACTCTGGGTCTGCTGTCTAAGAGAATCTAGGCCATGGAAGGACCAAATGAAGGAGTGACTCTAGTATCTGACCATAGCACCAAGGTCATGTGTTCATGTGTCCATGGCGTACATTTTTATGGCCCTTGAGGCTCTGTCTGATATGTTAGTGGTTTCACTGGTTTTCTCGCCTGGAGAAATCTGGCAAGCTGGAGCTCTTGGATCCCTACCATGTTGGTGTTCCCTACCCTGTGCCCCATAGAAGCTGAGACACAATGCAAAGGACAACCCCAGCACCTGGGAGACTTGATGATCAGCCCCTGAGAGACTGATTGCCTGCAGCCTCTCTTCCTTGCTTCTGTCTCCTTTCCATCCCTCCCTTTGATCCTATTCTCGGTGTTACAGACATTGCACTTCTAGTCAAGCACTGCATCCAGAACCAAAACCACATTACAGAAGGCAATCTTGAGCATTATAAAGAAACTGGAATCTACATTGTAAGTGCTGAGGAATTTTTACAGTTTGGGGTTTTTGTTGTTGTTTTCTTGCTCTCTCCCTCTCTCTCTCTCTCTCTCTCTCTCTCTCTCTCTCTCTCTCTCTGAGTGTGTTTTAGTGTCTATCTCCCACCCCCATACAAAATTCTTCAGTAACCCATTATGGGTTAGTGAATTCCCAAACCGTTCAAAAATACTTTAAAGTTCTTTTGGGACATAGCCAGATACTTAATATTGTATTACATTTTATAGTTGTCACTTAATCAAGCTATTTAATATTATAGTACATTTTAAAACTGTCACTTAATCACATTTTCTTGACCCTTTTATGGGAATTAAAGATCACTGTAGATAAAAAATGGCATGCTTTAGTTTAAATAGATTCAGTATGTCCAGTTTGACAGTTACTTCTGAGACATTAAAAGAATTTTCTGTGATTAATGTGACCCACACACGTTAAATGGTGTAATGTTCCCTTTCTGCAGCCATTAGCGGAAGCGGCATCAGACAGAAGGAGCCAGAATGTAGCCGACTGTATGTAAAGCCTGGTGATGGGGTTGTGCGGGGAAGGGAAATCTAAAGCTAATATAGAGCCAGGCCAGCTAAGATAAGAGGGAGACTTCCCCTGATTTAATATTTGCTTTCTCTGGGCATCTTGAGAGTGAAGTCAAAGAAACAGAAAGGTTAGACCTTGGTAATGGAGTAGGTGCCAGTCGAGCCGCATACACACTCTACGGGGACCACTCGGCAGAAGGGGAGGGGCTGCATCTCGGGCAAGCAAGTGCAGTTATTTGGTGCTTATTATAAATGATTGATGAGCATTGCTGCTAAATTTAGAAAAGCTCTCTAAATGGACATTTACTCACAAGAAGGAAAAAAAAAAAAAGCTTTCCCTGAAAGGTTAGCCTCTGGAAGGACTTTGTTTATGGTGCTGCGATAGCTCTGGGCGATTAATCCAGAATTGCGTCACTGAAAGATTTTATATTCTTAAGTGTTCACTCATGTAGTTAAAGTAAATTATGTCCTTCTCCAAACATGTTTCAAAGAATCATTCTGGGTTTAAAAAAAAATCATGGTCCCTAAATCCTACTTGTTTGTTTAATTAATCTCAAAATAACTGCTCCTTCCTTCTCTTAATCACAGATCAGATCTGCTCTGCGTTAGCAGCTGCGCATGAAAGCGCGTCCCAGTGTGTTTTTCTTGATTGTTTAATAAGAGTTGAATAATACCCTATTTAATCCATCAAGTAGGACATTACAATAACATTGATCTTTTGTTTGACAGCAAATTTGTTTGATAACAGAATGGGATATAATATAACCAAATCAGTGTCAGAAATGCATGGTAGAGGATCCAATTAAAAACATTCGCACACATGCCAGGCACTGAGCAGTGGGCAAAGAAACCAGGCATAGCGAGACACACAGGGGATGAGGGAGCGGAGGGGAAACCTGGCCTTGCAAAGCACCCTGACCTTAGCCGGAAAATGCAAGGGCTTCGGGAAAGGACCCCATGCACTAGGAATGTGGCTATTTGGTCTGATGAGGTCAACCTCCTCCCAGGTCAGAATGGACAGCCTAGTGACCCCTAGATGGAAGCCTATCGTGTTCTTCCTTTGTTGCTTCAGATGCCGTAACTCTTGAGGTCAGCAATGCCAGATCCTGCTGTCACTTAGCCCCTTCACCACTCCCCTCCGGCTACTGCAAAGCAAGAGGATGCTATTGTTCATATCCCAGCATCCTTATCCTCTGCCCAAACCTGTAGACGAAGCCCTTTCTTTCCAGCATCTCCAGGGAGGAACAGGAACTGGTTCAGAGTGTTTCCTAAGACCTGATTTTTATGGACTTCGTGGAAGAGGACAAGTATCAGTCCTGGTATGTGTTTGTACACGTTTGCACATGTCTTACCAGCACCCTTCCTTTCCCTTTAGACGTATAACAAAACCAGAGAGTGCTACAGAAAGGGGAAAAGAATATATAGCCACAAGCCAAAAAAAAAAAAAATCCTCACAATGCTTTGTTTTGAGTGATATATTTTGTCCCAAAAGTTGATTTGGCTATGTTTCATGTAACACTGTTCATAACATCACATACACACACCACACACACACACACACACACACACACACCTCACATAAATCTTGGAAAAAGAATTGCTGAGATCAACCAGTTGTATGCAAAGTAGGGCAATTGCTTAAATAAATTGATCCTTCTTTGTCCAAAATGATTTATGTGCAGGCGCCGATGTGCTCGTGTGCCGTCCTCTCAGAGAGAATGCTGCAGTGCAGAAACCCAGGAGCAGCTCGGGGCACTGCAGATCCCCTCTTGTTACACCGATGGTGGAAATGTATTCAAACAAACCCAGCAGACAACAGACCAACACTGGAAACACCTGTAGTCTGAAGGCACTTTCTAACAGTTTTACACAGACTGTACAAATGCCTCCTTCGGAAGAAGGGAGCAAAAACCATTTGACATTATCAAATTTCCCCCAATCAACCCAAAGCTATCTGTGCGAAAGGTTCTCTGCCAATCCAGAGTGCAAGAGAAATTTAACTATTTCTACACTATTTGCAACCATTTGGGTCAGTCATGGTAGTTTATGCTTTTGATTCCAGCACTTGGGAGGCAGAGGCAGGAGGATCTCAATGAGTTCAAAGCCAGCCTAGTCTACAAAGTGACTATCAAACTTGTCAGGGCTACATAGTGAGACCCTGTCTAAAATAAATATTTTTTAAGAATATAAAACCATCTGTAGTGGAAGGGAAACACGATTGTCTTGGTAGCTGAACTCCTCTCCCTCTCTCCACAGAGTGGCAGTAAGCAGGGTAGCCTCCAGAGTCAGTGGAGGAGGTGTCTTTGTCTTCAATTCCACTAGTTCTTACCAACCCCCCCCCAAACTCCTTTATCTCAATTCCATCTATGACTTCCCATTTGCTGATACTTTTAAATTATTCTTTTGTTCTCCAATTAATCTCCTCCTTTGTATTAATGAAGTCCTTTGTAGTTTCTCGCCAAACCTTCCAGCAGATTCTTTTGTGGCTTCTGTTTTTCTACCTGATAGATCTTTCCTTTTAAAAACCCTTGAAAAAAATATTAATACCTCTGTCCTTTCTGGCAGGGTACCACAAGCCTTAAAACATTCTATTACATTTCTGCTCTGAAACGGCTTGCTTTTGACCCAGAAGTATTGGCAAATTACAGACCCCAAGCCAATCTTTTATGGAGGTCTGAGAGCAAGTGGCGGCCTTTCAAGTGCTTAACCATGGAGTCATAATCTTTATGACAAATAGCCTTTTGCTTTGCAGTTACGGCTAGTTTACTATGCATATGGCTAAGTGAGGGCCCCTTAAAAGTGGCCAGGGACTTTGTCCCAAGCCCCCTCCCAGGTGTAACATCACTCCTCTTTACTGGTCTTGTTAGAAGGGCGGGATCAGCCCCATGGATCACCCCAGCTTCCTGACCAGCTGCCAGGCAGTAAAGCATGGGAACTAGGGTGGTCGATCCAAAGGCATCAGCTTGTCACTCTTGATGATCATTCATCTGCAACAGAAATAGCCCATGGTGCCTTGGAGATCGATGTGGGGACCACCGCTCTTCAACGTTATTGCCACTAATTATTAAGATGAATGCGGTGATTAATGGGAGCGGTGCTTTTTCACTCTATGCAAATGGTGAGCTCATGCATATACATGGCGGAGGGGGCTTACCAACCTGGTGCCCCCGAAACATTGCCGCTCAGCCCCCTTATTCAGCTGTCACTGTGACCCAGGTGCAACAACTTACAGTGATTTAAAAAGAAATGCTAAAAATGAATTGTTGATCAGCAGCCTCAGGCAGCTTTTTGGAAATTCCCTTCGACGAGGGCTGTGTGCTTTGATTAGGGGAAGCTCAATCAAGGCAATAACCAGGGTTATTAAGGATGCTGCATTAGCTTGTGGTCCTTTGAGTTGGTGTTTTCTGAAGGAGAGTGCTGGGGAGGAGAAAGGAAAGGCAAGTTCTGTCATGGCGATGTGATTAAACTGAACCAAGCACTCACACTCACAGTTTTAACTTTGAAAAATGATGGGGGTTCGATTAAATGCCAACAAGAGCCTTCACGTTGGTTTCTTTTCTTGTTGCTACGACAACGGTGCTTAAAGGGAGGAAGGGTTTACTTTGGCTCACAGTTTCAAAGTACATGGCAGGGCAGGTACAGCAAGAGGAGAGGCTCCAGCTACAGGACACGAGTCAGCTGGTCAGATTGTGTTTGCAGTTAGGAAACAGATCGAGAGATAGATAGCTGCGTTCTGCTTGGTTTTTTTTTGCATTTAGTAGTCTGGGACCCCAGACTAAATGGGATGGTGCTATCCACATTCAGGATGGGTCTTCCCTGCTCAGTTAAATCTCTCTGGAAATACCCTCACAGACAAGCCCAGAAGATTGCCTTCTAGGTTCCTCTAACTGCTGTCACGTTGATAATCAACATTGGCCATCACAAGTCCACCCCTTTCTAAACTGAAGCCCCAAATGCATCACTTTCAAATTGTTCTTCCAATATTCAATGGCACAGAATAAACGTTCTCATTCCAAAAAGAAAGAATGGGACTCAAAAGGAAGACTGGATAAAAGCAAGGAAAGCTTGAACCAGAGCAAAAACAAGAACCAGCAGAGCAAGTGCCACACCCTGCAACTCCTTGTTGGGCATCAAACAATTAACATCACTGAAACAAGAGGTGCGTGTAATCCCTTCTTGAAGACGCTGCGTAGAGAAATCATATTCTTTGTTTAATACACACCCCTGCCTAAGACTTCCTCTTTCTATCCACCCCGAGCACTCCCTTGAAGTTGACTGACTCTACATGGGTTATGGGCACACATTCTTCTGTTGACTGATAACATCTGAAAGCCTGGTATGGTGGTGATTCAAATTATCCAGTGGTTGAGACTGGTTGTGCTAGTTCCTGTGGCCAGTGGCCTGATCGACATCAGTCTCCTCAGTAGACCTTCTTGAAAGCTAAGCCACCACCGCAAGTTCCCAAGAAGCCATTTTTATTTCCTTCTGTTACTCCAGAGCTGAAATGTCTGGGTCCTCAACTATGATCCTGGGCTCTGGGTATATTGTCATTTTTCTCTAAAGGAATACTAGAGCTCAAAGTTAAGTGTCAGTATCCAGGAGAATTATGCAATTCTGTCTTATCTGAATCCTGCCTCAGCCTCTCTTGCCTATGGAGAAGCCTTCACCTGTCACCTGAGAATAACTACATAGACTTTGTAGAGTTATTCTGAAGAACTAGACAAATAAAGCAGGCCAAGTCCCAGACACATGGATCTTCAGATGAATGAAAGATAAATAGGCTTGCTTTTTGCACCGGCTAGCTTAAGGAATTTGGGTGATGCTTATATCACCATCCTTACAGGTCTGAAGACTATCTAGATTTCCTGCAGGCAGAACCCTCCACTGTTCTGATGCTTTTTCCATTTTATCAACACTTTGACCCCAGGTGGGATTTCCGGGTAGACATCTGAGAGCATCAGTACAAACACCACTGTAACACACTGAAACCTGCATGTCGGATGACAGCGTCCATCCACTGCCTCTTCCCTGAACTATTTACCTTCTACTGTCCGGATCCCAGGAAAGACCGTCTGACTCACTCTGCCTGTGGGAGATGACCTTCTAGAACACTGGAGCCTATTGTGAGTCTAAGGGGGGATTGGAAAATCATTCACTGTCAGAGATGCTGTGATGGACAAAATGGGATGTGGGTTGGATTTCACGGTCAGCTTCAGTCCCCGCAGACACCTTGCCTCTCAATGGACACAGCGGCTCCATTATTACTCTGTGTGGTACAAACAGGAGGCTCAGGCCCAGCTCCATTGTCTACATACATTAGGATGCATTTTCCATTATTTAAAGGTAGCTTTTAAGAAGTATTTGTGGCTATGATGGATGCCTCTCAAAGGACCTCCTGCATTCTTCCAGCAGGCAACACCCCTGCTGGCCACATCTGCATTTGTCGTGAGAAACCCTGTCTCCAATAGTCTCCCCAGCTCACTTTAATTCCTGATATGGTCAACACTTCCCAAAAGACTAGGCCTCCCAGGACTCTGCTCGAGAGTTCAGCTCAGTCCTTAGGGCCTCGGTTGGCTCCACTCCTGGTAGCCTGGCTTAACCATCTTGCTAAACCTGGCTGCCCCAAGAGATGTGTGACAAGGGTCTTCTCTCTAATGGTTTCCAGAGCGAGGCAAGGAAAAGTAATTTTCTTCTTTCTTCCTTTTTCACAAAACATTAGAGAGTGAATCCCGCATCTTAAATATGCTGCTTCTTCTGTGACAATCCTGGAAAGCCACTGCTTGGCAGGACACCATGAGGACCTCAGTCAGTCACTTCAGTCCAGTCCAGACCAGGCTCTGAGAAGGAGCCCTGACAAGGTCCCCACTGGTCAGTGGTAAAGCCATGAGGATGACTGAGTCAGCCAAGCCTTCCCTGTGCCTTTTACACTCAGGCAGGGACTCTCCAAGGATGGGAAGAACCAGCCCAGGTCCAAACATTCCTCCTTCCCATCTCCTTTTCATTTTTGTTGGGTAGAAGGGCAGGGAACTTGGAATATATTAAATTAAAATATACCCCAGTAAGTTTACAAAGCTTTCCGGCATTCGAATTTAAACTGTATTCTTTACAAAATAACTAGAGGTTTGTTTGGCTTTGTTTTTGTTTGTATTGAGGTCTAATACACTCCAGGGAGGATCTTACAGCCACCTTTTAATGTATTTATGCTTCCAGTCCTTTGGTGTAGCTCTTTTTGGTGTGACCTTACAGAGAGACAGCTTCTAAAGTTGAGCCTATGGGGAAGCAAAGTCACTGAAATGACTGCCCTGTCTCAGTCTCCATCTCCCTCCCAGCATGCTGGGATGGGCTGGCTTTCACTGGACCTCGGTTATCCATTTGAACAGAGAAAGATGATGAGGCAGAAAAGACGACAAAGACAAAGGGAAGCAGAAAATAAGAACAAAGAGCTAAATGGAAGACAGGGAGAAGCAGCAGCTACTTGTCTTGCTGTGATTCTCATTCACTTAAAACAATTATTTCCAGATCAATCTCTAATGAAGATGGAAGAGGAACACTGTGAAATGTGCAACCCCCAAAACAATGTCTGTGATGGGAATTCAAGCCACATGAGCTGCAAGACAGAGCCCTGATGCAGTCCACAGCCTGTCAGTGCTAGGCAGAGAACTCAGTCAGGGCTGAGGTTTCCAGCTCTCCGTTTATACCCAGAGACAACTGTTCATGATGTGGACACTTCTTTATGAGCAGATCATATGGCTTATTGTATTGCCATAGATATAATTGTTGGATCAAAAGCAAAACAAACCAGCAAGTGCATTACATATGTCAATGTATTTTCCTTTGGAACACTGGTTATTTTCTAAAGAAATGAGAGGTATAACTGTACCATAAGAAAGGTCCAGAAGGCCAGCCGACATTCTCTTCTCAGATCTAGCAGCAGCCTGACACATTCACATCAGAGCACACAATCGCTCTGTATTTAAAGAGACCCATGTTTGGTTGGATGGCAGGTGATCCAGGAGGTGGGATGACGGGACACGAGGAACCACTGAGAGGTCTTTGTTCCGAGAGAAGGTTAAGGGGTGCACAGGATTAGTGGCCAAGCAATCCAGCTTTTCTATCACAGAGACTCGAGTTAATGGAGGAAATTTTTATGATTGGCAGGAAGTAAGTGGCAGCAGGAGCTCCTAAGAGAAGGAGCTAATGACGGATGAACATATATAAGCAAACATGAGGACACAAAACAAAGGAATGTGCACTCAGAAAAACTTGACATTGCAACAATAAGCAGAATGCCGTGGGAGAGATCTCAGAAGTGCCTACCATCTTGGAGGATACCTCTCTCTCACCTGAAACGTCTTCAGGATATCCCAGGACTGTGCCTTTCGGGATGCGTCTGATCCAGTGCTCAGTACAGCTTCTGTAGTTGCAATAGCAATTTTTTCCTTCAATGTAGTTGGTATGTTCCTTCAACATGTATTCATGACAGAAGATGAAAAATAAAATGAATTTTCTGGGGGAAGTCTTCCCAAGGAAGCAGTTTGTCTCCAGTGTCTCTTTTGACTGCAAATTTGGTGTCTTTGAAATTCTAGTGCGTGTTCTGATCTATGAAAAGCAGAGGCTGGGGCAGGAGAAGTTTGTTAACAACATAAATATTAAAATGGCATTAGGCTCCTGCATGCCAATCGCATAAACAGAACAACCTTAGAATTAGGCAAAGCACATCCTACATGTCTACACAGATGTTCAGGGATAGATAAGCAACTTTGTTTCTAGGAGCTAAGGAAACCTCATTTGAGAAATGGTTTCTCTTGCCTGCCTGTTTCAGAACACATCCTCTCAAACTGCAAGCGTGGGTTCTCTCAGCCCAAACACAGTATTTCTCTCCGTGTTTTCTTCCTGTTGAGAAATGCCAAAGGTGCTCCCATCTTCTTTTTTAATGACCATTTTGCACTCAAGCGAGTGAAAGAGTTCATTTCTTTTCTTAACTGGGGGTATTGTTAAATCATGACAAAGAAAATTTCCTTTCTCTTTGATTTCAGACAAGCTATTAAGGGAATCCTAGAGGTGTTTGGGGAACTCACTGTTTGGGATGCCCAGAAAAAAGTATCTCAATTTGTACTCAGATAAGATACACAGAGCACAGGAAGCCTACTGCGTGCCTGCACGCTACAGAAAGAGTGAGTGGGGTCACGGACGTTGGGTTTTGTGCCTGCTCACCGGATTTGTAGTGCTGAACGTCCTTACATTCCACGACTTCCTCTTGACTAGCATTTTCCCGCTTCTCACACTCAGGTTCAACAAACTGTTTTCGTGTAGCTACTAGAGCTGGCATGCACTCTTTTGTGCATGCCAGAAATTGTCTCTTTAGTCCTGTCAACAAAAAGCCTTCCCTTTTTTTTTTTTAACCCCCTCCTTTCTTTTGAATAGGATCTTACAGTGTGTACCAGGCTGGCCTCGAACTCACAATCCTTCTGCCTCAGCTTCCTACTGCCAGAATTACAGGTATGCACTGCCATATGCCACTCTACTCTTCATAGTTTCAAAGCCAGGCTTTTCCCATGATGGACAGCTTTGGTCATAAACTGAAACTTAGGAGCAAAGAGAGGCTCTTAGATTCCCTGTACCATGTGTCCATTCCTAATAGAGAACTGGTAATGAGTGCACATTTGTCCCAGTAATAAATGATAAGGTTCTCCACAGAAATAGTCTTCTCTGGTGAGTCATTTTAAAGTCTTTGGAAAATAGATATGCTCTGAGAGACCTTTTGCTAAGTTCTCTCTAATTGTACATTACAGTATCTTGTTAATGCCCACCCACCCCCGATGGGAAAGGACACTAAAAGGCTTTCATGGAAAAATCTGAATCCTTCTCACAAACAGCAGTGTCTCAGTTCTTATAGCTCATAATTAGATGCCTTCCCAGGTCTCTGGAAGCTCAAACCAGCTACGGCCCCAAAAGATCAAAGCTAATGCTTGGCCAACAGTATTCTAAGAATGCTGAAATGTTTCTGGATTGATCAGTGATGGACAGTTGCTGCCTTGGACCTGCCACCCTGACCTGGCATGTCAGGAGCTTCCTGCCCCTGTGCTATGTCTGCGTCTTTTAATATTACCTCCAAGTAAGACGTGTGGATCCCACATCTGTCCTGTCTCTAATTCTAAGGTACCTAAATACCCCATAAAAGGTTTTTATTTAATTTATATATTTTATTTTATTTTATGTATATGGGTGTTTTGCCTGCATATGTATATATGTGCACCACATGCAGGACTGGTGCCCTTGGAGGTCAGAAGAGGGCATTGGATCCTCTAGAACTTGAGTTATGCAGGGTTGTGAACCACCATATGGGTGCTGGGAACTGAACCCTGAGTCCAGATCCTCTATAAGAGCAACAAGTGCTCTTAACAACTGAGCCATCACTCCAGCTCCTTAAATAGTCTTTTAATAATTTATATCACCAGTGTTATATTAGATCTCCCCCCAAAAACAAACAATAAAACAACAACAACAATAACAGCAAGCATACCTTCTAGTGGAAGAAGAGCTTCCAGTAGAGGAAAAGCTACTGATTCATTTATAGGCAAAAGTCATCTTAGAAGTCTTGAAGAGACTCCCTTACCTGAGTTAGTTGTGCTAGGAAGACTATGGAGATCTCCTCCCAGCCACAGCTGCTGAGGTCTAAACAGCTATCTGACTGCATATCTGAACTCAAGAAGAGATTATTCTTCTGCCTCCTTGAAGCTTCCGTGGGGTGTGAAGGCAGAGATTGTATCAAGCTCATTGGTTGTCTGATGATTCATGGGATGTAGATGTGGCCTGTACATTGATGGTATTTTCTTTTCCAGATCAACACACACACACACACACACACACACACACACCACACGTACACACACACACACACACACACACACACCCATACACACACACACACACACACACACATACACACACACACAACACAGACACACAGTTGAGTGCTGGGATTACAGCCTTGCATTTCCATGGTGATCTTGTGATGGGAAGCTGGCCATTGTAACTATGAACATGGCCCTGATTTGTACCCACTAGACATCATAGAGAAGGCTGAGGTGGACAGTTGCAAGATGGATGCCAGCTTAGGCTAGACAAAGGAGTCTCAGCAGGCAAAGGAGATAGGAGAGCAGAGATATTACCCAACCGGTCAACAAACGCTTTCCTTTAGAATCTCTACATGTGCCAAGCAGTTTTTCAAAACAAGATCTGTTCCCTTAACTAGATAGCATCAAGAGAATAAAATATAAATAAATCAACAAGCTACGTAACTTTGTTTCTTCAGAAGTTCTGAACAGTAGACATAGTAAGCTAAGAACATGTTTAAGAACGATCCAGGAAAGTGAGGTGGGGGCATCTGACCCTAGTGCTGACTGGCTAACTGAGACCACGTGACAAGCTGGTAGAAAGACCCTTTTAAGAAAAACAAACAACAGGTGAACAGACTCTGAGCCAGCTGTGAGTTCTTAGTGCAAGTGAATTCTACAAAAAGTCCCAGTGTGGCTGAGCAGGGTGAAGAAGGTTAAGACTCAGGGAGATGAGGTCATAGAGTTAGGTAGGGGGTTTGCCTCCAGCAGCGGTGTGGCTGGTCGGCTGCTCTGACATCCTCCTGTGACAGAACCCCCAGCACAGACTCAATTACAACATATTTCTTATGCACAGCTGAAATTGCATCACATGGGTGAAAAGCTGCCCGCTGAACTGAAACCAGTGTGTTGAGCTCACAGGGAAGCTGCAGAAAACTCTGTCTGAACTGTAAAGGCTCTGAGGTTAGTAGTCATGTGGGAGAACAGGAAGCTAGGTGGACACATACCAGATGGGAAGCCACGAAGCGCCCAGAACTCAGGGAAATGACTGGCTTGAAAAAGCAGCCATGGTGAAAGTTACATTTCTCAATTGCCATTCCAGTCGGAGGAAGGACAACCTGGCCCAAGTGTGCACTGTTCTATAGGAAGGGACATGTCTGTCCTGCTCGATTCCTGTGAAGGAAACATGGCTTTCTTAGACAAACATACCTTTTATTTGGATTTTACTTCAGTGAAATAGGAACTCTTGATTAAAAAACAGCCAAATTACTAAATAAAGTGAGCCCCTGAAAGACATTCCAGAAAGACCAAGCAATGAGGCTTCCAGGAACCATCAGTAAAGGAACAGAATATAAAATAGCTGGATAAAAAAAAATATAGTTAATTTAGATATAAGGAAGACACAAGAGCAGATAAAAAACATTTAAAATAATGGATTAAAGAATGGAGACTCTGGAAACGAAAAAAATATTAGCACTGAAAACAATGGGTGTTTTCTGTTGATAAATGGCTGCAAAATTCAAACAGGCTCAAATCACAGAAGACAACAGAGGGAGAGAAGATTGTTTTACTATCAGAAAGTCTAGGGAAAGACAATTAGTGGAGCTTGATTTGATTACGAGTTAGAAAATTGGTTTTTAAAACTGTTACAAAAGACTTTTTGAACAATGAGTAAAGCATGAATTAGAATATTAAATTATTCTTAATGTTATTCGTAGAGAGATATAAACAGGTACTATAATCAAGTACGTGCACATGTATACAAATGCACATGCATTAACACACACACACACACACACACACATACACACACACTCAGAGTAGGTGGCATACTATAAGCCCCAGGAACCACACCAGAAGGAATCAAGGACCATGTTCCTCAGAGTCCCCATTCTCTATCTGATCCACAGGGAGCAGAGAACAATGTGCAAACACAGCAGAGCTGTGTACCTCCATGGCTTTGCATGTTTTATCTGTCAGGATTCTACATAAAAAGTATCTGCAGTGCTTTAATCCCAGCATGCTAGAGGCAGAGGCAGTCAGATCTCTGTGAGTTCAAGGCCAGCCTGGTCTACAGAGTGAGTTCTACGACAACCAAGGCTGCACAGAGAAACTGTGTCTCCTGGGGGAAAAAAGTATTTGCCAAGTGGACTCCACTCCTAATATACCTGAATACTCTTAGCTCCATAACATCTAGAGTGTTTTTAAAAACCATCAACTATTTAGAAAAGTGTTTTAAGTCCCTTCTTACAGTCAATAAGTGTAGCCAGTCCTATTCAAAACAATCATATTGGCAAGGGATGCCAGACACCAAGTACCCTGGATTTTGGAAAAAGAAACTCTGGGATTTTCCGGGTTGACTACTGTCTTACTGGGGTAGGGGCAGGTAAGTATGAGTGTTGGCACTTCTCTGTACCTGTAACTATCCTTTCCATTCTGCTCCATGTACCTTTCACTCCGTTCCTGGGGTCTTCTCTAAATCTTACAATTCCCAGGAACTTAGACGAGAACTGATTTAGTTTTGCCACAAAGAGATGCCTAGTTGTGTGTTGGTATGTCTCAGCTGACACCCAGTCTGCATGGTTTTGTTCAGACAGTTTTATAGACAATGGGAATGGCTCCGCAGAGTTCAAGTGCTTGTTGATAAAGAGGGGTGGCAGCCACATGAACTGCCTTAAGGTGAAATGACTATCTTAGTCCTGGTTCCCAGAAACGTTGTTTCATCTCAGTTACGTTCCTTCTGCTTTTGTTTTCAAGTCTAAAATCCAAGAATCCTAATGACATGCCATTGGCTTAACAAGAATAATAGCATTTTAATTGACAAATCACAGAAGTACTCTATAAGAGACCACATCTTAATTCCATATAACAGCTGGGCATGAGCACAAGCTTTTTTCACATTACGAGGAAAATAAACTCTTAGTCACTCTTGGCCAAACACAGCCACATCTTAGCACCACAACGGCATTTGCATTTATAACTTACGCACATGACTTTGCTTCCTGTCTCCTGAGGGCTGGTTGGCATCATTTGGAGTCACAGAGAAGAAAATCAGAATTTATTTATTTACTTTTAGCCATTTATTTATGCTAGAGGATGGACCCAGGGTCTTTGCACAAGCTAGGCAAGCACTGTACTACAGAGAAAACTTCCAGGTCTTAAAACCAGAACTTTTCGACTTGGGTAAACTCATCCTTTTGCTATCTCGTTAGAAACACTGCCTCTGAGGGAGACATAGTTAGAAATCTCAGAGAGGATCATTGTTCAGCTCAACACTTGTTCGAGCTACAGACCAACTGGCCATCCCTCCATCTGTGACAACCTATGGTGTCTTCTGATTCCTGTGGCGACCTCTGCATTATGTTGTCTGATATACACACACTAACGTGTCAGATCAGTGTCTGGATTATATGGTCAATGTGAAGGTGTCCCAGAACCCATTGTAAAGGTGCCCTAGTACCCAGTGTGAAGATGCGCCAGTACCCAGTGTGAAGATGTCTCAGTACCCAGTGTGAAGATGCACCAGTACCCTGTGTCTCTTGAGTTTTGCTGCACGTTAGAATCATTTGAGGAGAAAAATTGTGTCAGAATCTCTGGATGTGGTTCCTAGACATGAACATTTTTGAAAGTTTCCAGATGAATTCAATGTGGAGGACATGAACAAGTATAACTTAAACTTTGATCCCAATGTGATAAAACCAACACAGACCACTGAGATGACAGTGGGTGAAGACATTCACCAGACCTCTCATGTCATACAAATTCAGACAACAGCCATAAGTCACAGATCACCTTTTGTTTGGACAAGGAAGTGGATACTTTAAAATGTAATTGCCATAGACTGAGGTCAGAAATACTAAAACATGCAGAAATGAGTTGTCTTAGACCTTGAGAAATACAATATTGCCAGAAGGTAACTATACCTTTTCACCCACTGCACCCCAGTTTTGACTTAAAGTTTGGATTCAGACTTGAAGGCTGGGCTGCTCTGTGTGGTCTGAGGTCTTGTAGCATGTTGTCACTGGGAGCCAAGCACTCTGAGGCCACATTCAGAGTCTATATACCCATCACCAAGCGACTTGTGTGCATCTTTGTTTGAGACACACTGTTTTAAGGTACTATGAGGAGACGAAGAGGACGTGGCAAAACTAGGCATTAAAATTTAACAACTATTCTCTAAATTCACAAATCAGACCTTTTAAAAACACAGTGTTTGGATTCTGCTTCTCAAAAAGATAATTTTGTTTCGGTTTTTTGCCTTCCCCCTGCTGTTAGCAAGATCCAGATTTCTTTTCTTTTACTTCTTCCTTCCTTCCTTCCTTCCTTCCTTCCTTCCTTCCTTCCTTCCTTCCTTCCTTTCTTTTTTTCTTTCTTTCTTTCCTCCATCCTTCCTTTCTTCCTTTCTTCCTTCCTTCCTTCCTTTCTTTCTTTCTTTATTTCTTTTCTTTCTTTCCTCCATCCTCCTTTCTTCCTTTCTTTTTTTGTTTGTTTCTCAAAATAGGGTTTCTCTGCTGTAACTCTGGCTGTCCTGGAACTCAGTCTGTAGACCAGGCTGGCCTTCAACTCACAGAGATCCACCTGCCTCTGCCTCCCAAGTGCTGGGATTAAAGGCATGTGCCACCACTGCCCGACCAAGACACATATTTCTTATAAAAAGCCTGGAGAATGAGCACACTGAGCCACTTGGTAGAACCTGGTGTGTCACTGTCTTGACATTGTATGTTTCCCCTTCTGAAGCTTTGGTTCTCGGAACTTTTGCATGATTATAGCTTCTTCGTGGTTACAATTCCACACACACACACACACACACACCGGGTAGGAGGAAAAAGAGTTTGAGATCATCACTATTCAACTAGATGTCTTGTAAATTGCAAGTGGCCTTTGATGCCTCATGATTTACAAAACTCCTAGAAGGATGAGATGCCTATCAACCCTACTTGATACATCATCATATCGAACTCTACATTTTTGCTTTCTCCAAGTTTGAAAAATTAACATTTGACTCCAAAGCTAATGTTAAGGACAGATAGGTGCTCAGCAACCTATCCAATGACAAAACAAACACGACCGACCTGGACCTTTGCTTTTTCATGGTGTATCTAAATACTAACATGTTCTGTGCAACTTATTGGATATCCTTCAGATACCTACTATGTGAAAGATGACAGGGGAGCATCCAGATGAGTCATAAAAATGCTGGCTAGCATACCATGTTACATGACAATTCCATGGTTACAGCCACATTCAAGGTCTGGAAGCAGACAATATGATTTGTTCATATGTCAATTTAACATCAGCCCAGTATTTAGTATTTATTTACCTGCCTCCATCTGTGTGAGCATGCATGCATCTGTTTTGGTAGATAGAAGGGTGGATACCAAAGAATAAGGTAAGTTCTATGAGAAATGAAAAATAGCAGAACTTTCCAAATTTGGGGCAGCTTTGTAGAGAAGATGGCATTTGAGGTAGACTTTTATAATTAGGCCCAGGGGCGAGCCTCTTACTACTGTTTTGCCAAATAGACGTGTTGTCAAGCTTACTTCTAAATCCAAATAGACGTGTTGTCAAGCTTACTTCTAAATATTATGTTTAGTGTTGCTGTTAACTTCGTCAGAGAAGCTTCTTTTTTGCAGTGGACAGTGATTAATGCAGAGACTCATAACAAGCCAAAGTGCTAAGAATAAGCGACTCTTGTGGCATGTACTGCGCTTCAGATGGACTGCCTATATTACCCTCTCCAGGATTCAGAGAACACCAGACAGGAGAGGATGGAAAGAATATAGGAGCTGGAGGATGTGGGGCAATGCTATGGCACGTTGTCTTCTGGACATGGCATGACCATTTCCTTATGAACACACAGCAACTATGCTTACCTGCACAAGACCTACACAATAGGTCATCAAATTCTATCACAGATTGAGGAGGAGCTCATGAGGTCCCATCCTTAGCTTCAGAGTTATTGACAGTTGATGGTTCCTGGGAGAGAGAGGAGAGTTTTTCTTCAGTGGTGTAGCCACTGGTAAATTGCCCATGTTTCAGTAGATAACCCCATGCCCACATTCATGCAAGCAACCCTGACTAGACTGTCTCACAACATACAGGCAAAAATAAGGAAAATGAGAGTGACGGTTTTTTTCTTGGGAGGGGGAGGGTTCAGAGAAGTAGGAGAGGTGACAAGAGAAGGAATAGGGGTGAGTATGATCAAAACACATTATATACGTGAGTGAAATTGTCAGAGAATTAAGTTTTAATTTTTTAAATTGATTATTCTCGTTTTTTAAAAGTAACATTTGTGGAACATTTACTACACAGCAAGTATATCCTGCAGTCTACACAATTCTATCATTGGTCCTCTGTGATGTGAAAACTATCATCAGCTTTGTTTTTCAGCAAATGAGAATCCGAAGGCTTAGAGAAGTCAGTAACTTCTCCAAACTTGTAGTTAGGGAATGGGAAGTAAAGGATTTGTATTAGGCAAGGTTCTCTAGAGCCTAGCTTCTTAAACATGAGTTCACAGCCCAACATGAGTCATGTAACTAAAAGTGGGGTGTGAGGAAACTGTCAATGGTAAAAGGTTCTGAATGCACAGTGATCAAAAATTAATTCAAAATCAAACATGAAATGAATCCAAGCTATTTCTGGCAACACTTGCCTATGTCCCATGATGCAACCTCACTGCAGCCTTGGTTCCGAGCATGTGGCCTGTGTGCTTCATAGGGAGCACATTAGCATCCCCACGAAGCCAGCAAGCATTGCACGCAATAATGTGGATTCAAGTCTATTGTATCTCATGAATTTCTCTTAATGGAACATGGAACTCGGTGGTTAACCCATAAAAAAGACAATATTTCCACAACATCATTTATCAGCATCTGTTGAATTAGCATATCTTTGGACTGCATTCTGTTAAAACATTTGATTTTAAAAATTATTTTTGAATTGCTGAATCTCATTTAAAAAATAATTAAATGAATTTTAACTTGGGATTAGGATAGAATTCCCAACAACGTCTGAAATGTCCCCAAACATTCTTTTGCCTACAATATCAGACACTCATAGAAGATCTGATTCGTTATATAAAAACTAGGAACATGTGTATCTCATTAGTATGTGACTTGCTCTCATCTTTAATTGTTTTAAAATAAATTTCCTTATGATTTATTATTAGTATGTTTGATTGGATACTTTCCATGTATATTCTTAATATCCAAGGTTACATATAAACATTTCTTGAGCTGAATATTGGTCTCAATAGTCTGGGGAATGGTTCTGTTGGTAAACTACTTGTCATGTGTGTATGAGGCCCAAAGTTTGTATCTTTGGCACTCATATAAAAGCTAGGAAGGATGCCAAGGGGGCTGGAGATGGACAGACCGCTGAAGCTCACCGACCAGACATTCTAGTTAATTATTGCTCCAGGCTCAGTGAGAGCCTGTCTCAAAAAAATAAGGTGGATAACAATAGAAAAGATAGCAATCTGGCTTTGGCATGCATGTGCACACATGTGCAGGTAAAACCATGCAAGTGCACTCACACATAACACACACATTCCTACTCACACTTGTAACCAAAAAGGGAAGAGCACAAATGGGAAAAGTGTAAGATGCCCTGCATCTTAATCAGAGAATCAGGCAGGGATGGGGTAGGGAGAGACACACACACAGAGGGGGGCGGAGACTAAGACTACATTGGTCTACCGAATAGGGACTGGGTAGTCCAACAATGACTATCTGCATGCTGGAGAAGCAAAGCACCCAGGGTGGCAGTTCAATCCAAGAATAAGGCCAACTCAGCAGTCCCATTCAGGTACTGAGAGCCTGGGAAGGCACCGAGTTCACACTAGAAGAAGCTGAAGTCGGACATCAGTGGAGGATGGTAGTGGCAAAGACCACACACTCAGAAAGAAGTTAAGGTGGGATTACTCTGCTACTTTTCCTGTTGCTTTATAAAAGAAGTTTAAGGGAGGGGAGGAGTTCTTTTGGTTCAGAGTACATGTGGTGGGGTGGACGTGGAAAGAGCCTGCTCACAGGCAGAAAGCAGGGAGCTGAATTCCCACGCTCAGCTCTCCTTGCCATCAGTGTTGCAGCCCACATTCAGGGTGGGTTTTCCCCTCTTCGGTTAAACTTTTCTGAAGATATCCTCATCTGACACATTCAGAAGGGTGTTTCCATGGTGACTGCAAGCCTAATTAAGTTGACAATTTGACTCATATATGCTCTTCCCCTCAGACCTTTATATACCTAGGCTCCCGCCTATATGATGCTGCCTGCATTGAGTGCCTATCCCCACCCCCTATCCACACTTGGTTAATTCTCCCTGGTAATGCCCTTGCAGACATGTCCACCATGTCTCCTAGATTTTTAAATAATTTAAATTTAAAAGACTTTTAAACTCATTCAAGTTGGTAATTGAGACCAACCTTCACGGGGCTCAAAACCGAAACCATGTTCCGTTTTGAAGCGTCAAAACATGTGCTTTTAACATCAATGAATCAATCTCTAGCAGACTCAAATGAAGACTCAAATGTCTTCAAAGACAAGGTTGAGAGCTGGGCGGGGAGCGAACTGACGAAGTGCCTGAGAGTAACAGAGACATCGTCAACCTATCAACTCCTGCCTGCCTCCAAGCACCCAGTTCCCATTCTTCTAGAGCACTCTGCTAGCCAAATAAAACACACCCCAGGGCCCGACTCGTCTAGCAAGACATGGGTTCAAAGTTTAAGCATCATACACAAATTAAATTAATTTTCCAACTGTAAGAATCTTTCCAATTCTCATGTAGCTTAGTTTCCATCCAGGTTTACAGTTAAAACATGGGTCTCTCGTGATGAATGAGAGTGTGCATAGAAAATGATTAAGAATTCATTCTTCTTTTATCCATTCAACAAATACTTATGGAGAGTCTTCTGAGCATTGGGCTGTGTGGTTACGGCAATGACTATAACAGTTGTGTCTGCCTCTGTTGTAGAAACTTGGCTCTGTTGAGTGAATATTGCAATGTACACTTTTCAAGGGAGGCATACACAATTTTTCTCATTTTTTTTTTCAGTGATTCAGAAGATACAAGTGCTCCAAGAAAGAGGTTGAAGCAAGTTATGCCATCAGCTAGGAGATACCAGATGACAGAACGCACATTAGCTGAGCAGATAGGCCTTGTTTGGCCAGGGTAGTGGCTTGTAAAGTTTTGGGAAACGTCTTTAAAGAAAGCTGATATTCTGCTCCTTGCCAAAGACCTTCCTGTTAATGTCACCAGTCCTGCTTCCAACATTAGTACTGGCTGCTGTTTCCTGAATGCATTTGCATGCACATTCACGTTTCACAACACAAGAGTCCACTGTATTCCGAAATTCACATGGCATTCTGGAGAACGTAGAGAATGAAAGTCAGGAGTCTCAATATTCCTGGCTCTATTATTTACCTCTGTGTGACGGTCACCAAACATCTGACAGAAACAGCTTATGATAGGAAAAGTCTCTTTGGGGTCAGAGTTCTGGGAGCGTCATAGTCTACTGCGGTAGAAGGGCGGGGAGTTCACAGTAGCAAAAGCATGGAACAGAAGTATGTCACACCTGGTAGGGGAACAGGAAGTAGACTGTGGGACTAGAAATAGGGGCAAGTAAAATTTTCAAAGACTCACCCTCAATGTCCTACGTCTGTGAGCCAGACCCCAGTTTATAAAGGCTCTACAGCCTTCAATACAGTGTCACAAGCTAGGGTTGAGTGTGCAAACCGTGAGCCTTCTTGAGGACAAGGCAGATTCAGACTATAACAACAGCAGCAGAGGCAAAGCCAAAATGACAGCAGGAAAGCATAAACCCAGAGCAGAGATGGGGAAGCAGCAGAGACTCCAGGGATAGCCATGGAATCATAGGAAGCCAAAATTATTTTTATAGAAAAAGATTTGGAAAGCCAACTCACAAATAGAAAATGAGATTTCCAACCCATATAGCCCAGGAGTACACACAAAACAATAGACCTCAAGAATACAGGGCCAGATAAAATACAGAATTTATACTGAAATGCCAAATAAGCAAGGCATATGTAATTATTGCAAGCATATCTCTAGCATTATGTTAAACATATGCTAAGAAACCATTGGATTTCACCTAAAGTTCAAACTTAGTTGGATATTATGGTCTTTGATGTGCTGAATCTGGCACGACCACTCCAGGGAAAACTAGCCAATGGCATGGAGTCTACAGACTTTACTTTGTGCAAAGTGGAGGAAAGGCACTGCAGTGTTATTAGACTGACACATCAGTAGAACTATGTTAACCTACAGCTATCCACAGCACAGAGATGTAAGCCTACAGCTATCCACAGCACAGAGATGTAAGCCTACAGCTATCCACAGCACAGAGATGTAAGCCTACAGCTATCCACAGCACAGAGATGTTAGCCTACAGCTATCCACAGCACAGAGATGTTATCCTACAGCTATCCACAGCACAGAGATGTAAGCCAACGCATGGAATAGAGGCTCAGCAGCCGGGATCCAGAAAAGAGCATTACAAATACCAATTGCACTGCCTGAAGAAACCTCAAAGAAATGGCCGAAGTTGTGGCTTGATTTTAAACAGATAAGGGGTAGGGGAAAGTCATTTCTTCAGGAGTTGGTCATGGTCATTAGATACATATCTCACCTTTGGACAAATACAAAGAATCTAGAAGTTGGCTTTACAGGAGGGCAGTGCAAGGGGGTAGAACCCTTGGTGTGGAAGCATGAGGACGGAGTTCAAATCCCCAGTGCCCACATCCAAAAGCTGAGCATAGTTGTGCCCTCACTTGTAACCCAGGAGCTTTGTGGGGCAGAGATGGGTGTATTTCTGAGGTTTGCTGACTACCAGACTAGCCCCAGGTTCAGTAAAAGACCCTGTCTCAAGGGAATAAAGCAGAGATGATGGAATAAGACACCTGGTGTTCTCCTCTACCCTTTCTGCAGTTATGAGTGTGTAACACACACACGCACACACACACACACATACACATGCACACACACAGTCAAGCAATGTAAATCCTGTCCAAAAGCCAGAAGAAAATAAACAAAATAGTCATGTAGCTGCCTTTCCTTCTCTGTCTCCTCCTTGCCTTCCCCTCTTCTTCCCCCTCCCCTTCCTCTTTCTCCCCTCCCCCACTTTCTCCTCCTCTTCCTTTTTACTGTTATAGTTTAAATATGAAGTTATCCTCCAAAGACCCATGGCAAGGCTTGGTTCTCAGTGTGGCAGTTTAGAGCATGAGTCCAGAGAGGTGACTGATCACAAAGACATTGATATTACCAAAGGATCGATTCACTGACCAGTTCACACTGGAACAGATATTAAAAGGAATGGATTAGTTATGTTTCTGTCACTGTGATAAAATACCTTGATGAAAGCACTTAAGAAAGAAAGAGCTTATTTTGTCTTGTGGTTCCAGAGAAATAGAGTCCATCGTGGTGAGGAAGGAAGGCAACAGTCAGGAGAAGCATGGCAAGAGGGGCGGGAAGCTGGCTGCTCACGTTTTTACCCACACACAGGAAGAAGAGAAAGAGAACAGGAAGTGGAGTAAGGTTATAAACCGTCAAGGTTGGTCCCCAATTAACTACTTCCCCCAACAAGATTCTACCTCCTAAAGGTTCCGTAGCCTCCCCAAATACCAACAACTGGGTATCAACTGTTCAAATGTGGGGAGTAGTTCTTATTCAAACCATCACAAGGAGGTTCGACCTGGCTGTCGGGGCAGTTTGCTTAGGACAAGTAGAGCTTCTCCATTCTGCATTCTACTCTGCCCTCCTTGCCTCTCCTTTTTCTTCTCCTCCCCTCTTCCCTTTGCTGTTCTCTCTCTCCCTCTTCTCCCTCTTCCTCCACCTCTTTCCTCTCCTTCCTCTCCTTCCTCTCCTCTTCTCCCAGTCCATGCCCACCAGGAGCTGAGCAAAGCTGCCCACTATACGCTTCTTACCAGATGCTCTGCCTTACTACACTGGAGCTAATGACGCTGAACTGATTCCAGGGATCAAAATAACCCTTTCTTCCTTTAAGTTGATCCCCAGGGTGTTTGGTCACCGTGGTGGAAAGGTGATTAACACCAACATTTACTCAGCTTTCTTCTAGGTGGTAGGAAAAAAATAAAAATGCTTCTTGTTTGTTAACTTAAGCTTTACTCCAAAATATACCAAATTTCACAACAATTCGTGCCTCTGAGACTACCAGCTGCATTTCTCAGAGGACAGGTTTCTACCTTGTAAACTGCGATCAGAATCCACTGTTGCACTCTAGCAAATACACAGGCTAGCAGGCGTCTCCGAAGAGAGCTCTCCCTGTGCTGATCCCTCATCCTCAAGCACCTCATAAGCAGGGGTGAGTGTCCCTGCGAAGATTTCTTGCCTGGACATCTTGACATTAGAGCTTCAGTGTTAGGAAAAAGAAACGAAACTTCCACCTTAAAACATTCCAACAGGAAGAGTGGATGGTTTCAGAGCATTTCTAGGGCTGCGTTTTTCATTTTTGAATCCAGACAGGAAACGTTTGGGACTTAGGGAGCTGTATCTCTCTCATGTCTTTACTGATTGCTTCCTCGACCGAAGGTTCATTAGTCCTTCTACATGGGTTTGCACAGGGCATGTAGAAATCTGCACAAACATATGTGCTATCTGCGTACGGAGACCCGAAGGATGCTACAGTTGCTATCTCCCCTAAGACACGGCTTCTTCCTTTTTCTTTTGAAGAAAAAAAGCCAGACTAAAAAATACTCAAACACTACCCTCTTAGGATAATAACTTTCATGTGTCTGCTTGTCTAGACAGCAATACCTGGGTACTTAGTCAGAAAACACCAGTCTAGAAGTTGCTGTGAAGAGATGTTTTACCTGAGGTTAATACTTACACGATTAGCCTTTAGTAAACTAGATTGTGTTTCCTGACGGGAGGAGACGGCAGACCTCCGCGAAGAGGGGTCTAGGAGCAGAACTCCCTCCCCACCCCTCGTACTGGTTCTGTTTTCCTTGAAAACCCTAATTAATATGGTTCTTCTAACCAAAATTTGATCAAATGACATGGTCAAATCCAATTTTCCTACTTTCTACTGCATAAGCGCTTCTTGGAGTCCTCTGAGTTCTTACGGTATCGTGAAAGCGCTCGGATTGGTTAGAGGCAGCATGTGAAGCACGCACCTACCCCAAGCTGTGACCAGATATGACAGGAAATGGACACCTGTGACATGTATCTGCATGTTTCTCCTTTTTGTCACTCCACTTGGCAAAGGTGAGTTCACCTCCAAACGCCTTCTCCTCGAATCTTGGAGCTGTCCTGTCTATACTGGACTCGGCAAAGAGGGTTTATTTGAAAAGCTGCTTCTGGTTAGATACGTGGAATTCTTGTACAGCTGCAAGATTCAAGGAGCCTCAAAGTGAGGAAGGGGAGCAGCAGGCCAGATGTCAAGCTCTCAGAAATTCAGTTCTATGTGCTGAACTGAAGAACCTCCACAAAGGGTTGACAGGACGAATAGAGTCTGTGCGCAGCCTCAGTGGATGACGTTACCTTCGCCCAGATGGAAGAAATGGTTCCGCTAGGCTTCAAGGGGTCAGTGAATCACACACACGAAGGGTGTGTTAAAATCCTGAGGTTAGCCCAAACGCGCACATTTTGCTTTCTTACGCTTGGGCATCAAAGTGGGCGCAGACCCTCAACACCATAATCCATTATCAAAAACTGAAAGCAGCTGGTTGGACTTTTAGATTCTTTACACAGAGAACCGGCATCTGGTCCCAGTTTGCTGCAAAGAAATCCGTTTCCTTCTTCTACCCAGCCCGGCTACAGAAAGCCCTGGGAGCAGCCTGGCTCCCAGCTCAAGGTTCATCCTGCTGCTTTCATGCTTTCCTTCATGCAGTGCCCCCTCCCCCAGCCAGGAAGCCACCTCAGAGCAGGGAGTCTGCAATCCCACCAGCTCACCAGGGGCTGGGGAACAGCAACAGCAGCTCTGAGCCCCCAGAGAAATCTCTGGATAGATCATGTATATGAAGAAGAAAAAAAGAATCATTTGTAATGGATAGTTTCAGAATTGATATTTAGGATTGTGCAAAGTTGAACTATTGACTAACTCTCCATTCATTTAGAGCTCAGCCATAATTTATTTCTTTGATTCCACTGACCATCAGCAGTTGTGACTCTTTTCTGCCTAACCATGGAGAGCGGTTGAATGATGATGTCCAAACCCTCCCCCCTCTAGTTCAGCAGTCTCTCCAGGTACTTCCTGTCTCTCCAGCTCCAGTGTCTGGCACTTACTGCAGACAAGTCAATATGTTTAAATTATATCTGGACTTGAGGTAATTAATCATAAAGCTTTATGCTTTGTCATGTGGTTTTTAAAGAAACTTCTGGTTGGCATTTCACTGAATCACAATTAAAAAGCAAAAGCTACCTGCAATGTGCTGTGACTACCACTTACCCTTTGAGGCTGGAATCCTTCTGGAAGAGGTTCCATAAGGGAGGCCAAGACAGCATTTGGGGAAAAGCTAAAGAGATCAAAGGAAAGACTCCTGCGAGCTGGTCTGTTCGAAATGTACAGAATCTGAATGCACAGAGATGAGGTAAATGAACTGCTTCTTTGATGGATTTTACAAACACAGCCAGGGCTTGCAGCTTGCTGCTTACTTGTATCATGTACTACATTAGACACATGTTACTAAAGTCTGGCAGTGATTCCTTTAAGTGGAGTCTAACGTCCTCCAGTTTTAACCTTGTCCCTATATCACATGACCTTAGTATTCAGTCTCCGGTTCCTATCCTGTCCAACTGTCTAACCCCGGGGCCCGCTCACAGGATACAAAGGGTCCTGACTCTCAAGGCATATTGGCGAAGAGTTCTCCATCTACGAAATGAAGTAGGAGAGCTGTCCACTTTGATCTGTTTCTACTCATGGATCAACATCAGATGTTTAAAGGGAGATAGTTACCCACATCAACCACTTCTCTGACATTGGCTGAAGTTCCACAATTTAATTCAGTTCAACTCTGCTTCTGTTGACTTGGGGTTAGTGACAGATCATATGCGTCTTTGCTCCCCAAAGACTGCCTCACTGCAGAGACAAAATGCAAAGCCCAGACTTCATATACTTCTGACCAAACTGCTACAAGCAGGATGGTTTATATGGCTGCCTCTCTGCTTTTCTTAAAATGACTCCGAGAACTCAGAAGCAGTTTGCTCGTTTACATTTGGTGAATTTCTAATAACTAAAGATATATCCAAAAAAAAAAAAATAAGTGGAAGAAACTCATATCATAGCTCAGAGTCAAAAGGGCATCCGTACCCTCCCATGGCACATTTGTCTCATTCTTCAATGTGTTCCCATCCCAGCCATTTGAACCCTGTTTTTTATCATTTCTGTGTAGTTCCCAGTATGTAAACACAACTGATGAAGCTGTTGGTCACTACGATTTGCTCAGCCCTCTCCCCTCTCCTCTTCAGGGGTCAGGGATGGGGTTAAAAGTTCTAACCTTACAACTACACGTCTAGATCTCCTGTCTGTCAGTCACCACTAGAAGCTATTTGGTGCCTACCAAGAGACACTGCATTAATAAAAACTTGGGAATGGCTGAGTAAGGATATTGTAAATCTGATAAACTACATAAAATATTTCTCTTATCCTGATCATTCAGAAAATGTCAAGAGTTTTAGAATGTTTCTGCCAGGAACTAGAAACGAAGACCAAATAAATGTTTCTTACTGTGTGATACCACCCCACCGTGTCATACCATTTAAGACAGTTCAGAAACTGTGGCGAAGAGGTAAATCTAGGGTTCATAAAAATGGAGCTGAAGGACCACTAGGAAGAGAACTGCACCTTGGCCTTTGTGCTTGCAGCCCTGAGGTAGCACTACAACCCATGTTCTTCCCACCCCATCAGGGAGAGTAATGGGAGTGGCAGAACTGGCCTGGTGGGAGATGAAGGGGCCAGCAGGGTGTGGTGGTAGCCAGAGGTCAGGTGCCTTGTGTGGAGATTTAGCCCAGAAAATGAGATATTCTTCAGCTGGGATATCTTAGTTGCTCAGCATCAGGGTGATCCCGAGGTTTGACAGCACGTTCAGCAACAGGTCCTGGTCAAACTCCAGACTGCTGCATCTGCCCTACCTTCCACATCATCTGTCCTGCTATCTGGCCTCTGTGCTGTGGCACTCAACTCTCCCTACCCCATCATGGAGAGCAACAGGAACAGCAGCATGGGCCTGCAAGTGGTGAAGGGGGCAGGGGGTCTGATGTTAGCCAGATGACAGGTCCCTTGTCTGCCTTTGGTGGGCACACATTCCAGCCACCACCTCCAGTCCTTGCTGGCGCCCTTGCTGGCGCCCTTGCTGGCATTTCCCTGCCTGCTGAGTCCTCAGCTCTAATTCTCTTCATGACTTTGCCACTCCATTCTCTGAATGGCAACCCAGATCTGGCAAATAGAGATAGGATGGCTCAATTGTGGCCCAGCCTTCTGGCAGCCCGAGTACTCATCCCTGCAGGGCGGGAGGGGGACAAAGCTCCTTTGTCCTCCATCTTGCTCACATCACCATTATGACTGTGTCTCCAGTTCAGTGTCTCTCAGTCTGTGATGGGGTGAGGGTGGGGGATATCAGTGGCCCCAGCCTCCTGGCAGCATTCCAGAGTCTGTCCCCACCAAAATTCTAGCTCCACATCTCCGCAGAGCACCCTGCTGCATTCTGCCACCTGCCTCTTTCTACTCACTGGCACTCTATTTTCCAGGTCTGTCACCTTCACAACCACCTGTAAAGCTTAAAGTTTCCCCTGCCATCTCTCCATTAGACTCCCCTCTCTGCTTGTTTCCCCTGAGCCTCAGGCGGAAGGCTCAGTCTGCCATCTTTCCCCTCTCTATTCATGGCCATGCAACTGTGCAGATCTGCATCTTTCCAACCACTTTTAATTCTCAAAGTTCTCCCTGCTGGACTCAGCACAAATATAGCTTCTGCTGGTCTCTCTCTCTCTCTCTCTCTCTCTCTCTGTGTGTGTGTGTGTGTGTGTGTGTGTGTGTGTGTGTGTGTGTGTGTGTGACATTTTCCATGTATGCATGTATGCTCTCCTTTCTGAGTGGTTTTGGTAACTGAGGCCTCAAGAGTTGGTTGCTCCATAAGAAGATTTCCAAATAACACCAGAAGAGAAATTCACACCAATAGAAGCACAAATATCAACTAATAAACACGAAAAGGCAAAGCAACTTGAATCCATCAAGAGATAAAAATACTCAACTCAACAATTCTAAAAGAGGTAAATGCCAAATGAAGATTTCAATAGTATAGTTGATTAAAAGTTGATCAAAAGTTAAAATGATCAATGATCCCAGAAAGAATGCAAACAGACAGAATAATTCAATCCAGAGGAAAGTCAGCAACATAGAGAAAAAAGCTAGATGGATGAGGAAAAACAGCGACTTGGATGAGAAAGTCAAAAATACAGCAAAAATTCATTTTTGAAGGAAAACCAAATAGAAATGTTGTAAATATACAGCTCAATGAAAAAAATAAAAGCACACTTGAAAGTATCATCAACAGAGTTGGCCAAGCAAGGAAGGGATATCAGCGACAGAGGACAAGGCTGCTGAAACACTATCTCCAAAAACTAAAAGAAAGAAAACAAACATGACCACAAAGTTCCATAACTTGATAGAATGAAGACATCAAACCTACAAATTTATGGAATGGAAGAAGAAGCTGAGATAAACACTAAAGGCATAGAGAATATATTCAAAGAATTTGTGGCCTTAAATTTCCCAAATTTAGAAAAAGAAATAGATAAAACAAACACAAACTCATGCAGCTCATGACCAACAAGCCACTGAACAAGATGTATAAAGAAACACTGTATAGAGACAGAAAGAAGAGAGGCTTAACCATTGAAGTACAGAAAAGAATAAAATTCATAAGAAAAAAGAATGAAGGAAACTTAGGAATAAATCTATCTTTCCAGCACATGAAAAACAGAAGATCCCTAGTACTAATAAGAGAGAAGCAAATAACTAACACTTATCCAACCATCCATAAAACAACCAACAAAATTGTAGGTTAGTGAGCATACCTCAATAATAACCTTAAACATAAATGGGCTAAACTCAACAATCAAGAGGCACAGACTAGTTGACTGGATTAATAAACAAGATCCAACTATATATTTTTGCCAAGAAACATATCTCACTATCAAAGGTGCCTACAGACTGAAAAACAAAGGATTGAACATCACACCAAAACAACACTTGAAGCTAAAATCTATGTGGTATAGCTATTTTGATATTTGATAAAATATACTTCAAACCAAGATTATCCAGAAAAAAATGAGGAAGGTCATTATATATTAATAAAAGGACCAACCGTCAAAAGATATAAACTACTGTTAAGTATCCCAGTTTCACAAAATGAACAGTAATGAATGAAAATCTTAGGTCCTAACACAATTATAATGGGTGACTTGAATGCCGAACTCTCCATTTTACACTGGTCATCCAAACTAAAAATCAATAAAGAAATTTCATAGTTGAACTACACCATAGATTAAAGACATGTATCTATAGACTCATAATACACCTTCTTCATTGAACATTCCCCACAATAGATTACTGACTTAGATACTGTTCTATTGCTGTGATGAGACACCACAACCAAGGGAACTCTTAAAAGACAGCATTTAGTTGGGACTCGATTACAGTTTCAGAGGGTTGGTCCATGGTTATCATGGCAAGGAACATGAGGGCAGGCACGCAGTCATGACACTGATTCACAGACCCCCCAGGCAGGGGTGGGTGTGGGGTAGTAGGGAGAGAAAAACTGGAGCTGGTATGGAATGTTGAAACCTCAGTTCCACCCCCAGTGACATATCTCTTGCAATAAGATCACATCTACTCCAATAAGACCATACCTCCTAATCCTTCCCAAACAGTTTCACTAACTGGGGAGCAAGTATCCAAACACAGGGCTATTCTCATTCAAATCACCACTACATTCTATGTCATAAACCAAGACTTAACAAATACAAATGAATGGAAGTAATTTATTTTTATCTTTTATCAGGCCATAGTGGAAAAAATCAAAAACAAACTAGAAATAATTAGCAAGAGAAACTACAGAAAGATTTGGAGAGTAAGCAGTAAACTCTTGAAAGATCAGTGGACCACTGAAGAAATCAGGAAGGAAAATTTTGAATTCCTAGTCTCAAATGAATATGAAAGCACAATTTACTAGCATCTTTGGGATATAGCTATGGCAGTTCTAAGAGGAAAATTTATAGCCATAAATGTTTACATTGGAAAAAATCAGAGCAGTCTCAAATAAATGACCTAATGATGTACTTGAAGATCTGACAAAATGAGAATATGTCAAAACCCAAAATAATAAGCAACAAAAATAATTAAAGATCAAGTCAGAAATTAAAGAAATTGAGCATTTAAAATCAATATAGAATCAATCAAACATAAAATTGGCTCTTTGACAAAATAAGCAAGATTAACAATCCCTTAACCAAGCTAACCAAAAGAAAAAGAGAAAAGACCCAAATTAGTAAAATTGGAGATAATAAAGGGGAAATTACTACAGTGAAGTTCTCATGATTACCATGAATGCTTAGAAAACTTAAATTTTCTGGATTGGAAAATACAGAGGAAACATATCAAAATTAAATTGAGGAGATATGAACAATTTTACATCCATAGCAAGCAATGAGATTAAAGTAGTAATAAAGAGACTCCTAATAAAGAAAAGCCCAAGACCAGATAGATCAGATTCCCTGTCAAATTCTACCATATCTTTAAAGAGCTAACACCGATAATCCTCAAACTTTCCCACAAAATACTCCTCAGAATGGGTTCACAGTTCTATGAAGCCAATATGACTCTTATCAGAGGAAGATACAACAGCAAAAGGAAATTGTAGATCAATTTTTCTAATGATCATAAATAGAAATATTCTCGGTAAAATGGAAATTGATCTTGAGGGCACTTTGAGATCAGACAACAACAACAATCAATGCAAGTTTAGTTCAACGCAAGCGAACCATTAAGTGAAATACAATACATAAATTGGCTTAAGGATAGATATCACGTGATCATCTCAACAGATTTTGATAAAATTCAGTGTCCCTGCATTGTAAAAGCCTTGAAGGAGTTAGGAAAAAGTGAAACATATCTCAACATACCATGGGCTTTATATGGCAAATATATAGGCAACATTATACTAACTGGAACAAGACTTCAATCAAGAATGAGACAAGAGTGTCCACTCTCTTGGCTTTTATTTTATATAAAGCCTGGAGCCTTAGTCAGCGCGAGAAGACACAATAAAGAAGAAGACTGCAAGTCAGAAAGAAAGAAGTCAAAGTAACCTTATTTCCAGATGACATGATCCTCTTCCTTAAAGAAACAAACTCTCAAGACCGCCAGAAAACACTTAGAACTGATATTCACCTTCATCAAAGTAGCAGGATACAAAAAACCAAACATAAAACTCACCCACTTTTCCATAAACCAATAATGAACTCACTGAGAAATATAGAATTGGAGAGGATATCATTCACTTAATCAAAGAGGTAAAAAGTCCTCTACAGATGAAACTTTTAGACAATGAAGGAAAAAAATTGAAGAAGGCGCTAGAATATTGAGAGACCTCCAATATGCATGGATTAAGAGAATTAATACTGTGGATATAGCTATGTTATCAAAAGCAATGCACAGATTCAATGCAATCCCTGTTAAAATGTCAATTATGTTCCTCACAGAACTAGAAAAAAATAACCTTAAATTCATATGGAAGCACAAAAGACCCCGGATAGCCAAAATAATACTGAGCAGAAAGAAATAAGGCTAGAGTTGTCACAATATCTGATGTCAATTTGTATTACAGAACCACAGCAACAAAAACTTCATGGTACTGGCAAAGGTAAAAACAGCCCTTATACATGTAGGTCTACAGGATAGAACTGAGGGCCAGGAAATAAACCAGCCCAGTTACAGCCACCCAAATCTTAAAGAAGACATAAAAAATGGACAGCCTCTTCAAAACATGCTGTTAGGAAAATAGGGTTTGTATCTATCTCTCACCCTGCATAAAAACACAATCAAAATGGTCCAAAGATCTTAATAGAAGATCCAAAACTGTTAGAGGAAACATACATAAAACACTTCAAGGCATGGACATGTGAAGGACTTTTGGAAAGGAACCCCAGTGCCTCAGGAAATGACCCCAGGAATTGAAAACTGCAGGAAAGTAGGTAGAAGTAGATATCATCATGCTCAGTGAAATAAGGCAGAGTCAGACACAGAAATAAAAACATCACGGTTTTCTTATGAATGATCTAAATTTAAACATTAAGCATCCCCTTCCTTCCTCCTGCCTGTGTGTGTGGGGGGGGCACATGAGGAGGTGGTAAGAGATATTAAGGAAATGGGATAGAGAAATGAGTGGAATTCATGAAGACAGAAGAGACTATTTGGGTGGGGAAAGGGAACCAGTAAGGGTGGGAGAGAGAGAAAGAGGAGAGCAGTGAGGAAGAATAAGAAAAGGTAGTTATACCCTTTGAATTCCATCACTTGGGAGGCAGAGACAGGTGGATCTCTGTGAGTTCGAGGTCAGCCTGGTCTACAGAGTGAGTTCCAGGACAGCCAGAGAAACCCTGTCTTGAAAAAAAGAAAAAGAAAAAGTATCATGACTTGTGTACAAAGATATGATCATGAAGCTACCATTTTGCATGTTAACTCTAAAAGTTATCTTTAAAATGAAAAAACAAAATATTCTAGAACAGTTTGCACAAGCTGTCACTGCATTTATTTTTGACAGTAAAATAAAAATAAAATAATAATAAAAAATAATAAATAATAAAATAATAAAATAAAAATGGAGATACCTATGCCTCTCTGACAACTCGTTGCACCCTGATGGCAGAATGGTGTAGTTGTTAGGCTGCTGGAGCGGCTCAACAAAGAAGACGGGAGACATTTTCATAGATGTAAACTCTGCCAGACCTCAGCAGGGGAAACACCATCCTGGCTAGTGCCAGACTCCATAGTGGAACCCGAGCTGTCTTAGCTCAGGTGTTTTTATTCTTTCAGAACACCTCAGGTACTTTACTGATAGAACATGTGAATCATTAGCAATTAAAACAACCCCCACAGAAATCCAACACCTGCAAACAATACAGAACACCCTAGACTTAGGATAGCCCCTCACCCGATAGTGCATAAAACAATGTCAAACGTAATTAAAAATAAACTTCCCCAACAGAATGGAGTGGTTGGAACAGAACTGGAACAGTCAGCCAGCAACCCTCAACTGCTCACTACCTACCACCGCTCCCCTCCTGCCTTTAAAGAAGTAGTGGCAGCTCTGGTTTCAGACAGGGAAGCCCAGCTAAGGTTCACAGATGTTCTCATTATAAATGCTAGTCGAACAAATGAGCTCTTACCACACCATTCAAACACGGCTCTTCTACAAGAAAAGGCTACTTAATGCTTTCGTACCTGATAGTAGAATTGTTTATCCATTATCTCTTGGAGTGATAGGGAAACGCTGTTTTTTAAACTTCTGGATAGCTAAAGAAGACAGTTTTCAAAGGTTACAGATTTATAGGAGCAAAGCAACTTTCTAGGTCAGAACCACCCGATGGAGGGGAGATTATGTGGTAATGCTGCCTAATGGCTTAGCCTAATGGTTTAGAATTGAGTTTCTAATTTCAATTGTAGTAGCCACATACTTCCAGTGGGCGGTCCAATCTTAAATCTGCACTTTAAGTCATTTGTTCTCCTGGTCCATCACTAAAACCTATTTAAAGATAAAATATTTCAGAGTCACAAATAAATAAGGATCCCAAACTATTTTGTAGAAAGGCATCTGAATAGATTTGCATAAATAAGGACAAAGGTTCTCGTCCTAACAGCACATGAAGCCTAGATTATGGAAATCTAGAGTTATGGAAGTCTAGACAGTGAGATCCAGAGGGCGAAGGGGCCAAGCCTTCGGTGTCCACAACACTCTGAACTTTCAGGAGACTCTGGCCTCTCAGGTTATGATTCTTTCTTTCAACCTTATTCAGGTCTTTAACTCAGTTCACAGAGAAGTCTTTTAAGTCACTGATCAATCCAAATACTTAGACATTCTACCCACATTTTCCTTTCTGGCTAATGTCTATATTTGTTTCATATTCGTTCATTATGCTTTGTTTTCCTTGTTAATTTAAATGCAATTCTTCATTTGTACAGTAAAAAAATTAGAAAAGTTATTATATATACATATATGTGTGTATATATACATATAAACACACACACATATATATATACATACATGCATATATATATATATATTGCAACATTGACCATCATCCCAGTACAAATGCCTAGTAAGCCTCTTCAAATAATTTCTAGGTTTCAACACACAACTCATTTCTGATTTTCTCTATTGAGTCTTTCTGAATGTGAAAGAAACAGACAGGGAACCCCTACCATGTCCAGTCACGACAAACTCAAAGGAATATGAGGAGTGACAATTCAGCTGCCAACTTTCCCTGTCTCCGACTCATGTGTCTTTCAGATGAACAAGATACCAGCCACATTTCTGCAGCTCGACATCTGGACTCTACAGCTGCCCCAAGGACCCCATGTGGCTGGGAATGTCAGGTCAAATTGGAGACAGAGTCAAGGAGAGGAAAAGTGGCAGAATCCTGTGTGCTTCCTGAGCCATCTATGTGACCCCTTCCCTGGACCTTTGTCAACGCTCAAGGGACATCACTTACAGGAGAGCCATAGCCATGCCACAGGATTCCTGATTGCCGTGGCTAGAGGTGAGTAGCCAAAAGTTGTCCCTGTAACACTGACCACATTAGATCTGTAGCTGTATCCAAGTTTAAGGCTATTTTTTCCTATTTTGAAATTTAAAATCTAAGACAGGAAATATGACTTCCAATCTATTTACTACTCCTGATAACTCCTGCTTTGTTTTATCCATTCAGGGACACTGACAAAAAGAGACGACATTGAACTTGGCAGCACTCGGTGATGAAATTTCTCAGATTTAGTTGAAAATCTTCAGCATTTTCCAAGATGATAAGAACTTCTCAGAAGAGGGCTGTACATTTAAAAACAAAATCCAGCAAACTCTAGAAAGAAACAACAAAAGAGCCCTTGGCAAGCTACCTGTTAACAGAGATATTTCTCCATCATTTAGTTAGAAATATTAGGGATACCCTTCCAATACCTGTCGATGATAATCCTAATCAGGTAGAAGCTATGATGTTAAGCCCCCCCAAAGACTAGCTTGCATCTACATCAGGCTATTGTCTCAGGTCTGATGATCACTGCAGAGTCAAAACCATCAGTCCATTCAGATTCCAAGAATAAACACAGGCATGTGTGATGGATACGATTTCCGACTGTGACTTTTTCTACATTTGCCACAGCAGTGCAAATTTCCAGAACTATTATGGCTGGAATTTTGGTCTAAACTGATCAGTCATGGTCTCCAATGTCCCTGTAATCAGGGAAACCAATACCCCTGTGTCTCTGCCAACTGCGCTACTGTACAGACAAACCATGGATGATAAGATTGGCTGAGTTGTGACTGGAGTGGTCTCCAGTGGGCTGAGTGGCCACAAGCAAAAGGGCTTGTAATTTCTCTCAAGCTAGGGGAGCCTGCTGAATCCCAGTGCTTTGGCTTCTGACCATAATCTTCCTTCCTGGCCTCTCACTGCAAAAGTCCCTCAAATGGGCAATTACAGTAGAAGAAAGAGTAAGAGACCCCACAGGTCTCAACCCCTCACACCCCAGCTCCTTTATTTGTGAACTAGGTATCTAAAGGGGGGCTTTAAGGTCTTGCTTCAGGAATCAAAACTGGAAACATAAATGTATCTGGTAAATGGCGGGCAATTAAAAAGCATCAGCTGTAAAGTTTTTAAACTACTTTCGTTTTATGATGGAATTGGAAAGAGTGTAATGAAGCTAACCAAAAATTAATATCAAAACCAAATCTTTTAAACATATTTGTTCTGGAAGGATAGTTTCCTAGCTTTAAACATTCCTTAAGCCACAAAAGCAATATTCATTCCAGCTGCCCTCTCTCAAAGTGTGCGTAGAGTCGGTGTTGAGGCAGGAATTCAGGGAACAGGCTTGTTCCTACGTCTTGCCGGGAACATTTTCCTGCAGTTGTGTTACCTCCGCACTTCACACAAGGCCACTGATCGAAACTCACCATGTGGCTAAATTAACCTGCCACTAACAAGCAAAAGTCTCCAGATGAGCATCCCACCTGCAATCATGACTTCGTTTAGCACCGGCTACTGCTGCCCTGGTTTCAGGTGGAACTGTTTAATCCCTTTACAGTTTCACATTTTCATATACTCCTTCCTCTTTCTCCCGGGGGTTAGTCCCAGTGCTGCTGATGTTCTGTTCAGGAAGTGCCTGCCTACCCCAATATCCTTCGAAGAGTATTCCCTGTGTTTTTGTCTAAAATTTTCAGAATTTGGGGCTTTCAATTAAGGTCCCTGATTAATTTTGAATCGATTTTTGTACAAGGTGAAAGATATGAATCTAATGCCATTTGTTTTTGTAGGTGGATATCCAGTTTTGACAGCACCATTTCTTGAGCAGACTAGCTCTTTCAATGAGTGGTTTTGCCTCCTCCTCTGTCAAAAATTAAGTGAGCATCGCTTTCTTGGTTTATTTGCAGGAGTTATATCCTGTTCTAGTCCACTGGTCAACAAGTCTGTTTTTCTGCCAGTGCCAACCTGTCTGTACCGCTATAGTGCTGGACTATATTTGGAGCTTGGCTACTGTAATGTTCCCAACTCTGATCTTCCGTCTTAGAATTGCTTTGGCTACTCATGCTTTTCTGTGCTTCCCTATGAATTTTTGATTTGCTTTTCCTAAATCTGTGAAACATGACCTCATAATTTTGGCAGCCACTATATTAAATCTGTATATTAACCTTGGTAGTGTAGCGCTTTACAAGATATTAATTCTGCCAAACTGGAAGCATGGAAGTTCTTTCTATCATCTAGTATCTTCTTTAGTCTCCTTTTTCGGTGTCTTAATGTTTTCATCGGAGAGGCCTTTCTCTTCTTGGATTGAGTGTATTTCTAAATAATTATCTGTTTGGAATTACTTGAATAGGGTATTTTTCCTGATTTCTTTCTCTGTGGGTACACTGTATGAAGGGTGTTATTTTTTTTAATGTTGATTGTATATTCTGCAACTTTAAGTCTCTACACAGCAAATGAAAATATCAACAGTGGAAACTGACAGCCCACAGAATGGGAACAAGTCCTTCAGAGCTATATTTCAGACAAGGGGCTAATATCCAGAATTTGCAAAGAATTGCAGAAATTAGATAGCAGGGAAATAAAACTGCTAATCAACAAATAGGCTACAGAGTGAATAGTTTTTAAACTAAGAAAAACAGGCAAATGGCCAAAAACTGTTTTCTTAAGTGTCCAATGTCCCTAGCCATCAGAGAAATCACAATTAAAATGACTGAGTTACCACCTCACCCTAGTCCGAATGACTATCACCATCAAATTTGACAAGAGTCGAAGACTTATTACTAATGGGTTGCAAATTAATATAGCCATTATGGAAATCCGTTTGGAGGTTTCTCAAACAATTAACTATGGAACTACCATATGACCCAACTCCTTCAGCCTTGGCTCTAAACCCAGCTAACTCCACATAGGGATATCTGCGCATCCATGTTACTGCTGCTATTTTCACTACAGTAAGGAAATGGAGCCAACCTAGCTATCCACTAACAGATGAACGGATGATGACAATCTGGTCCACGTATCAAACAAAATACTATTCAGCCTGAAGAAAAATGAAATCACAAAATTTGTGGGAAAATGGGTGGGCTTAAAAATGTATGACATGAAGCAAGGTCACACAACCTCAGAAAGGAAACACTGTGTTCTCGTGCACATGCAGATCCTTGCCTGTAATATATTCTTGTATACATGTAAACAAATGTATGTGTGGGTACAACCTGTAGAGAGAAGAACAAGAAAGAGTAATAACAATAAGTGATGAAGAAAGATGGAATTTAGGTAAAGGGGACACGTGTCATAAAAGAAGATGTAAAGCTAATTGTTTCTTTACTTTCAAGCCTGTCATGGATTTTTCCTGTGTGTGTATGTGTGTGCGTGTGCATGTGTGTGTGTGTGTGTGTTGGATAATTGCATTAAAATGTAATTGGTAATGAAAGTAAAAAAAAAAAAAATCTAAAGCAGAGCTCCATAGCTTCAGAATGGCCACTCTAACTATATTCAAGTTTGTTGAAATGCAAAAACTTCAGTTCTGGCTAATTTATTATTTTTTATCATGAATTAAATTAATTATTATTTAAAATTTTATATTGATGTTCTAAATCCCAATACTTCAGAATATGAACCTATTTGGAGGTGATATATTTACAGTGATCATCAATTTAAAATAAGATCACTCAAGTGGGCCCTAATCCTCTATGATTGGTGTTCTTATTAATAGATAAAGCACCAAGAGAGACAAGGGAGACAAGCACCAAGGGAGAACCCATGTGGAGAGGATGATCCAAATGTTGTTTCTCGAAGCCAGGGAACACCCAGGATTGTTGTGGAAGTTTATTTTTAGTTATGTACAAAATAATTGTTTTGTGTACTGTTAGGTGAGGGTCTGCTTAGGTCTTGGCGTTTTATATTGTTTGCAGGTGCTGGATTTATGTGGAGGATGTTTCACTGATCATGATCTGCATGTGCCATCAGTAGAACACCTAAAGAGTTCTGAATCAATAAAAACACCTGAGCTCAGACGCTCTGGGTTCCACTGTCAGGTATGGTGCCTGCCATGATGAAGGTTACCTCTGCAGAGGTCTGGAAGAATTTGAATGTATGAACTATGCCTCCTTGTCCTTTTCTTTTGAACTGCCACAGCAGCATGCTACTACACAGGATTGTCAGCAAACCTGTAGAGCGTGGGAAGAGGCACAAAGTCTCTCTGTGTCTGCAGAAGGAACAGACCCTGCTGACACCTTGATCTGGGACTTCCAGAATTGGAGGCAATGAATCTCTCACTTCAGATTCTCCATTTGTAATGCTCTGTTATGGCAGCCCTCAGACACTAACATGCTCTCCAGCAGAGCCATGTGCTCGAAGAGGGAAAGGGACAAGGTCATAGTAGGACATTTCTCAGTGCTATCTCACTCCACATCCTTTAACAATCCCACCCTTCTTAAAACCCCACAGAGTCGGCATCACTTCCCCTTGCAAATAAGGAAACCAAGGCCCCAAGAATTAAGTGATTCTCCCCATCTTCCCCATCTGTTGCAGGTAGCAAATAACAAAACTAAACTGGTACCCAAGACATCTCCAGGCAGCCTGGTCTTTAGAATGGAGTCTTAAATCATTGCTAGACATCTCAGAATTTCTGTTCTCTGTAATGCCTGTATCCAAGTTCTTGATCATTACAGTGATACTACCTGAAAGCCAAGAAAACCACAGCAGAGGATCCCTATCTACTCCGATAAATTGTAACCAGCACTTTACCACTTGAAGAAAGCAAGACTGAGTACATTCAAGGTTCCTCAGAGTTAAAAGTGCAGAAGAAGATGTTGTCGCTGCCATGGCAAAATGTCTGAGTCATAAGATGAGAGTCACCTCCGTGTCTGATCAGTCGGAGAGGCAGCATATCTGATGATCTTGCACACAAAGCCCGGGTTATGCCTGAAATCACTGTTCCTTTCAGATTTCAAGCACTTCCTGTGCTAACCATGCAGTACAGTGTGTGTGCCATTGCTGCTGTCACTCGCATGTCTTGGGGGAGCTGGAAGAGAGACATTTATCAGCTGTGTTTCTCATACACACAAGAGTGACCACGCAGACCTGTGGGAAGTCAGCCTAGGGCACAGCAAAGCATGACATTTCTCCAGCGTTTGCTGTCTGTACAACCTTGATTGTACAATGAACATTTAGGAAGGAAGACTTGCAGCCATAGATAGCTATGCAGACGCTTGTCCCGACCTCCAGAGTTCATTTTTGAAGCCGTGGTGTTCCTCTGGTGAGCTGCACAGAGAGAAGTATCAAAGGTGTTAAAGTGGCTAAGAACTTAGATTTGGGAATCAAACCCAGATTCAAATCCCATTTCCTTTCCATTGTCTGCAGGGAGAACACATGATCTCACCATGTATAATTGCTTTCACCTTAAAAACTACATGAGGTGCCCAAGATGAGTCTTGACTCAAACTCCATAAAACTGCCAACAAAACTAATTTGAATGACACAGTTTTTGAAAAGGGCTTGGTGCACAATAATGCTCCAACTGACAGTCTCATGATGATGAGGTTAGGCACTGTGACCTGCTCCTGGGTCTGTGAAGTGTGGAAAGTCATCCCCACTGCACCACAAGCTCCAACTGTGAGATGAGGCTGACCCCTTCCTTGCTTTTCCAAGTGGTCCTGCCTACCATTAACCTGGAGAGATTCAAACCCTGTGATCTCCATTCTGTAGAAGTTACACAACAGCACCCAATTCTGCAGGTTGAACCTGTGTTATTCAGATTTCCACTGCTGTAGCAAATAGCTGAGCTAAATCAACTCATGGGGAAAGGGTTTGTTCTGATTCACCCTTCACCAGTTTTCAGTCCCTGGTTTCTTTGCTTTGTTGCTTTTGAGTCTGTGTCAAGAAGAAACACCACACTCCATAGCATCCAGGCAGCAAAAGGAGAGAGAGAGAGACGAAGGTACCAATATCTCCTTCAAGCCCCAAATATATAACCACTTCCCCCCAGACCCCACCACCTCCTAAATTCATATTACCTCCTAATAGCACTCCAGGCTGGAGAAGAAGTAATTAACCCATGGACCTTTAGAGAACACTTATCTCAACATAGCAGAGACCCGTCACCATGAAATTCAACATAAACGCTGAAGGTAGACCTTGGCCTTTATAATCCACAACCAGCTAGCAATGAGCCAGCTGCTGCTGTCGGCCCTTTCCCATGTCAGACCATTCAGAAATACTTTTTCCCTCTGTGCCCTACTACTTCTCAACAGTCTAGATGGAGCAGGAACCCACCAGCCCCTCCAAGAGTGTTGCCAGAGTCTTTAACATGAAGACCCAGGTTCCAGCAGCCTGAATAAGCCGGCCTCGGCCCCTTGCTCTAATATGACATTTAAATGTAAAAAAAAACGCTGAAAAGCAGAAAAGGGAGATTTATTCAAAATGGCCACAGTAGGAAATGAACAAATAAAGAGATCCAGTGACCTCCAAGTCCATCCTAGAAATACCATGAGATTTGGGTTTAGATAGAGGGGAAGCGGTATGCATAATGAAGCAGTTCTGGTCAAGGTCTGGTCCTGCCTGCCACTGATCTGTCGTCTCAGTCATGGTTCTGCAAGGCAGTCAGTCCCATAACGTGCTCAAATAAGTTGTTAATCATGACTAAGAGTGTAGACTCGGCCCTCTCTCACGGGTAATCACCTCTTCTGGTGATCACCTCCTGGGGAGCAGGAGGAAGGGACATCAGAGGATCACCTCACTGTAGCGGTTTTTCTCCTGGAATTCAAGGTGACTTCAGAGTGTGGAGTAAGGGCAGAACCGCCTCTGTACCTTCAGGGGAAGCAGAGAGTCAAAGGCAGAAGCCAGGCGTTCATGCAGCTGTTGCTTACCTTGCAGGCCCAAGCGAAGAGTCAAAGCTTTCTAGTCAAAAGCAGCTTCTAGGTGCTCAGTTCAAAGGTGCAGACTGTGAAACATCTGAGAACCAGGCTGCTGGCCTAGAACACTGAAGCAAGAGGTGATAAGAGCTGGACAGTGGAGTTCCCATCTCAGAACTGGGGAAGCTGGGCAACACTCTCTCTTGAGTTGTTGGATGGAACATCACCCACTCGCCGCTGAGAACAGAAACTCGGGAGGTTGCCATCAGAGGAGTATTTTCTCTAGTTTAATGTGGGAGTTGTACATATATCGGGTTGGGGTGAGGGAGGGTCTTTTGGTATTCAGGGGTAATGAATTGGTTAAAGCAGATAAGCAATTCTGCCCATCGTAGCCCTCCCCTAGAAAGGGGGTAGAATCTTGCCATGGTTTGTGGTCTGTCAGTGCGGAGGGGAGGGGCCAAACTCCGCCAGCTCTTTAGAAGGAGAGCTGGCTCGCAAGCACCCTCTGGACCCACAACTGCGTGACCGGTCCACGAGAGTACCACAACGAGTGAATAACTGAAAACCTCCATGAGGATCACTCGTAGGTATTCCTTTGGGCCTGATTAGACATGTTTAGCCCATGATACAAGGCCTAAGTCTGGCTTCCTAAGGCTTTGATGCAGTGTCTGAAAGGGGTCTGGACTGAAGACCATCTCCTTTAGCATTCCAGGGAGATACACCATGCATTCCCCATAGCTCAGAGAGAAGGGGATATTCACCAGACACACTGTGACTTGATGTCCTGCAGACAGCTAGCGAAACAAAGAAAATATGACCCCGCAAACTGAACAGGATGACTTGATTTCTAAATTGAGGCATTTACAAAAAGGCTTCAGTGGTCATTCATTTATTTTCTCAACATATATTTTCTTATATACATCAAGGCCTGTGCTAGTAACTGGGGATACAAAGGGAAGCAATACAGATGTGCCCTGAGCCCCAGAGAGACTGTAAAGACTAGGTAAGCAAGTGTGATGTTAGCAAAGGAGACAGTGACCCATATCATTTGTTTTGGTTTCTCAAGTAGAGGCTGCTCAGTGATATCCACAGGGAAAGAACCCAATAAACATATGAATGAATGGTGGGGAATCACTCATTTACTGTTTGTCATGTACCAGTCACTGTTATAAATGCATCAATGTATTAACTTGTTCATGTCATATATTTAATAAATGGGTACATATAGTTAAATATACTTAATTCATCCATTTGGGAAATAAAAGTAGTTAATGAATGATGTACACTTGCTCTACGAGTATCCTACGTGACTTTGAGCCTGCACGAGAAAGGACAGTAGTCAACGATAATGCAGGGAAGTTTTGGTTTAGGCACTGAGAGCTGTATGCATATGGGTTTGTGGTTATCCTAAGAAGCTTCAGGTGACCCCAGGAACCCAAGCACAAGTGGTTCCTGTTCTTCTCACCTTCAGATAGTCAGAGTCAGCTTCAGGATTCCCACACACACACTGGGTAGTCCTCCACTCCCAGAAGAGGAGCAGCAGGGTATCTGCTTTATTGAATGTAGCTGAGCAAATGAGCCAGAGACTCTTGGAAAGCTTTTGGTGACTCATCCCATGGAAGGACTTACCTCTCCCTCCCGTTCCACAACAGTAGCCCTGCACTGAAGCTTTTTCACCCAACAGTGTCTCAATTAATCCCCCTGTTTACATAGTTCATCTGGCTAATGGAGCCTGGATTAGAATGAGGGATTCAGATTCTGAGCTTAGCTTCACACTGTGTTCTGCTGTCTCTCAGTAATGACCATTGTCACAGGGCGCCTCCCAGGCCAGGGGCATTTCCTCATATGGGACATGGTGTAAACTCGTGGTAGTTCTTTGAAAGAAGCACATTAAGTCAGTTTTGCAGATTAGTAATTGTAGGCCCAGAGACAATATGAGAATTAAATCTGGGTTTCAGCTCAGCTTCTGAGGCCAACTGCAAAGGCTCACAGGGAGGCAAAGAGTCCAGTGGCCCCTCTTCCCTCTCAGGCTGCAGGGTCAGGATACTTATTAGAGAATCTTCTAGAAGAAACAACTAGCAGTTTGCACAATAGTACTGACTACTTGGAGGACAAAGTTAATGAAAAAGTCCAATTTCCTTACAGAGCATGCTCATGAAAGAGAATGTGGAGAGTTCAGGCACAGGGGCTTAAGGCACACATGAACAGCACCTTGTCACTTCGTGGGAAGCTCATACTTTCTTGTACTTCCTCACTGAAAAAAGTGAGATGTGTCACATCTATATTAATTGGTTCCAGATTTTAAAAGTGCTTAATAAACCCCCAAATGCATCTCATAAGTTAACTAAGGGTACTTACTTTTGAGAGCTTGCGCATTCCCACGGAAGTGTGGCACATCTGTGTTTGAGTCCTGAGAAGAGTTAACTGACGTCAAGGACAGTCTCTGGACATTAAGCTGCCTTTGAAAACAAACTTGATAACACAAGAATTCAAAGTTCTGGGTTTTAAACTCTAAATCTGCTCAGCATTCGCCTTGCCTTGAACAACGACAAAAACCAGTGCCACGCTGAAACATAAACCTACACAAGCAGCCTGTGATTTTGATTCCCACAGCTGGATTTATGGCTCCTTGGGGTAAATGTTAGTGAACTTATAACAAACTGGAAAATATGTGCAGCGAGTAATTATTTGATTTACAGTGGAAAATTATAATAGGGCCTCTTCAGGGTGTTTTAGAAAGCTGTTTTTCTTCATTATTTTTCTCTACCTCTGATCCCTGGTCCTACAGTCCCACTCAAGTGACAAGACCTGAGAACCATGCACAGGGATCCATGTAATGAATCACCTGAGGCTGACTAGCAAGATATGCCGGCTGAAATGAAAACAGAAGCCGAGAGCCTCCTCCGCGTGGCTCAGCCCTTCATCACTACGCTGATACATCTTCTTACAAACCGTACCTATTCAAGTGCCATTTTGAAGAGTGGAGACACAACAAGAATAGTACTGTGGCCGGTGGTGATTTAGTCTCTCATTCATGTCATTAAAACACAGAACTGTATTTGGTTCCCGCCCATGTCAAGATAGCTTAATAATTTGCCAGTCGTTAAAAGATATTTTTATACCCAGTCTGTGATATTATACTCTACTGTAATGAGAGCTTCCACACTCAAAGGCAGAAGCCAGAAAGCTGAGCTGCAACTACCACACCTAAATAATTCCACCCAAGCACTGGTTAATGGCTCATGGTCTTTGATCTCACCCCAGATCTGCTGAAATTCTCACATGGTTTCAGACAGGCGGGGAGAGCTGCTTTCCCCTCTCCTATCCATTATCCTGATCTGGAGACATAGAAATAAATGTTCCAGATGTTTCTCTTGAGCCCCAGTGGGAGCATTTCTGACAGGCTTGGGTGACCTACATAAATAAAACACTGTGTAGCACTGGACTCGATTTATCTGATGTGAGTAGAACTGCAAGGAGTAGAAGACAAAATGGAAAATGAAGTCTTCTAAATTTTTGCAAGCAGCACACACACAGACACACACACACACCTCCACTGGCACCACAATCTGCGGGACTCACCACAGTGCACAGTGCCAGGTCCCAAACCTGCAAACTCTAATCTGGGTGATCTAGGATCACCTGGGCATTTGCTTTTCCAAAAGTTCTCAGCTGGCAGAGTGGTGCTGGTGCAATGGCTGCAGTTACAGACCCAGGAGGTATGCCGGTAGCTTCTGTTGCCTACCGCAACGTTACCCTGTGACCTGAAGGACCTTTGAGTATAGACATTGAGTATAGCCTCCATAGGATCCTTCCCACTGGATGAGCAGAACAGAGCTCCTCACTAAGGAGTGGCCCAGTAACTCACACACTGGAGCATCTGGAAACGAAAGACATCAACTCTTAAAGTTACAGGATTCCGTGGTATAGATGTGGGATGTCTCCTCTCTTTTGCAGAGTGGAGAAACAAAAGCACAGAGGGAACTGAAAATGATTTAAGCTTTTCCTGTGACATTTTCTAGCCTTAAACAGCCCTTTATTGTGTATCGCAACCACTTAAATTTTATACATGAGACATAAAAATGGGATGTCCAAATTCAGTGGAGGTTGTCTTCCCATGCAAACGCAGGCAAGGTTGTGTCTGACGATACATATGGTACCAACGGGTGCGTAGACATTGCTGCTGGATTTGCTTCTTTAAAAAAAATTAGAGGATGGAGGAGCTGCTTCACTAGTGAGATGCCTACTGAGAAAGCCTGAGAACTTGAGTTCAGAGCCCTAAGACCCAGCTGGAAAGCAGCTGGGATGGAGAGAGGTGGATCCCTGAAACTCATTAACAAGTCAGTCTAGCTAAATTAAGGAGATCTAGGTTCAGTAAGAGATCCTGCCACAAATAAATAAATAAATAAATAAGATAAAAAGCAAACAAAATTGCTATCTGAAGTTGACCTCTGACCTCCACAAGTATACAATACATATACACCACACTCCCATACACAGGCATACAAAATTTCACCAAAGGTTTTTAAGATGATGGATGGTAAGGGCCAATTTACTTATGAGAACATTATTTAGCTTCTGAACCAAGATTGCTCTACCCAGGTGGAATCCTACAGGCCCTCTGCAGGTGTCTTTGTGGAGCCCACACTGTGGAGTTTTAGAGAAGGGTTTGATGATGATACCACTGTACCCTATTTACCCTCTCAGCAAATATTCCAATTTTTGTCTTAAGGAAAGAAAGGAGCTTGAGCTAAAACTGGTGGGAAGAAAACACACACACACACACACACATACACAACTTCAGCAGTCTATGGAACAGAAAGCACTAAATGAAACTGAAAGACCTCAAATGAGAGAAGTTATAGGCAGTCTCTTTGAAGGGATTGGCAGCCTCAGAAAAAGGGATGAAGTGTCATTGGTTATTTTGGGTTTGATTGTTAATATAATACAAAAGAAATGTCATATTTTAGTGGTTCCAAATAAAGAGAAAGTACTGAGAGACACGCAAAGGACCTGAACGGAGCTGGCTGGGTAGACGGTGCTGAAGTCAGACCTTCACTGAGCGCAGACTTCCACCTTCACAGCAGCTCCCTGAGGAATTGCAGACCAGCAGTGAGTGTGAAATAAGCCCAAGGCCACAAGATTCATGGCTTAGCTCACCACGTGCCTCTGACTCTAAATAAACTCCCAGAATTTTCTAAATAAGACAACTGCTTCCCATAAAGTCCATTGCTGAACTGGGAAGAAAGTGAACACGTTTCTCGTCCTATGACAAGTGCCTGACAGAAAAACACTCATGGAAGGAGAGGGTTGTTTGTGCTCACAGTCTCGGAGGATATGACAGTTTTGGAGGATACCTCCCTCAGGCCAGGGAAAGGCCAGATCATGTCTGCGGGAGCATACAGCCAGAGCTCTTCAGTTCTCAAGGCAGACCAGGAAGCAGACAGGACAGGAAAGGGCTTCCTGACCCATCTCTGAAAGGTTCACATCCTCCCAGGACAGCGTCACCCACTGGGTATCAAGTGTCAATCACAGGAACCTGTGGGACATTCCTCATTCAAACGTACAGCAGTATGGAAGCTGTGTGGGTCTATATTTCCATACACTGTAATACACGAGCCCACCCCTCTGCCCCAGTTGCCAAGGGAAGAGCATGGGCAAGGGAAGAGCAATCAGGAGCTGGAGCCCCTGCCTCCATACCCCATCCTCAGACCCCATCCTGACTCACCTCCACTCACCCAAGTCGTCATTTGTAGTTCTTCCTGTGTCACCTGCTTGGCACTCTACATGAGCCTGACACTTTGTTTTCTTTGTGATCTTACCGAACCTCTCTCCCAGAACTTGGTAACTCAAAATGAGAAGTCAGTCAAGTATAAAAACTCTAAACAAAGGAAGAGAATAAAGAAAAAAATAGAAGAAGAGGGCTGGAGGGCTAGCTCAGAGGTTAAGAGCGCTGGCTGCTCTTCCAGAGGAACATGCTTCCGTTTCCAGCACGCACGTGGCAGCTCACAAATTGTCTGTAACTCTACCTCCAGGGGATCCCATGGCTCACTTGGTGCACAGATGAACATGAAGGCAAAATACTCATGCATGTCAATTAAATATACATACATGCACACAAAAATGTCAACAAATGCGTTAAAATTTTAAAAAACAAAGAAAAGTCTCTGTTACTGTTGCAGAAATTTAATTTTAATTGTGTTTAAAATATTTTTTGTGTACTGTTGGGTAAGGGGCTCCTAGGTCTTGGCGTTATGTATTGTCTGCAGGTGTTGGATTTCTGTGGGGGATGTTTGATTGCTTATGATCTGCACATGCAGTCAGTAGAACACCTGAGGAGTTCTGAATCAATAAAAACACCTGAGCTCAGAAGCTTGGGGCTCCACTGTCAATCTGAGTATTGCACTGGCCATGACAGTGGTTTTCTCTACTGAGGTCTGGCAGGGTTTGCAATTATGAAATGTGCCTCCTTGTCGTCCTTGGTGAACTGCCCAGTAGGCGTACAACTACAGTTACTTACTTCTCTGTTGCTGTGACAAACCATCGTGACCAGAAGCAACTTATAGAAGGTAGAATTTATTTGAAAATATGGCTCTAGAGGAATAAGGATTCATCATGGCAGGGAGCTAAGGCGGGGGCAGCAGGCAGTTGGCATGGTGGCTGGAAAAGCTGAGAGTGCACAGCTCAATTAACAAGCAGGAAGCAGAGAAAGCTACTAGAACTCCCCAGACAGCACCACCAACTGGGGCCACAAATCCCTCTTCTCAATAATTATCTCTTTCATTATCTTTATATATAATTATTAATTATCTTCTTAGAAATTGTCTTATTTTAAAAGGCCGAAAATATATTTAGTGTGAGGATGATGTAGCTGGATTTCCTATTTTCCTTCTGAACCTCTCCACATTGCCATCTTAGCACATGACAGGAGACCCAGTAACCAGGTGAAGAGGAAGGATGGGTGGAGTTGAGGATGACGTCTTCATGCTTCGCAGAAGCCGGAAGGGGCCATGTTCACTCCCACTCTGTTGTGACCTCACCTGGCGTCTGTCAATCTGGTCTTCACCAAAGAGATGGGCACTGCCCTCACAGAGCCTTCAAATAATTATTTTCCTCTTTAATTACACATGAGCATGCAAGAATACATTGAGCAGGCTGAAATCCATCCCCATATACTAACCTGGGCCAACAAATGAGGCCAATAAAATAAGATTTTAGTTTACAGATATAATACACCAGTGGTTCTCAACCTCCCTAATGCTGCGACCCTTTAACACAGGTCTTCATGTTGTGGTGACTCCCAACCATAAAATTACTTTTGTTGCTACTTCATACCTGCAATTTTGCTACTATTATAAACCATAATGTAAATAGTTGACATGCAGATGGACTTAGAGAATCCCTATGAAAGTGTCCTTTGACCCTTCCCAAAGGGGTCATGACCCACGGATTGAAAACCGCTATAAGGAAGAATATTGTACTGGAGAGAAGAGCCTAGATTATCAGGGGGAACCTAAAATGCTATGACTGTGTCCTTAAGAGAGGCAAAGAGATGTCACACGTGCGATGCAATGTGAAAGCCGGGAGAGCAATGCCAGCCCAACTGGGAATGGCAGCAGCTGAGAAATGAGGACACAGCCACACCAACACCTTGCTCTCAGCTCCGGGAAACCGGTATCTGCCTCTGGGTGTCCCGAACAGTCAGTGAGAGATCAGTTTCTGTTTCATGCCACCAAAATGGGGAAGTTGATCTGTGCCATCACAGCAAACACACGCAGGCATTGACAACGGAAAATGTAAGCGTTCTACTGAGGCTCAAAGGCCTCCCAGCCTCCCGCTCCCTCCTCTCCCCATCTCTTCCTCTGGTGCACATGGCTGTGTTCTGAGTTGCCAGTCCAGCCCTTGTTCTGTGCATTTGCAGACATAGCTATACTGTGGAAAGATTTTTTTTTAAAGATTGTAAGTAACCCAAGTTACTCCCCCAAGTGAACACTTTAGTTCCAACCACTTTCGAACTTTGAAGGGCTGTCTGTATTCTTCTGGGACTTAGATCTTCCGCTGCATATTCTGTGTGGAGATTGGTCTTCTCTGCCAGCTAACTAGATTAAGAGAACGGAGTGACACAGCCCCTGTGTCTGTAGGTGCATTTCCAGAGAGGATTGATGTGTGGGACAGTGACAGGATGAGGGGAGGCTGGCTGACCTGGAATGTGGGCAGTGTCTTTCAACAGGCAGGGCTGTCAGGAAATCGGAGGCAGACCTTTGTGCCCTGATGAGCTGCCTTTTCCTAAGCAAGTGTGCATGGCTGTCATCTGCTCCTGTCAACTCCAGCTTCTTCAAGGGACTTCTTCAGTGCCTGGTCCCACTCGGGACCTTTCATGAAATCAGCACTTGATAAGACTCGTGCTAGATGGTATGTGCCAGGTCCTCCGTGTGTAACTGTGGCTTCCAGCTCAGTGTTTTTATGGGATTCCTGAGTGTGTGAATGAGCGGGCCTCTGTTTCTTGTGCCTTCTCTTGGGCTCTTGTCCTTCTGTTTGTTTTGTCCAATCCCAAGGTGTTAGCTTTTGTTTTATCTTATTTTTTATTTTATTTTATTATTATCCTTTAGAAGCCCATCTGTTTTCTAATGAGACACAGAAGCTGAGCGGGTCTGGATGGGCCGGGAGGTAGGGAGGACCTGTGAGAAGTAGGAGAGGAAACCGTAATCAGGATATACTATGTGAAGAAAAAAAAATCTACTTTGAAAAAAAAGAAAAAATTTTAAAAAGGAAGGGGAAAAAGATATTTGCTAGGACTTGATGTGGACTCAGTGCCATTGGTTCTCCGGGGATTTCTTCTTGAATTAAATAGCTACCACAATCTCTACCTCTGCAACCTACAGGCTGGCACTGTTAGTCACCCAGGCTCGATTATGCAGGCCAATCCAATAAGTCACCACTTATAATTCTATGTGTTTATATTTTACTGGTTCCATCCTTTTGGAGAGCCTTCGCGTATCATTTCCTTGAGGTTTCACCATAGAAATATAGACAAGGCACATTTTTCTATACCGTAGAAAATTGTGCCATATTCCGTATTCCAGTCTATGAACACGCCCTAATTTGATGACTGATTTTCATCTAATTCGTTTTTTAGGAAAGACTAAATTCCATCATAAAATCCTCTGCCCTTACCCCTCCACTGCTATGTCTCACACTAAGAGTCAGCAGACTCTTCCCCACTGGACATCTTTGCCCCTGTCATCCTGTTTCACCCCTCCACCCCGTAACTCATGGCAACCCTTTGCTCTTGAACACATTGCAGTCACTCCCGTCTATGGATTCCCACCAGCAGTGCTCTCTGGACCACCACATCTTCAGGTGTTTGCAGCCTGGCTAGGTTTTCTGCAACCTGTTCTGACTACTCAATCTAAATTTGCCCCAACCTGTCCCCTTCTCCTGTGGTGCCATGTGCCCCACTCATCTGCATTTGTCTGTGTACTTGCTTCTTGCTGTACTAGCCATCTTCTTAAACAGCACAAGCCTGTCTCATCCAACTCTCAGCCTAGTAATCAGAGCAACACTGGGATGGAGTAGATAGCTGGCTATATTCATTGGATGGATGGATGGACGGATGGACGGACGGATGGACAAAACTTTAAAGAAACAAGCATGTTGTGAGCAGACTAGAGATAACCAAATTTGAATCATCCATCCATTCCTAGCACAGATCTTATCAAGTAGTGATTTCACAGAAGGCCCTGAGCTGAGACTGGTAAGAACTAATCCTCTGCTCAGTACACTTGTTCCTTGTTTAGCAGATTCAGCTGGTGAAAGCTGCCCCATGGAATGTGCGGAGCTGGGGTGACACTAATCCAGAGGGAGTTAACCTACATCTAAGTTCATGCTCTGCCCCAGCTATATGTCTATGTGGTGTAGAGCAAGTGCTTCTGGGTGACTAAGCCACTAGACTCTTGTTAGTGAAGTAAGGCAGGAGGCTGGTTGCCACACCTACCAGGCCTCTCCTTAGCCCAAAGCAGATGCTTCACGCAAACCTTCACTGATTTTGGCAAAACCCCAACAGGTAGAAAGGCTGTCCCCTACCTAGTCTGACCAGCAGGAGTGGGGAACATCTCAGACATGCAAAAGACCAGATGGGGGCTCAGATATAAAATGAAATGAAAAAGAGTTCATTCCCTGACATGTAGAGAGAGCCTCACATAACACAACACAAAGGTGACGTCATGGGTCCCACTGCACACCTGCAGCATCTGGAACTCCTTCAAGATAATCCACTCTATAAACTTAATTCTTTCTTCGGCCCGTATGGCCAGAAAACATAAGCATGGAAGCCTGTGTAGAATGATGGATAACCAATGAAATAGAATCTCATCTGTTCCCTTTCTCACTGGTGATTTTCCCCTTGTTTAACAAAAATAAAAATAATGTTCTCAGCCAGGAATGACAGTGCACACCTGAAATACAAGAACTTAAAGGGTAGAGGCAAGAGGTCTGAGTCCAACCTGAGCTACTTATCAAGTTCAAGGCCAGCTTGGGCTGCCAGTCTCAGAGGCCTTGTGTCTCAATTATTAATCTTTATTTTAAAATTGGCTCCAAACCCCATATACTAAATCAATATAATAAAACAGAATGAAAAGGTACAGATGGTTGGGAAAAGCTTTACCCTCAGGACTCTGAGGAGCAGGGTGCTGGAGGCAGGACCCCAGAAGATGGTTGCCAGCTGCAGGCTACAAGAAAGACTCTATGGCCTTGGGTGTCTGAGAAGACTGCCCTTTGCCGGCCATGTTTTGGCATGAAGAAAGGCCTGGTAGTTGAATCTAGTATTGACATTCTGTGCATTGGATTCCCATTTGTCACAGAGGAGAGGAACCCAGTAAGTGTGAGATGGTGGTCAGCACGTGGGTGAGAGGCAGTGACAGGAACGTCTCAAAAATTCTAGCCAAGCAAATCCAGAGAGGCCAGGATGCTGTGTGTACATCGTTGACACTCCCCATGTCCCTTTAAAGGGACTTACCTGTCCAATCAAAAACACAAAGCCAGTGAACAATGTACCAGTGTTCCCAACATCAAGAAACCCACAAGTCGAATATCCCTCCCACATCTAGGCTGAGGCCACACGCTGGCTCACCTGATGTTAATCACATATTTTATTATCACACTATTCATCCAAAAACACAGACATGACAAAATGTTCCATGAACTAAAAATCCAGCCAAGCCAGAAGGTGCTCAGCTCAGCAGGTGGCATTCACAGGAACACACAAGCCAGAAAAACACCTCCCTGGCATGAATTTTTTTCTCTCTAAAATAAATCAGTATCTATGTTTCTTCCTTTCTTGAATTCTGTGAGCCAGCCATTAAAGAGAATAACTCCCCTAGGTTAGGAAAGGTCAGTTAATCATACCTCAAGGTGCTTTGTTTTGTTTCCCTCTCTCTCTCTCTCTCTCTCTCTCTCTCTCTCTCTCTCTCTCTCTCTCTCTCTTATGTCACCCAAAGGGGGTACAGAGGAAAATTTTATATCTATAGCTGTAAAGCATTTAAGTTTGAAGCAAAGCCCCAAAATTAATGAGCACAATTTTAAGAACTTGACAGAATATGGCAAAAGGAATCTTTCCATTCCCGCTCCACTTTGAGTAGTACAAGAGATTCTTCTAATGTTCTTGGCATGTGCAAGACATTCTAGCCCTCCTTCATAATCTTTATTTCACAGTTTCAACTATTAAAAGAACTTTATTCATAACCCCAAGTCAAAAACTAATACGCACATTTCAAGTATGCTGCCATCAAGTGGCAGCCCTGTGACAGTCAGCTGATCTAACTTTAGAGAGCTGTGACTCTGCCTGCCATTACAGTGGTAGGGCTCTACTCCTCAGCATGTTGGCCTGTCTAGACATCTTAGTCCCTTTTATTTTCTAGCACAAACTCACGAAAACAGCCAACACTCAACAGTCACCCAATCATGGATTTTCTTAGCCTCTAGTAAAATCGCTTAAGAATAAAAGTTCTTAGTATCAGAACCATCTTGTATGTATGGGGTAGGAATCATTCTATTGAAGCCGATGACTTCAAAGGTTATATCTTTAGATTAATGGTAAGGAAATGAATAAGGAACCAATAAGTGCCTTTGCCCACAAGCCTTCAGCTTTACTTTAAATCGCCTTAAACAGCTTTGCTAAACCTGCCATCAGTTTCCAAGGCTTCTGAGTTCCCTTGGAGTCAAGTAGATTTCTGGGCTGCACTACCACCCACACAGTCTCTGTCTGTCTCTACCAGATCTTCCAGGTACCTAGTTCAGGAAAACAGGTGGTGCTCAGGAATGCTTCTTCTTCCTCCTCTTCATCCCTACCCCCTCCTCCTTCTCCTTCTTTTCTCCCTTCTCCTCCTCCTTCTTCCTTCTTCACGGATGGCAGAGGACCCAGCCTCCTTTCTAGATCTCCATGAGGTCCACTACCTACTTTTCTGGTGCAGTCCCTTCTGCTTTACCTCTCCTAATCCCACTCCCGATCACTATTGCCAATAGAACACCTGCCAGAACTTGAGCTGAGTCTATGGAGGAGTTAACTAGCTATACCACCTGGATCTAAGCTTTGTGCAACTTACAAAATCTTCAGAAAGCATTTTTAGGGAGGCACCTCTGTCCTTTACATGGAGTAGTATCTCCTTCACTGAAGTCTGGAACTCACATTATTATTTTTTGATGGGGAGTTTTGCATTCTTCCTCCTCCAGCCCAAGACTGAAGCTTATAACGTAATATTAATAAGCAGGCTCTGCACTCCTTCTGTATCCCATCTTCTCTCTCGTCTCCTCCTTCTCTACGCAGCTTCTCTTTCCTGTGTCTCACTCATTCTCCGTGACTGGCTTGGTCTGCACCCTGCTGCTGGGCTCATACACAGCATCCTCCCAGTCACACTCCGACACGAGGCACTCATGAATCTCAGCAGTAGCTTCCTGCAACAGTGATGCGACACCTGCAAGAGTCAGTAGAGAAGGGAAGCATTATTTTGGCTCATGGTTTCAGAGGCTTCAGTCTATGTTCATTTGGCCCTATTGTTTGGCCCAGTGGGGGCTCTGTGCAACAGAGCTGAACACCTAATGACAGTCTGAAGGAAGAAGAGCTGAGGAGAAGGAATAGGGAGAGGCAGGAAGGGAAGGAAAAGGAGAGAAGAGAAGAGAAGAGAAGAGAAGAGAAGAGAAGAGAAGAGAAGAGAAGAGAAGAGAAGAGAGAAAGGGAGTGGAGGGGAGGGAAGAGGAGGGGAGAAGAGGGGAGGGGAGAGGAAGAGAGGAGAGACATAATCTCAACATCCTCTTCAAGGGTAAATCCAAACCATGACTATCTTGCAAATTTTCTATCTGTTCCAAGCAATTCTAACTAGTCACATTAACAGTTGGCTCCATGAGAAAAAAAAATATATATATATATAATCAAGAAATAAATATGTCTTTAGTTCAAAGAATAAAGATTTGTTTCACCCCAAATGTTTAAGATGCATATATATTTACTCTCTCTGCTTCACTGCCTTGCAAATTCAATGGATCTAGAAGTCCAAGAGATTGGTTCTGATATAAACTTAATCCCTCTAGAAATTTCTGTCTCTAAGGTTAGGGGTCTGACTAGTTGAATCATCATGCATCTTCCAGCTTAAAATCAGTGAAAGCCAACCTTAATAATAATAATGGATAATAATTTAAGAATAATAGTACCTAATAGGACATCGTTTTTGGTCAGCCTACTGTCCACTCTAATCGTGACAGCATTACTGTGTGCTGGTCACAACCAAAACACAATGTATATGATCTCACCCGCCCCTACCTTAGCACCATGAGACATGAACTTCTGTGACTGAAAAAGCTGAGGACAGTAGAGACTGAAGAACTGACTCGAAGTCACACAGCTTGTAAGTGGTAGAGATGGGGTATAAACCCAGATAGCCTGTGTGTGAGCAACGTCTTAATCTTTACAGAGCAACCCTGCAAAGACGGAATCATGGCCCACATCCTCAGAAGAGACACACAGTCATCTCCAGGGAAAGCCATCAAGGTCATTCAATAGGACTTCACTGTTTGGAGACCACCATGTCCATACATAAATTTATATCCAAACAGAAATATCAGACAAAAAGAAATGGAGTTGCTTCAACAAATATTTTATCAACAGTCTTTTTGAAAGCAAATTAATACCTTATAACAGAAATGGTATAAAACACATTACTATCATAATATTAAATGTAAAAATGGACATGATTATATTTAAATTTTTATGTCTAGTAATGCATCTTTGCAATTCACTGTTCACTCACTTAGTCTTGTCTTATAAGATGTATTATTCCGTAATCTGCAGCAGGATTTTCCAGACTCAGAGGGTATGTAAGGTCTTAGCTTGTTATCTAGTGCCCTGCTGATTCTTGCTGTGGTATGTCATTTCTTTATATAAATATGATTATTACTGAGATTACTCTCAGAGCTCTTTCAGCAAAAGATGTTTGTGGCCTAGTAGGAAAGTAAAATTCACAAATAATGATCTGTGTCTGTTCTGTTCAGGAGCGGAGACATCATCGATACTAGAAAACTTAGAATGTGCTACCAGGGTGAGAGTTTTCAGGCCACCAGGGTGATATTGATTGGATCGCAAAGCCTCACAGCAGATGGTTAATGCTTACCAATCTTCAAGGAAGATTTTTCTTTATCTAGTTCAGTGCCAAGGTTTGAGAATTTTCTTTAGGTCCTGTTAGTAGACAGAAAAGTTGTTAGTTTTTACTTTTAGTGTCCATTGCACCAAGGGTGTGATCTTCTAGAGCCCCAGCTTCCTCGAGGGTCTTCTATTAAATCTCCTGGTGACTTAGTCTTTCACATAAAAATGCTCAATGGTAGATAGCTGGTCTATCTTGTCTCCTTCTTTTCTAGGCAGAATCTCAGTGCTAGATGTGACTATTTTTACCTTCTCGAAAACCTGTGCCCAAATATAAAGAGATATTTAATTATCATACATATTCATTTTCAGTAGAGAGAGTTCAGGTACCTTGACACTACCACTTTACCATCTTGGCAAGTTATTTCACACACACACACACACACACACACACACACACACACACATATATATATCAATGATGAAGACAATATTAGAGATAGTACTAAACTATTTATATTTATAAATAAAAGCAAATATAAGTAAAATACAAATAAAATGTATTGTAAAAGTGACTTTGATTAATATATGCTTAATATTAATAGTCTATTTGAGATCATCTACAGTCACCTAGAAGACAAACTTCTGAATATATCTGTGAAAGAGTTTCCAGATTGGGTTAAATGAGTGGGAAGATGTGGGGTACCAGGATAGATAAAAACGAGAAAGTGAGTTTAGTTAGCACTGGCATTCATCACTCTCTGCTTCCAGACTGTACCTGAAATGTGACCCATTGCCTCAAGTTCCTACCACCAAGCCTTCCTCTCCAAGACGGACCTCAAATCTACGATCCAAAACAAACTCTATGTTTCTCATATCAAGTTGCCACAGCAACAAAAAAAGTAACTACAAAGGAATATTGGTACGAAAAATGAGACCATTGGAGTAATAAACCTAGCCCTGTGGTTTTTAAGCACTTGGAACTTGTTTTTAAGACAGAAGTGGAAGAATTTAACATTTTGGGAGAGAAAATCCCTTGAAAAATGTAAGCAGAGTTTAATGGACCATACTGGTGGGGATTTGGAAGAGCAGGATGCAAAGAGAAATGCCAACATGTAGGCCCAGTGGAGGACATTACAAGACACTTTCTTCAATTGGGTTATCTTTTTGTTGCTCAGGATCAAGGTGATCCCATGGTTTGGCAGTGTGTTCCAGTACAGGACCTAGTCAAGCTTGAGAATGATGCACCTCACCCTACCCTCAGCACCATCCATCCTGCTAACTCAGTCTTTGTGCTTGCAGCCTGCAGGTAGCAACAGTGCCCATGCTCTCCCCCACCCTATCAGGGTGAACAATATGAGTGACAGCCATGGTCACAGGAGTGGCATTACCAGCCTAGAAGGCAGTAGAGAGTCTAGGAGAGTCTGGTGATAGCCTGAGGACCGATCCTTTGTCCACCTTGGTGTGCACCCATGTCTGTCACTGCCTCCAGCCATGTGTCTCCATCATTCCCCTGCCTGCGGAGTCCCCAGCTCTGCTTCTCTTTGCATGGTGTATAAGCTCCATTCTCCAAGTGGCAGTCCCAGCCTGGTAGGTATTGATAAGGCTGTCCAACTGTGGCCAGAGCCTCCCAGCGTCCCAAGTCTATCTCAGGGACACCTAGCCCTCTTATCCTCCATCCTGCTTGCACCAGCCAAAAGACTGTGTCTCCAGCCCAGTGTTTTCCACACCTGCACACTGAACTTCTCCGCCCTCCCTCTTCTCTCTACTTGCAGCCAGAAGACTTTCCATGTCTGTCACTGAAGCTGTGTCTCTCCAACCACTTCTAATTCACAAAGTTCTTACTGTAGAACTAGGCTCCAGCATAGTTCTCCTGATCCATGAACACACGAGGAGCCAGGGGCATTCTGAGCCAAGGCGGCAGACAGCATCTGGAGTCCTGTTGGATTCTGCCTACTGCCCACTACCATCTTGAGTCCCGTCCACTGCTCTAGTTTTCTACCTTAGGCTCCCCTCACAGCTTGCCTCTTCCATATATCGGACAACACTTGTGCGCTGAGTGGGAGCCCCAGCCTGGTGGGTATCGATGGTGCCCAGAAGGCAGCAATGGGGCACAGTGGGCCTGCTTGGTGGAGGTGCTTCTCCACAAGATTCCCCTCCTGACTTACCTCCTCTGTGCCATGGACCAAACCCATGGGCTCATTTTCCCATGCTTCCTCTCTCTAGGTGTGGTAAGCAGACCATCCAGATCTGTCACCATTGCTGCATCTTTGCAACCACTTCCATTTCTCAAAGTTCTCCTCCCTGCAGTCCTCCCAGTCCATGAACATGTAAGGAACTGGGTGGCAGCTCAAGTAGAGTTGGCAGGGCAACGACTGGAGCCCTGTCAGACTCTGCCTACTGCCCTGCCATCGTCTCGAATGGGACGATGAATGGGACTTGAATGGGAATGTTTACTTGGTGTTGGTGCCATTGTATGTCAGAAGTATGAAACTTATTTTTTGATTGTAGTTTGGCTCAAGTTAACAAGTTTGCCTGGGTCTCAGAGGAAACTCTGAACTTACACTTCTCAATGGTGCTGAAGCTGTTAATGACTGTGGGAAATTTTTTAAGGTATATACAAAGCATTTTTTGTTATGAAGATGGTCAGGAACCTAGAGACAAGGGGTGGAGGTTATTGGTTTAAGAGTGATGTGTTGGGTCCCAAGTTCACAGGTAGTAGACATGTGATAGTTAATGTTGATTGTTAATTGGACATGATCTAGAATCACCTAGGAGACAAATGTTTGAACATGTCTGTGAGAGCTTCTAGATCAGGTGAATTAGAAGTGAGAAGACCCATCTAAAATGTGTTCACCATTCTGTTGGCTGAGGTCCTGAACTGATGAAAAAGAAGAAAGAAAGCTGAGCCCACGCACTCATTAATCTCTGTCTGCTGGCTGTTCATGCAATGTGATCAACGTGATCTTGTAGGATCTGCCTGGAGATCCTACTGCCCTGACTTTCCTGTCATGATGGACTCCACTCCCAAACTGTGATTCAAAGCAAATCCTTTCTCCCTTCAGTTGCTTTTGCCAGGCATCGTGTTACAACAACAAGAAAAGTACCTGGTGCAGTTCAGCTACATGACGGATCTTGAAGCTTGGGTGCTATGAAACATCAACCTTGAGTTGATTTATTTCATTACTCATTCACGCATATGTGGCAACTTCCTACTGTGTTTGAAGCGCCGCTCTAGGTGCAAACGATATAGTAAAGAAAGAGAGGACAAGTAAGACAGATGGAGAGCTATAGTACATCTCAGACTCATAATGTTTCTGAGTCCCATCCAACCCAGGGACCCCAGAATTACCCAATCTGATTCAGCACCATTGGCCTTCCAAACAGGACTTCCATAGCCAATCGGGAAAGGACCCTTGAGGTACAGAGTCTTTTGTGAAATAATAATTTTAACACTAGAGTCAAGGAACCACGATGGCAGTGTTAGGGGATAAGCATACAGGCAGAAGATTGTAGCTTTCGTTATAATTCTGAATGATTTAACTTTTTTTTACCAAGTCTGCATAATGCTTTTATGAGAAAGAATAATAAGAAAAAAACCTTAGAATCGACAGTCAGCTAATAAATCAGAATAAGCAAAACACACATGTATAAACAGAGAAGGCCTAGAACCTACATTGGTCAATGCCTCTTAAACATTTCCTAGAATGGAGCAAAAACCTTGAAGGCTTTTATACAATGAGCAGTGAGAGTAGGTAAATGACAAAATGAATGGATGAAATAGTCTTCTTTTATTTTCCAGAAGGGGATTCTCTGTTGTAATTCTGGCTGTCCTGGAACTCACTCTGTAGACCAGGCAGGCCTCTAACTCAAAGAGATCCACCTGACTCTTGTCTCCCAGGTGCTAGGATTAAAGGCATGCACCACCACCACCACCTGGCAGAAATAGAGTCATTCTAAAGACAGGTAGTATGGGTAGTGGCTAAGGCTAGAACACATAAAATCACAGCTCACCTACACGACAATTGCACAGACACTATCCCTTTGAGAGTATGTACACCTGTATTCAGTAGAAGCTTAATGAACAGAGTCCACTTGGATTTCAGCACCCACTAGCCCTCTTGGCTCTGCTCCTTTATTCAGGAAAAAGCCTGCCCTGCTGTATGAAGTAAACATTTAGCCTACTGAGCCCAATGCAAAGGGTTGGAACCAGAAGCATGGGTTCAATTATTGTTCCCTCTTCTTGCTAACACTGGATAAGTAGGTAATTTCCTTGTGAAGTGAAAATTTCCAGAAGTAAGTTGTGTAGCTCTAACGAGTAAATGCTTATAGCATAACATTAAGAGTGTTGTGTTTAGAGAACAGCTACTCAGCCAATGTTTGCCATCTTCCACATTCCTGGATCACAGTTCCAAAATATGTTTTCGGTTGCACAGTGACTTAAGTAAAATATATGTGCGGGTTTTATCTTTCAGGGGATAGAGGAAATGTGGATGTAAAGTCCCTTCCCCAGGAACATCTGTGCCACACACCAACTCAAACGAAATGAGTACAGACAGCTCGCTCCATCTTGAATATCAAGAGTCTTTGGTGCTAATAGGATATAATCCGACATAGCTTTGCTCTGTGGTTTAAGTGAAATAGCATATGAGATTCATTTTTTTTTAGTGAAAATCATTATCTACTCAAAAGGTGGAAGTCATTGAAAAGAATAAAACCATCTCCCTCTCCCCTTATACCACAAACATGGAGGCATTCGCTAGATGTGATTGAAATAAAATATAATAATATAATGGGTTTTTCAACAATGATATTAAACAATATTTTTCAAAGGAGTATATGGGTTGTTTATATCAGTCTCATCTGGGGAACTTGTTAGAAGTACCTTTGGTAGGTGATGCTTCAGTATATCTTGACCTCTGATGGATACTCATTTGACTGGGGCATTTAAAAGTCCCTACGGATCACCACCATAATTGGAGTGTCGTTTTCTGGGGCATGGTGCATGCTTCTGGGTTTTCATAGCTCCTTTGGCTGATTCTAGTATAGAACCAAGTTAAGAACCGCAAGGCAACCACTAATATTTGGAAACTCAAAAGTCATTTCTAATCCTCTCTCTCTTTCCTTGCTTTTCTATGCTTTTCTCCATGAAGGCTAGAAGGAGACAGGACTCATGCTCTCAATCTTTATTAAAGTTAAAAGTGAGTTGATGCCTGGGGTTGGAATAGGGTCAGAAACTTGCTGTGCAGAAGAGCAAGACTTTCTTAAAGCCTTCATTATCCTGATAAAAAGGGACTAGTGCCTAGACCATGTCCTCGCTCTCATACCCCTTCTGCTTTGAACACCAATGAATAGAACGCCATGCTGGTCTGCCTACCGTCATCAGAGAAAGACCAACCAACTGTAATTCAGAGATGTCAACCCTGACATTGCAGAGCCTCCCAATCAACTTTAGCAATCACCCACTTCTGACCTTATTGTATGTGGTAATTAAATTTCTTTGCTTAAGCTATGTAAATACAGCTTTCAGCTGTACGTAGCTGAGCTCAGTCTTACATGACAGGCAGAGATCCCACTTTCTATTACCCAATCTCCAGAAAAGCTGTGTATGTAAAGGTGGCTACAATTTTACTCACCAGTTGTACATCTCTCTGAGAAGAAATCTGAACAGTGGCCTCCTTGAAGGTGTGGCCTCCTAAAATTAACAATGCTCTGATACTGTCTTGCTTGTAGAAGCCTCCATGGTATAAGAAGCAGATGGGACTTGTCTTGAAGGATTTCCCGGATCCCTTGACTTGGCACTAGGCACTTGGACCTATGCCCCAAGTTGTATTTAGCCTCTCATGTGATGGCACCCACTCATTAATCCCTAGGCCTTGGGTGGAGATGTGTCAGAATCCCTTAGAGAAGTTTCAAAGTGTGGATGTCAAGGAAACTTCATTCCTGATGACTTATCTGGAATACACAGAGGCAGAGGCAGAGGCAGAGGTAGGTGTCTTCTCAAACCAGCTCTGCAGGTGAATTCCCACCACTTTTACCTCATATCTCTGGCAAACCCTACATTGATCATTCCTTGAGATCCTTGAGGACAAGAACTGTCCACATTTGTTTCTAGTTGTCACATGGCTTATTACATTACCTTGAGTTTGATGAGCTTCCAGTCAAGATATGTAAATTATTTAGATGATTGATGCTTGACTGAAAAGTGCAATACCTGGCCTCTATTCCTAGTTTACACACTCTGGCCATACCTGCTTCCTTTTGGAAAGATCTCATAAGTTTCTTTATGTAAAAGGTGAGGTTGTTAATATTGACTGTCAAAATCAGAAAGTTCTAATGTACATCAGGAAGAGGGATGGTCTGCCATTTTCATTGAAGAACAAAGTGAAAGACACCCTCTCTGTTTTAAAAGTCATACTTTGGAAAATCCAGTGACATGACCAGGGCGTTGCCAACATACACAGCCATCAGTAGAAGGTCTTTAGCGCTTTCAAACTCTGCTCTGACAATCTTTATGTTGAAATTGCTTTGATGTTACCTTAGGGTAGATATCACTGTCAGGTAACAAAGCCAGAAAACCATCACAAGCCATTGGGTCAGTTCTAGCCATTAGAATGATATGGCAGACCAGACAGTATACTCTAAAAGTCTATCATTGTAGGAAACCATTTGTAACTGAATAAATGGAATGACTTAAGATTTGAAGGATTTCATACCAACTCTAGACATCCTCATTTCAGAAAGCATTGAGAATATAGATGTGCTATATACGGGATTTTGAAAAAAAAAACAAAAAACAAAACTTTGTTTTGAGTCAGGGTTTCTAGTTCATAGTCAGAAACCGCTGGTTAACTAAGACACACAGACCATTTGCCACAGCTGGGGTCACCCGGTCAAATCATTTGCTTCCAAGTCAGCTTAGCTCCACTGAACTCCTCCTCACACACTAGGGGTAACTGAATCCACTCACAACTGGCTCTGTGTCAACGGTTAACTTCTCATGGGGCTGGAATCACGCAGATAAAATTTGTCATTCAGGAGGAAAGCTTTTTACTGGGAACGACTTGAAAAAAAAAAAAGAAAAAGAAAAGAAACTCTTGAGAAACCAGAGAATAATGAAAGAAGAGAGACAAAGACAGAGACAGGAAAGGAGAAGGAAAAGATGGGGAAGGGATGAGGAGAAAAGCTGGGAGAGAGGAAAACTAGCAGCCCTTGATGAAGACTAGTTGGAGGAGCGTGTCTGCTCGAGTGCAGAGCCCTGTCTCCTCTCACTCTCAGACATCAGTGCTCCTTGTTCCCAGGCTTTAAAGCTCACACCGAGCTTCACCAACAGCATTCCTGGGTCTCTAGCTTGCAGACAGTAGAGCATTCTCAGCCTCTGTCATTGCATGAGCCAATTCCTAGAATACCTCTGCTCTGACAGACAACACTGTCTTCCATCAGCTTGGTTTCTCCAGAGAACACTGACTCATACAGATCATGACTCCTTGATCTTCCGAGAGTGACAGCCCTGTTCTCTGCCTGTCTCTGCCTTACATTAATTAACCTCATGACATTCGTCCCTTCCCTTCACCTCGTTAGGCTAGAGTATCCTACATATGAAATCGAAGTCTTTGTGGAGCTACTATTGCTCTAGAAAGTATATTCTTCTGTGGGGTATTTCTTTATGAAGATGTTAGGAAAAAAATATGTCTAGCCATGGGGAAGCCATATGTGGAAAAGTGGGGCCTACAGGATGCTTCAAATAAATAAAGATAGCTTTAAATAAATAAAGATAGCTTTGCTCATCTTCCCTAGATGCAACTGGACAGACGTCCAGTCTTTGTCCAAATGGAGAAGCCTGGATATGTATTTTCAAAATGTGGCCCCATATCTACTTTATTCTCCTAAGTCTTAGATCAAACCCCCCCACCTCCGATTTATTCCTTGGTTAGTAGCTGCTAAAAATTTTGTATACCTTTATCTGACTTCCACATCCTTGTTCCCACACCCTGGTTCCCACCTTCCAGCCCCATCACAATGAACCAGGAGGTTCTGTGGAACTGGTTTAGCCAGGGAAGTTCATTCCATCAACCATGAATGGCTTGTGGAAAACACTCATATCTAGCAACGGAAAGAAAACAAAGGCACAAGATAAAAGAACACAATTTGGACTGGATCTTTTTCCTCAACGATGAGCAATAAGTGACATCAGAACACCACTGGGTGGAAAGATGAGCTACTTACCTCCGAAGCTGAGAATCCTAGAAAAGCTGATAGGAAGGTAGACTCTCTTAACCACAAGTGCATCTGCTTCCCAGGCAAAGTTCAAAGTGTAAATGAGTCAGAAATAGTAATTTGGGGGGAAAATAACTAACCAGTGTCTCTTGGTATTATTGCAATTTAAATCTTAACTAAGTCAAGACTTTAATGGATAGCATATTTATAAGCTAATGGCTCTTACTATCTCTCTCTTCCTATGTAACTCCAAACCCATGAAACATCAACCCCTGACATGCTAAGCCAAGGTACACATACACACCCACAGTTAACAAAAGCAGAGAGAAGTGAGAGGGTAGGGCTGCTGCCTTATAAGGGCACTTAAGTCCTAAAGATGTCTTAGAATCACTTTGGTAGTATCCCACAAGACTTAGTGTCAGTTTAGTTCTCCGGGGATCAGCCTAAGTCAGCCTTTCTCAAGCCTGGGTATGCACCAGAGTTACCCGAAGAACCTGTGAAAACACAGACAGCACAACTCCCACTAGAGTTTCCAACTCAGTCCCCCCTAGAGGGGTCAAGCATGTCCTCCAGGCAAGCTCCCAGGCAATGCCAATACCAATGCGGCATCAATGTGCCATCGTGTCTCAGGGTCTGAATTTAGGGACCGGTAGGCTGCTTCCATCCAAATTACTTGATTCAACTTTTCACACAAGGTGAAGGATGTGGTTTCAATATGTGTCCTGGAGAAAGCTGAACTGATCAAGTAAGAATTCAGTTCAGGCGCATGAGCAGGAGCTGGAAAACAGCAGATGGATTTATCTGCCGTCTACAAGTAGCACGACAGGCTTTGTTTCAAGCCTGTACCAAACTCAAAATCTGGAAACCACGGTATTATTTCTAGCTTAGAAACAATACAGAGTTTCAAATTCCTCTGTTCCTCCCTTTTTCCTTTCCTTCCAAAATCACTGAGATGAAAAATATTAAAAAATAAACTAAATTAAATTGGCGAATACAAGTAGGAACTCACGTCGAAGCTATTTATCTTAAGGCTATAGTCTGTGTCTCTGGAGTGTCTCCCTAACAGGCAGGATAGAGGCCCACTTTGGAAGTCTCTCCAGCAGTTTTCACAGTGATGACTTGTAACTTGGACTTCTACCCCACCCTGCCATTGAGTAGGGCTTTAGGGTCTGGCCAGTACACAGACAAATACGAACAGGAAAGTCGGGGGGAATTGTTCTTCCTGTCAGGGACACACATCACTCTGATACTTCAAGCCCTACATACACACATCATTTTGTGTGATTTATGATCCTAATTAGATCTCAGTGGCAGTATTCCATCAGCTAACAATGCATATCCTAATCACCTTTTCCTCATACAAATGATTTCCTTAACTTTGCATGCATAACTTAACAGCTTTTATTTTAAAAACTCCTGTTAACAGCTTTCCTGTGGTAACCAGTAGGGGTGCTATGATAAGAATCTAATTTGCTGTAAAAATGACTCATTTGTCAAATAAGCATTAAAATAATTGTTCCCCTTTTGACTGTTACCCTGCTGTTTCCAGTCATTTTCTAAAACTAAATTATTTACTCATTTGAAAGTTCAGCTGTGCATATTTTAATTGATATTCCCTCATAGGACTCATATTGTTAATGACAATAATTAACCTGAAAAGGCTGCTAAATAATTATGCTGGAAAGATTTGAAGTATTTGCACAGAAAGTAAAATCAGCATTTGAAAAACTATCAAAATGTAAAACTTTCATATTTTATGGCAAAGCATGGCAATAGCTCATAATCAAATTAAAGAGAGAAAGGGAAATGTAGATTATGTAATTTGATGCAGAATACTTTATGTTTTCAATATAGAGACGTAGTCTAGCTAACAGGATTACTTTGTCATCTCTGTAAGCTCCCAATATCGCTATGCTAGCTGGCCATATAAATTGTTCCCTGGCATTTAGAATGGCTAGGAACTGGAGTAAGCTAGCTCTTAATAAGAGCCCTCTAACACATCTTCATTGCCTCTCTGCTCTAGGATGAGTGCAGCAAGCTTCACTCAGGTCCAACAGAGACACCCACACCCACCAGACTGTACCTCTTTCCCAAGAAGTGCAGATGTCATTCAACTGTTGGGAAGTTCTCAACAGAAGCTCTCAACTTGTTCTCTTAAACTCAACAAGAACTGAATTTTGACAAAGGAGCTCCTGTCTGGTTTGCAGTCGTCAGAGCACCTCACCAGACTTCTAGTCTGTAGAATCCACAGGCTGATAGAATCCATGCACAGAACTGGAGACCATTTACACATTAGACTGCTACACGCATAGGAGTCTTGAAATGTCATCAGGAGCTGTGTTCCACGGATGCTTTGGAGCTAGAAGAAGAAGCAATTTTACAAACCACAGAAGCTCTAGAACATCAACTAAGATCTCCAGGGTTACTGATACGTGGTGAACAACCAATAGGCATAAGCAAATGCCTATGTCATCACTGTCTTTCTTTATTACCTTACAGTTGATGCCACTCAGAACATAATAATATTATAAGAAAGATAATGACATCACTCTGTATTTATAACATTCTATTTATTTTTGCTCACAGGTGCAAAGACTAATGCTAATGATAAGCCTAAGAATAACTTGTAAACAGATGCCATGCCCTTCATCTGCACATATCTCTTGTAAGCACTAAATGCATCGGAATAAATGATACACAGGACAAGTGGTGAGTGTGACCCTAACTATGCTTGTCATTGAATAAAACTGTAGTACAAACGCAAGCTTTGACTTTGACCTATAATTAGATTGTATTTCTTCATCGTTCTTTAGATAAACATTAATTGATTTAGCAGCCAGAATAGGAGTATCACGGGCAATCATCCCTCAAAACACCATCTTTCCAACCACCAGAAGCTGTTTGGTAGCTCCTGCTGAGCAATCTCCTCATGACATCATAGTGGGAGAAAGGACTCCTGGGGTATTCCTAAGAGAAGATTCAAGTTCACTGTCACTTTCAGGAGCCAATCTAGGAAATGATGAAGGCACAGACACCAAGGTCTCCTAGGATGGCCCTAAGACAACCCAAGCGTTAAGGAGACATCCTCATTGGCAGTCTTGTACAAATGCAAGTGGAGCGGGGCTGCTAACTCCAACCTCCTGTCTCTACCATCTTTGTCTTGAAGTGTCAGTATGGAACACTGAGCACAGCAAACAGGGACTTCAGTATCACAGGGTCAGGCGAGTCTAGTTGTTTGACTGTTCCCGTCGCCACACTCAAAGCTCCCCTGATGTAGGAACATATAGCTACATTTAGCTCAGGGTTGGGCACAGCAACTGGGTAATACTTGTTGAGGTGACGTGAGTTGAAGCAAGCAGAGGACACATAAACATTTAACGGTGGACTAAGTAGCCTCATCCCACTTATCTGAGAAATCAGTAAAACCTCTATGAGGCAATCAGGTGTGAAGCTCCTCATTCTTGAATTCCCTCTACCAGGTATAATCAGAAAAAAATTTCTTCTCTGACTTTACACACGAGAACAGACAAGTTCAGAAGTTAAATGACTGGCCCTTGCTCATACAGTTGCTGGTGGACAGACTAGAACCCATCAAACCTAAGCAGTCTCTGCCACAAAATGCTGTGGTGGTTAGGAAGCTTCTCTGTCGGTGAGTGTGAGAAAGACGTGATATAATGACCAGGGCATTGTGAGAATTGTATTTGTAGTAGGATAACAATAATCTAATCATAACTGTATTAAACACATACCTCTCTTCTGTACCGGGCTTTACTTTTACAGTAAAAGTGTGGGAAACTTGGCCTTGTTACACTTTATACTAGAAGACATTAAGAACGGGAGAAGTGAATTAAGCTGTCCAGCAGCACAGAGTGAGAGCCACACTGTTGCTTCAGACTAAATCAGAATTCCCTCTCCCATTCTGCTTGGCTTTGTAGATCAGCCGCTTCAGGCTTTTGCCCAGATTTCAACCCTAAATGTTCAGAAATTCATGGTCAGAGAGAATCTTGACAGCTTTGTGATGTGAATGCTGAGTGTCAACCACATTTCCTAGCCACTATTCTCTATCCCTTGAGTGATAAGCAAGAAAATAAGCAGACAAAAAGCGAATGTTGAGAAGGAGGAGCAGGAGGTGATGGTGCTGGTATCCATTCACGTACGTAATATTTAAAGAGTGCCCACCACGAGCCGGCCAATGTTCTAGACCCTGAGAATAAAGAAGGGGGTGAAATGGAATATTCTAACCTTCGCAGTATCTTGTTCAGCTAGTTGCTATCCTCAGTGGTCCCTAATTAAACCACAAAAGCCACTCACATCTCTGTAAAAGGGTATTCCGACCCCTGAGTCCAGAGGAGGGACAGATCACCATGTAATCGGTTCATACAAAAAGATGAACAGAGATTGGCTTCTATAGGACTTAGACACTTATCCCCCGGTAGCTGACTGAGAGAACACACAGCCATCTTTTCCATTGGTTAGAGGGATGAGCCTGGAAGTGAAGAAGGCAGATAGCAGGCAAACTCCAAAATGCCATGGTTGAATCACACGTGCTCCAAAGGTGCATAGCTCTGCCAGACCTCAGCTTAATATAGACCATGTGTGGAATCCACAGACTGCATTGAGATGGTACGTTTCCATCCAGTCACCAGAAAACGGTTATTTCCTTTTAAAGGGCTTTTGCAATCCTGCCTGCCCCTCCTCCCCGGGCAGAGCTCCTTGCTGCCAAGCCTATTTTTATAGTTTGTCTCCAAAACAAGTGCAAAATCGCGTTGGCTTCAATGGAGCCCGCCCCCGGCCACTGGAACACCATCTGCAAGTTGAGGGGAAACAGTAAACATTACAGGTTAAGTCACTCATTACTAATATTTTCCTTAAGCTCTGAAACTTTTTAAACAAACAACAACAACAATTGTCTCATAATAACCTTCCAGAGGTTAACAGCCAGCAGGTGGTCCGGCTCAGCTGAAATGCAACCCAGACAGCTGTTTGATTATAAACTGTTGGTTCTTATGGCGATCTGGGGAAAACGTCTTGCCGAAAAGGGGTCTTCTCTTAAAAATCCCTAATGAAACAACACATAAATGTCAAAATGACAAAAATAAGGAAGTGTGTCATAGACTAAGCATTTTAATGTCCTTTCTGGCTTCCTCCAGGGTGTACTCTGGACCTAGCCACATTTAATGGCACAGATTCTGAAAGAGGCGGTACACAGCATGAATTTTTATGACCCAAATAAAACTTGAAGAGAGTCACTTTCTCTGCCACAGTCAGTGTCCTCGGCAGATGTGTGGGAGGCTCAGGTTTCAAATCAGCCACCGGAGCCAACATTTCACCTGGACCCAGAGGCATACCGAGTACAGTGCCCGGCTGTAAGGAAACCCGGAGATATGTGGCATTATCCTGTCTGTCCCTGAGCTATTTAAAACATGGCGGGCATTCCCCCTGGGAAGTCTTTGCAGAGCTAGTGAAAATTCTGAGAGCTGATAAAATTGACTGAGAATGGAGGATGAGAAGTTTCTAATCAAAACCTTACATTAACACCACACAGCCCCACAGAGTGATGGCTGGGGCTGTTTTCTTCCGTGAATGTTGAAATGAGACAAAAGGAAATCACTCCCTAAGTCAGTGTTTAATTACTGGTGCATTATATTACAATCAAAAACATTTCAGAAAGTTCATAAAACAACACAAAAAAAGTTGAAGCTTTTTTATATGGAAATCAAGTGTTGAAATACAAAAGGCATGCAACTCCCAGGGGAAAAGATATAATGACTGTCACCTATGCTTTAAATAGAAGTAAAGAATAAAACATCTAAGAGTAAAAGAGAATTTCACAGATCCTAGTTTTGTTATGGTGAATAGGAGGGAGGTGAAATTGCATAATATGAAAAGAAGACAGTTTGGGGTTTGGTCCATGTTTGGTAGGATCTTCTGATCCATCCATTCAAGCAAGAGCTAGCAACCAGGCTAATCTCCAGAAGCAGGGTGGACAGGAGAAAAAGAAAGAAAGAGCTCCATGCTCCCGCTAATGTCACAGAAAAAAAAAAAAAAGCAGAGCCAAACAGCAAAGTGATCAAAAACAGATTCTTTTCAGAAAAAAAAAAAAAAATTGCAATAGGGGAAAAGAGACCTCAGTGTAGAACTAGGCTCATTTCCAACGAGGAGGAAAAGCAGAAATTTATGGCCCAGGCCTGGGAGGGAGCGAGCAGCTATAGATGGAAAATTTCAAAGAAGAGACATCACAGGTGTGCTGTGCTTCAGCTAAGCAGGCTTAACAGGAGTCCTGATAAGCCAGGCCAAGATCAGTATCATCTGAGAGGTGCTGGGGCCATGAGAACTTAACCAGACACCAAGGATGATAGCTATCAAGTATAGAGGAGTCTGGCCAAACAAAATTAGCAGAATCTTTGCAAGAGCTGGAAAACAGATGAGCATGAAGCCCTAAAGTCAGTATCTCCAGTTGGGAAAAGCATACAGAAGGCCAACTAAACTTAGGCTCGGGAGAGAATCTTTGTCACTATTTTGTAGGAAGAGGGTGGCAACAAGCATTACTTAATTTTGATAAAACTGAGTCAATTCAAGATTCCTGTGAGGGATTCTGGAACACGCCCTACCTAGATCATGCCATTTCTTAACATGAGAAGGGTTGATAGTTTAAACAAGAGAGATGCCCCATCGGTCGTATTTTGGATGCTTGGTTCTCAGATGATGGTGCTATGTTGAGAGAAGGTGAAAGTTTAGCAGGCAGGATCTAGCTGAGGGAAGCAGGTCTCTGAGATGAGCCTTTGAAGATCATTCCCTCTGCCTCCATACCCTCTGTCTCCTAGTTCTTTCCCCCTCCCCCCCTCCAGGGAATAAGTCACAGCCTGACTGAAATCACAGGCTATGAACTACTCATCAACCACATGGTGTGCAACCTCACTCTATCTTTGAAGCCTGAAAGAAGGGGACCCCCCCAATCCACCATGGGGGCCTGAACTCTTCTCAGAGCCTCCACCATGCTTTCTTTCCACAGGGTTAAAAACTCTCCGAATAAATCTCTTACTTAAAAAGACAACCCACCTCAGTGTCCCCCTTGAGACCCAGACCAAAATCTATCTACATACCGTCTCTCTCTCTCTCTCTCTCTCTCTCTCTCTCTCTCGCACACACACACACACACACACACAACTCTCTCTCTCTCACACACATGCACTCTCACACACACTCACATACACACACACACTCACACACACATACACTCACATACACACACTCATACACACACTCACATACATACACACACACTCTCACACACACTCACATACACACACACGCACACACACTCACATATACACTCACATACACACACTCACACACACATACACACACACACTCACATACACACACACATACACTCACACACACACACTCACATACACACACTCACACACACACTCACACACACACTCACACACATACACTCACATACACACACTCACACACACACTCACATACATACACACACACTCACATACACACACCACTCACACACACACATTCTCACACGCACTCACATACACACACTCACACACATACTCACACACATACACACACTCACACACACACTCACACACACACACGCACACACACACTCACACACACATACACACACTCACACATTAATCAAGCCAGGTGTGGTGGTATACTTGGGAGGCTAAAGCAGAGAAATCACCATCTAACATGACAGAATATGTGCTCTAGAAAATCTGATAAACTCAACTTTAAGATCATGTTTGCTAGGAATGACATGAAATCATAGATGCAGTGGGCAATTTTCATGACAGCACCAACAGATGGAAAGAACTGAAGATCATTATATTAAGAAAAATAAGCCAAATTCTAAAAGATAAATATTGTATTTTTTCTCCTATGTGAGATCTAGAATATATGGTATACACAGATATGAAGTATATACATATATAGATATGGCATATAAGAGGATATACACACACACACACACATCTTGGTTAGGGTTACTATTGCTTTGATAAAACACCACAACAAAAGAAATCTGGAGAAGAAAGGGTTTATTTGGCTTACACTTTCACATCATCATTCATCATCAAAGGAAGTCAGCATAAGAACTCAAACAGGGCAGGAACCTATAAGCAGGAGCTAATGCAGGGACCATGGAGGAACGCTGCTTACTGGCTTGTTCCTCATGGCTTATTCAGTCTGTTTTTCTATAGATCCAGGACCACTGATCAGGGGCTGGGCCCTCCCCCATCTATCAGTAATTTAAAAAAAAAATTCTTTACAGGCCTGTCTGTTTAGAGCCTAATCTTCTGGAGGCATTTTCTTATTTGAGGTTCTTTCCTCTTAGGTGACTCTAGCTCTGTCAAATTGACATAAAACACACACACACACACACACACACACATATATACACACTGCACACACACATATTTATATACACACACTACATACACACACACACACTATTTGGGGGAAAGGAAGAGAATGGCTGGGAATGTGAAAGTTTAAATATAATATAAATATAAAGTTTAAATAACATTGAAGTACAGGATTCCAAGATATACTGGAACAAAAAGTCTTCAGTGAAGTTATCATTTGAAGTCAAGTACAAGGGGCTCACACCTGTAATCCCAGAACTCAGAGACCGAAAGGGGAGAATTACCACATGTCTGAGGCCAGGCTGAGGTACACAGTGAGTTTCAGGACAGCCTGGGATACAGAATGAGATCCTGTCACAAAACAACAGAGACAGACAGAGAAACAGAGACTCAAAGACACAAAGAGACAGAGACAGTGAGCAAGAGAGAAAAAGAGAGCAGATCCACCAATTATTCAATAAGTACTAATAAAAACTTTTTAAAATCATAAAATCCAAATACTTTTAAACAGTTTTAGAAGATAATAAACTAAGGTGGGCTTCCTAAAAGAAAAACAATAAAAGTCAGATACGGGAAACAGAAAAGAAAATAGAGGCTCAGGGAATCAATCTGATGACCCCAATATCTAATTCGTAAAGATTCCTTAAAATTACATTTTGAAATGGTGAGATGGGATATATATGGCAAAGGGTGTGATGATTTTTATGATGTAAAATTATGATGTTCTGATGATCCCCAATCTTTAGCACCCAAGGCAAACAGGAGAATAAGCGGAAGTGACTTAAACCACTGTGGCAGCATACATACTAAAGATGCACTGTAGATACATTGCTGTGAAATTTCACAGTGAGACTAGAATGAAAATTCTGTGTGTGTGTGTGTGTGTGTGTGTGTGTGTGTACGTATGGTATGGTACACATCTGGTACATACATACCAGATGTTGACATCAGGTGTCTTCATCTGATGCTCTCTACCTTTTTTTTGAGGCTGGATCAATCCCTGAACCTGCTCATAGTGCAGACAGGCTGGCTGGCCAGTGAGTTCCAGGGAACCACCTTTTTTCTTTCTCTTTCTTTCTTTCTTTCTTTCTTTTTTTCTTTCTTTCTTTATTTTTCTTTTTTTGCTTAAATATCACTAGGATTGCAGATGTGGCTGGCACTACTCATGGCTTTTACAAGGGTGCTGGAGATGCTCAATCAGGTCCTTATGCCTGCAGGTATGATACCAACTGAGCCACACACACCCCATCTCCTAAAGAGGAAGTACTTAGGAGAGTCTAGTGAGGCCCCAGTCATATGTAAAGGTGTTATGGGGAATGCCATAGTACTTCCCAGATCCAGGATCACCCTGGATCCATGGCTTCAAAATCTTAGGAAGCAACGAGTTTAAACCCATAATGCTTTGCCCAACCAAATTGAAAACGAAATGGAAATTGTCTCGGGAAGACCTCAAAGCGGAACAGACACAATGTCCCTGGTTGTCATAGCACCCTGAGCCCTATCTTAGGAAGCTAATGTGATGAGTCAGGTAGATGGAAACAATTCGTGGAAGAAACATGTTTGGGGAGAGCTGAGAAGCAGAGGATCCAACCCAAAATGAAGGTAATGGGAAACTGAGGAAGCTTTGTGGTTGCTGTGCAGGACAGGGATCCCGCGGTTTTCTGTCCGCTTTTCAGTGGAAGTCATTAAACAGTAAATTCAAATATTTGGGGGTTGGCAGAATTGGGAACTATATCTGATAAGTCAATTAGGGAAAATTAAGAAAAAGTTCAACAGTCATCTGAAATGCTTTTAATTCTTGGGTTCAACACATGGTAGAATCACTATTCCAAAGATAGCCTGCGGGTGGTAGAGGCATTTCACCACTTATATCCAGGGAATTATAAGCAAAAAAAAAAAAAAAAATCGCTTCTGGGCCAGGTCATTTCAATGCTTGTTCACTGCCTGCCCTGGTACATGAATACCTACTAGAAATATGGTTGTTTTATTACTTAGGACCCTAGGTGACCACAATAAATAGACCCTTCCTCAACCCTGATTATCAACCCTGAGTAGACACAGAACATGAGCAAGACATAGATCTCCAATTGAGAAATTGCTTATTATTCAGCAAAACCTAGAGCAACTGGTCAAGTCCATAGAAAGCCACATACAAGAACAGAACAACACCTAGAAGAAAAATCATACTAGGAGGTCTGCTAATAATGTGTATGCCACTGTCATAGTGAAAACTCTGACTATAATGTTTAATTGAAAAGCTTGATGTGGCTATAAAGAGAAGCTGGAGGGAGATAAGATGGTGATGATTTGAAAGAGAACCCAACAGATGCCGTCTAAAAGGGATTTTTAAAGTGTAGTGGTTAAGGCATGTCATTTTATCAACATGGGGATGAAGACTGGAGAGAGTTTCGAGTGTTAAAAGAGGGGTTTCTGTGTGTGATGAAGGTAGGTAGTGATGAGAATTGGACTAAGATCTGTCGCCTCTGAATATGCCACTTTAACTGTGTGTGACTATTAAACCAAAATAAATCACAAATGCTAATTTTAAATACTACCTTAATGACCATTTTGATCTTCAAGAGAACTTGGCATAGTTGGGTTTTCTGGCCACCTCGGAAAATTCATGCCATTAAAGGTAAATGGGTGTGCACTCTTGCCTATCCCATGTCTCAACGCTTCTCCTTGACTACCTTAGCAGCCTCAAGGCCTGGGGCAGAGGGAGTGGCTCAAGACTGAGCACACAGCATCCAGGTTCTCCCAAGAGTGCAACAGTGTCACCATAGCTGACTCACCTATAAAAGGAACTCTTTGCAGAGCCACGCCTAGAATTGCTGCTGGGCAGAGCACAGAGGGCAGAGGGCAGAGGGCAGAGGGCAGAAGGAATCATGACCTTTTCTGCATGTATTCTTCCACCCAGAGACTCCTTCTCAAAATTAACTCCTGGTCCACAGAGTTCCCACTTTGTTTTTAAGTTTCCCGTACTTCAGTAAAAGGATAGTCAAGTCGGGGCTTCAGAATGATCCATCCTTTCAGTGCCTTGCCTGGGCAGAGAGGTTAATCTCCTTGGACGTGCATGGCCCAATGTAGTTTTCAAGGTTATTATAAGAACCTTCCCAAGCTGCCCCTGGGCTGGGCTTGGCTAAGCTGTTCTAAGGGAAGAGAAGCTTTGAGTGTTTACCCAGTGCGTCTGGCAAGGCTCAACAAGCCATCCAAACAAAGGACTGGAAATGCTCCAAGAACTATAGATCATTGGGAGGAGTGTTCATTGTTCTTTAATAATGATTAAAAATAGGACTAATAGCCTTCCTATGTGCTAGGAATTATCCTAATCCCTTCATGTACTTCATGTGATTGGTTTTCCATTTCACAAATAAGAAACTGAGGTAGCAAGAGGTTAAGAATCTGACCCATATTTGCAGAAGTCACCAGGTACAGAGGGACAACTTGAAGGCAAGTTGTCTGGCTGGTCTTGAGGACTCTGGTTAGTCAGGCTGCTGCAATGTCTGGGGTAAGAATCATTTTCTCAAACGTCCATGAGCATTCTGCTCCAGATAGCTTCACGAAGACCCAGTTGCTACTGACAATTCACAAAGCATGGATGTGTGTGAAACAATCATTCCCAGGCTGCACAGGTCTACTATTTATATGAAGCTATTTAACTTAATTACAAATAATTTAGGCTACAGATGGGAGCAAAGCAGCATTAAGGCTCTTGATTTTGAAACCGTTCTAAAATAGCTTTTAAAATCTAGGAGGCAAATTGTCTTTCCAAATGGAAATGAATGTGTGATGCAGTGAAGTCTTAAAGTTATTAGCATCTTCTGCTGAGCCCTCATCTATCGCCTTTGTCATTTAGACAGCATACAGTCTTTAATTTTAACTCTGTGATCAGAGATGAAACTTTAAGAAGCTTGCTGCTCCAATCAGCGGCTGTTCCTGGCATGAGGAACAGCGGTTCCTCACCTACGACAAAAGGACAGCGCACTCTCTTAATGGTTTCACGCAAATGTGGGCCAAGTACTAAGGGAAGAGTCTGAACACGCATATATGCATATGTATGTACACACACACACACACACACACACACACACACACACGAAACGTGCACACGATTCAAGAGAGAGGCACGGCCTCAGCCATCCCCATTCCACAGTACCTGTGAGGCTCCAGTACTGAAGGCAGAGCCAGGAAACATGTTTTTAGGAATTCAGAGTATCGTGTTTCATAATTTGATTTAAATCAATTATCCCATCCTTCCCTGGAACAGGCACAAGCTCCAAAAATACAAGATATAAATGGAACCAGCTGCAGCCTTTGGCCAGGCTGAATTTCAGTCGGCGCAATCAGGCTCCTCTCGAAGCGCCTTATGGTTGAGGCCCAGAGATTGTGTGTAACACTTCCCGTGCCCTGGAAGGGACTAGAAAGGTTGTGGGTTATGGGAGGGGCGAAATAGAAGGAGCTAATCTTCTCTGTCCTAGCTTCCTTCGCCTTCGACTCTTAAAATCATTCATTCATTCCTCTGGGGAAGACTAGGACACTCAGGTTTATTATTGGCAGCCTTCAAACACGGCCCTTAATATATGGATATTTTACTAAACCACATAATCACCCTGCGTTATCCCATTACAGGGCTCAACCTGGCTGAGCTCTGTAGCCCTGGGTGTGAGGATCAATTGTGAGAGGCTTGCGTGTGTTTATGAAGGAGAGCATGAGCACACTCAGCAATCATGCGTGTCATTTAGGCCCCAACACGCTGCCCAACAAATGGATCCCATGCGTAGGATTTGGCATCCTTCCATCGAAATCCTTCACTTTAATTGATTTAAAATGATAATTCAATTAAAATAATTATTCTAATCAAACTCCGTATCTTTTTTGGCAGGTTCCATGGGGGCCTCTGCCCCCAGTGTTATTTTAGTATTTTCTTTATTTGTTTTCTCACCCAGATGACTTTGGCTCTCTAATTTTTTGGAAAAGTTTATGTCCCTGGGCGCTCACTGTACCTTCCTGGAGCTTTCCACTCAGGAACAGAGGATGAGAAAAGCGAAATTTCCTAAAGAGATGTTTGCTTTGAATTGTGGTCAGCGGTCATGAAGAAGTAACTGGTCAGGTGTGTGGTGAGAGCTGCCCATCCGTTCATAACAATACAGGCCTGGAGGTGGCCAGCTGGGGCTAAAGCTATAAAGACAGGAAGACGCGCATCTTCCCCACCTTCATTTTTCTTTCCATGGCTATTGTATTCTCCACATGTATAACATCCATGTCAGCGCTGAGGAATTTGCATATAACTTCTAATATTTGAAATAGCGTCATAACGGCGACCCCGTTCTTCTATGCAACTGTGTTGGCAGGCATGTCAGACAGACAGATGTTAAAGAGGAACATAAAGTAGTCCAGCCAGAGGGGAGCTGGGCAGCTGGAGCAGCACAGTCAATGTCTTCCCATCGGAATACTATATGGCAAATGAGAGTGGTTGAGAAATGAGCTGCTTCTATGTCTTCATTTTTAACCCATCTAAAATTTGCAAAGATACTGGGTATAGTTTATATAATAGCCAAGTTCTGCTATTAAAAAGCATTTCACTCTGTCTGAAAAAAGGGGTCGGGGGAGGGTGAAGACTCCAGGTGTTTGTCTCCCTGAGGGTCAGCAGCTCACCTGATCCTCTGAGATCTGGGAACTGAGACGTGAACTCTTCCATCCCTTGTCAAGTTCGTAAGCATGCTAACAAGACTTGATGCAGAAGAGGTGGGCCCCTTTCTGGAGCTGCTCTGGGATGAGCACTAGACCAGGAGCCTGGACACTTAATTCGCCAGCTCTGATACCGATTAGCTGTAAGACTTCAGAAAAATCCTTTTTATCTTTCTGGGATTCAGTGTGACCACCAGACCACATGAGCTATAAAATTAAATTCAGATTCTTGTGTCTACGTTTAGCCACAAGAACCCATATTTTCTGTGAGTGCAATATTAATCCCATTTGAATTTTGTCTCTAAAAGAAAAACTGGGCTTCAGCAAGGCAACAGGCCAGGCTTGATTATACCTTCCTGGCAGAAATTCAACCTTCTCAATCCAAAGAACAACCGTTTATCTGCATATTGTGAGTGCAGTTCAAAAAGGAATAACCCTGCAATTCCATTGAGGATGCCATGACAGAGTGACCGTTTTACAGATGGCAAAACACACACCTGGCACACATCACGTGGAGCCGCTCGTGCACCTGGAGGAAAAGGCACACACTGAAAATGAGGAAAGGAAGAAGACTCAGCAGAAATCAAGAGGAACTCATACCTGGTCCCAGGCTACTAGCCATTGTACTGTCTCCTGCTCTAGGTAGGACCCATGTCACCAAGCCTGAAGATCTGAATTCCATCCTCAGGACCCACAGGATCAAGAAAAGACCCTCCAAGTTGTTCTCTAACTCCCCGTAGTGCGTGCTTGCACACACACACACACACACACACACACACACACACAAGTTATTTAAGACTTTTTGTGTGAGAAAACCTGAGGATCTGTGGGAAAGAATGTTTGTGAAGCTTTATTCAAAAGGAAATTAGGTCAACAGAAAGTTTCTTCCCAAACCTGTTCTTTGCATCTACCCAGAGGTGTGCATCACAGGGGAGTCCTCTACCACACTGCCTTTTGCACACGCCTTTTGTCCATTACAACTGCACAAGGCTCATCAACCGAAACCATTTGTATGTCTAGGAAAAGAAGTCTCATGCTCATATACAGAAGCCAGGCCAAATTTCAAGGACAAAAAAAAAAAAAACTGATGTATTTTGAAATGATATTCCTCTTCTATTGCTTTTGAATGTCATTTTAAATGTCCAGAAAAATAAAAAAAATAACAGAAAAAGAGAAATATCTCATAAACAATTAACCAAAACCTATTCCATGGGAAAGAAAGTTCTGTCTAGTAAACTACTCCTGATGTAAGAAGACGTATGGCCAGTTAGTCCACCGGATCCATGGGTACAAGTATGATCCGGGGGGCATGAAGAATGTACAGGATCCCAGGCTGCCCCGCAAGTGCTCTCACTCAGCTGTTCTGAAGATAGACTTGGAAATATGCATTTAAATATGAATCCATGCTCTATCAACCCCACTCCAGGCCCTGTGTTCAGGGTTGTCCAAGAAGGCAGACTCCATGTTTTTTCATGTGTTTGCATTTTTTGTTTTATTTTGGTACTTTTTGTCATATTGATTTTTAAATTTTGTTTCTTTTTTTGTTCTTGTTTTTTGTCATTTTTCCTGTTTTTTTTCTTTGGAGAGAGAGAGGAAAATGAACATGAATCTTGATGGATAAGGAAGATCTGGAAGGGGAACGAACATGGTCAAAATAGAGTGGATGATAAAATTTAAGTAAAAAAGAATAATTATTAAATTTTATAGTCAATAAGTAAATAAGAATCCACACCCCTTCTGACATCATACAGCATCCAGACTAAACCCTCAGAACCATTGCCCTTGGGTAGACATCCCTAACAACTCTGACTTTTGGTATCACCCCCCATAAGTGTACTTTGCAACTTGTGTCACTCACCAGAATATCTCAGCTCAGCCTCTAAAGGAGTTTACAGAAGAGCAAGCACTAGGCTGAGGGCTCAAGGCCTGGACTATACTTCTCATGTCTTCTACTAAAGATCTAGTTGACATCCTCTCTCCTACAATAAAATAGGCTAATAAGTGCAATGGGTATTGCACATCGTTGCATAAAACACAAATTACTATCTTTAAGCAAAGATTAGCAGTCGGCATTACAATAATCCCAGCTTGGTGCTTTCATCCCCTTCCAAAGTCTAGAATTGCTTCAAAGGCTATGTAATGGGATGAAATAATCAACTGGGTTTGAGTGCAAACAGAGTTCATCAAATGTCTATTCTGGGTAGAAACAAAACCCGGAGTAAGGAAGGAAAAAAAATAAGGGTTTATGTGTGGCTCACAGAATTCATACATTCACTAAACATTCACTAAAATTAAACCATCGCACACCGAGGTGATATAAAATGCACACAGAAAGGCTGGAAGTGCACAAAAAGGAGACAGTGGCACGAGAGGAGTATGTCCGGGAGGTCTTTGTGGAGACGGTGAAGTGATAGGTCGGGTCTCAGGCATCCTTAGGAAGGACCAGAGCCCTGAATACAGACTTGATGCACAGGCACTGCCTGTAACTGTAGGACATAACTACATGTCCCTCTTAGACCTGAGAGTCTGTCCCCACTTTATGGTCCCAAACTAGGCAGTTATCCAGTGTAAACACAGCTCCTGCAAACAACACATCCATCAGCCGTTCTTCATATCAATGACTGTGCTTCGCATGTCGTGGAAACAGGAGGAAGCCATGACCCTGCTCTCAAAACCGGTCAGCCCGCCACAGACAGTCATAGCCACTGGCAACTCAGCAAACTCAGATGGAGAAATTCAGAAAGGTTTCTTCACCCTTAGGATTCTCTGGGAGATAAATTCACTGCACTCAGTGCACCGATGACTGGAGAGACAGCATAATGCTGTGATTCACCGCGCAGATTCTGCAGACTGGCTGCACCATGTGATCTTGGTGCTAAGCAAGCGATCGGTCTCTCCCAGACGATTTATAGAACAATCCCCAGGCCTCTAGTCCTCATCTGCAAATGGGCACTGTGAAGGCTGGCATCTTGAGTGTCCTCTAAAACTGTGTATGAAATGCTTAATGCCCAGCCACTAACTAACAGGAGGTGGTGGAATCTTTAGCAGGTGGAGTCTACTAGAAGAAGGTAGGTCACTGGGTCATGCCACTGAGGATATTTTCTCTGGGCTCTTCTCTGTCTTTTTGCTTCCTGGCTGCCTTCCCTTCCCCTGCCAGCATGCGTCCTTCATCATGTTCTGCCTCAGCACACACCCAGGCAGAATCAGGCAGCCATTGGCTGAAACCTCCAAGTCACTAAGGCTAAAAGAATTTTTTTCTTCTTTTACTCAATTATCCTGAGTAGTTTATCACTGATGAAAAGCTGGCTGACACAGGTAGAGTATGTTAGCAGAGTGAGAAGAATACAAGAGCATCCTACAAGCTCCACATGGCTATTCTGTGTTGTTGGGTTTTTTGTTGCTTTAAAAAAAAAAAAAAAAACCAGTATCTCCCTCACCCCAGTTGCCAGCTGTCTGGAAACAGAGAAGTTATAGCACCTCAATTCCAGCACAGCTGGTCTTTCCCTACAGAAGAGAATCCAGTGCATGCTAAACACTTGTGTGTGTGTGTGTGTGTGTGTGTGAGTGTGTGTGTGTGTGTAAGGGGGAGGGAGAGAGATCCATTATCTCCAATGAGACAGGGGCAGCAGCTGAGCATATTTTCTACAATAGTTCTTCTAGCCCATGTGACAGAAGGCCGTTCCCTTCCATTCTTCAACACACCCACAGACAGAACCCCGACTCTGCCCTTTATACATCTCTTAACCGGGGACCTTCTCTTGTTCTCTGTCTGTGTTGCCTGTTGAAGTCCAAATAGTATAAGCACGTGCCGTCTTCCCAAAACCCTCCCCAGTGTTCACTTTGACAGACACCTCTGAGGACTTTCTTACTCTTCCTACAACTCTAATACAGTGGTTCCGGGGTCTCTGATGAGGGAGCTGACTATGGTCTAGACGGAGAAAAAAACTGGAAAATAGACGTCTTTCCTGTGTCAACCAAAGCTCTCTGTTAGGAAGACTCTGGGGAATTTGTTTTTCTTTTTCTTTTTAGTTTTTCAAGACAAGGTTTCTCTGTTGTAACTCTGGCTGTCCTGGAACTCACTCTGTAGACCAGGCTGGCCTTGAACCCACAGAGATCTGCCTGCCTCTGCCTCCCGAGCTCTGGGATTAATGGCGTGTGCCACCACTGCCCAGCTCTTGGAGATATTTAAGGACCATAAGCAAATGTGCTTTGATCAAATAGCAGTATATGGAATGTGCTCATGGGTGAGAGTTTTGGTATTTATAGGAACCCATTCGAGATCCTTCTGTCAGTCTGCCTGCCAGCCCTAGAATAAGCCACTGTGCATATAATTTGATTTAGAAAATACAGTTAACACCCTCAGGTCAAATATAATGTTTACAATTAAAGAGTTTCAGTACTATCATGACTAAACCTACCCCCTCCCGCCCAGAAAGAATAGCCCAAGCTGTTATGAGCTGGTCATCGTTCAGTTTCAGGGTACCGATCTAGCTATCAACAAAGGCCTAAGGGAAGGAGACTTAGGACTGGCAGGTTTGTTTAAAGGAAAACAAGAGACTGTGAAGAGTTTTCCCCAGGATGCACACACTGGCCAGGTACACAGTGTAACCTGGACAGTAATTATAGAGCAGAAAGCCCACAGTAATTGGGAGAAGAGTAACTTGGGGCATCCCCACCAAAAAAAAAAACAAAAATGCTTTAGGTTCAGCATGATAAAGTTATTTAAAATGCATACACTATCTCTTACATGGATTTGCATATCCAGGTGCTTAGGAGTCAAATCTACCTTTCCAAAGAGCATAGAAGACAACACGGAAGGGCAAAGTCACATCTGACCATGAGCAGGGTGAGGGGGAACAAGTAATGTCTACTAGCCCAACACAGAGAATTTAAAGACATCCTTGGCTTGCCACTCAGTGTTTCTGAGTCAAAGAAAACTATACTACACGAATGCCCTTTCCTGGTAGAACATATGATGATTAGCACCTTGGGCCAGGCACAGAGACATACTCCTTTAATCACAGCACACAAGAGGCAGACAGGCAGACCTCTGCTGGTTCAACTTCAGCCTGGTCTATACATTGAATTCCTAATCAGGCAGGGCTGCATAGTGAGATCCTGTTTCAAAATAAAATGGCATCTAATATACCTTGGGTCTGATTAACAGTGATATATATGGAAGGGCTCATAATACTTGGAACTGTACAAGAATCCTTTGCCTCCATCGGCATAGCCCTCCAAGGCTCTCTCCTGCGTCTACCAGTTATTCATAGAGTCTCCAGGATTCCCAGGCACAGGAATTATGCCTGTGTGGTTATGTGAAAAATTTTGTTGGGCCTGCTTATTTTAATATGCCTTCAGATATTTTTAAAGGTTTTCTCTTACTTCCATGTTGGGGGTCTTTCTACCAGTTTGGAAAAGTGCCCCCTTCCTCAAGTCCCCAAACACATCAGATAGACTTCAAAGCTTGGGCTTCAGCACTTTCTACGCAGTGCTCTGTCCCTGTTAGATCAGGGAGCCGCCACAGAAGAGGAAGGGAATGCTCTCAGAGTGTCGCTTACACCCCAGGGGCTGTACCACCCACAGTCTTCCCTCCCAGCCTCTCAAACACATCAGAGCAACTCGAAATATGAAAACTTACCCAGACACTCCAGGTTTCCCCGGGCATTCAGTCCAGCCTCTGCCACCTGTGAGGAGCAGAGCATAGCTGAGCTCTGGGAATATAAAATTAGCTGCCATTGGTGCCTTGTCAATCAACATCCAATCCCACGCAGAGGCAGAATATGGAGCCATGTGCCTGCCACATGTAGAAATGGTGCAGAGCCACCTTGGAGAGAAGAGACCACTCCTCCAGAGAGCTTGTTACAGCCCAGACATCTGACTTTCAGATCCAGGTGGTGGAAGTAAGAAGGATGAGGAATGAGTGAATCACTGAAGGTATGAACCATTCAGGCTTGCCCATCCAAAAACATGGGAAGGATGAAAGACAGAAAGGACAATCATGACATTCCCTTCCAGAGGCTCAGCAGGGTTGCGGGGGAGGGGAGCGCATCCTCTAAAACTGGCAGGGTCCAAGCAATGGTCTTAAAGTGATGATGGCATTTAATTATTGTTAAAACAAAATGAAACAAACAAACCACAGGTCAAGGACATGGTGAGAACAAGAGGAACGAAGAAGTATGCACAGGAAACCAGAAGATGAGAATGGCTTTTCAGCGCATGCCTTTAATCCCAGCACTTGGGAGGCAGAGGCAGGTGGATCTCTGTGAGTTCGAGGCCAACCTGGTCTACAGAGTGAGTTCCAGGACAGCCAGAGTTAGGACAGAGAAATCCTGTCTCAAAAAAATCAATTAAAAAAAAGAAAAGAAAAGAAGAAAGAATAGCTTTTCAATATGTGAACAATACCACATAGCAGCCACAACTCTTCCAAGAGAAGACTGGGTTTAGTCAGGAGCCCAGGAGGGATGGAGATAAGGAAGAACATTTAGGGAAGATCATCGGAGCTTTTCAGCTCAGCCTCGGGGAGTTTTGTGTTCAGCTAAGACAAATCTTATTCACTGTGTTAACAGCAAAAACACAAGCACGGATGTGTGCCTGCCTTTCAGTGAATACAGTGGAGAAACCATACCCACACACCCCGACCCCAGGCATGGCTGTCAACTGAAAAGACCTCAAAGAAGGGTGGCCCTACCCCGACTCCTAGCTTCCCAAGAAAAATCCCCTTCAAATTACAGTTGTTCCTGTCTACAGAATATTAAGGTACCATTGATTTGTCAAAGACACCTGCAGCAATGAAACAGTCTTCAAACTGAAACTTTAGAATAGTCGACGTACCCAGTAGTTCCCCATGGATCCAGTTAAGACAAACAATAAAGCCTGAAAACCACCGTCCTAAATTACCCAGGATGCATCACTCAAATCCCCCACTCATGGCAGATAGTTTTCTTCTAGAGAATGAGAGGTAAACACTCCTTACATTGTCTGAGCCACACCATTGAGGTTTTAAGTGGGGAACAATTAAGTAAAGGTTCCTAATCAAAAGAAATATTTCTCTTCTTTAGACATAAAAAAGAAAAAGCTTAAATGGCAATAATCATTTCTTCCATGGGCACAGAAGCATATACAAGTACTCTCAGCTCTGTTACCACATTTGATACTCACCCGCTCTGAAGCCCAGGTATGCGGTGTGCTTTTACAGTCAACAGCACAGAAGACAAAAAAGACGGCACTGCCGGCTGCTATAAGCAGTGCACTTCAGCTACCTCGGTGTGCACCTCGGGCCACAGTTCCGTGCACCCAGAACCCCAATCTTCCCTCTGCCCTAGCGTTTCCTCGCCCTTCCTTTTCAACATCACGTGTCTGCATCTCTGCTTCCCGTGGACCACCATCAGATGCTGTGATGCAGCCGTTTTTCTCCCTTTTTTACTCCTTCCTCGTACTCCAATAAGCCTGGCCAAGCGGCGTTCCGGTATCTCAGAAGGCATTCTTGTTTTGCTGCCCCTTGGGCACGCCCTTCCCAGATGCATCACTGAGCTCATTTCCTTTCCTTGGGATTTGTGTGCAGAGCATCCCCATGCCCTTCCTATGCTTCATTTCCCTGCTTCTGCTTTGGTAGCCACAGAAGCAAGTCGGCGCCCGACTTCATTCCATTGACTTCAAAACAAAATTATTTATTTTTTGCAGAGTCCTTTCGAAATTTTAAGTCTTACGTGTTGAACCTCAACCGTCCACCTCCTGCAGAGGATTTCCAAGCTCAAAGAGAACCATGAAAGCCCAGCTCACTTAAAAGATGAGTGGACAAGGGTCCTAAAGCAGCCTAACCTTTTCGGTCTTTCCAGCATGTTCTGATCTCTAGCCGGGCCACATCTCCCGTCTGCCTTTTGTACTGGATGACTGTCACCTGTAACTTGATTCTGTTTCGAACTTATTCAGATTCCAAATGGAACTTACCCTACTGGCCCCTTCTCTCACCCCCAAATCTGCTACTCTTCCTGGTGACTACTACACCCAATGTCATCCTTGATTTGGATGTGATTCTGATTCTTCTCCTCCCTCCTGTTTACCCCTCCCTCAGCCTTCAATCTCTCTCACCAGCCTAGATCAAAATGCCAAGGCTCTTCCTGAATTCCAAGGACAGCTTCTAGAGTGACCTCCCTGATTTTCCACTCACCCACCTCCAACTAGAATCACATCTTCTTGCAGTGAGCAGTTCAGTGGAACAAAAATTATCATCTTGCTGCCCCACCTAAAGTCATCGATGAGTCCTCCTGACACACGAAGAGTCCAGGTTCTGAGCAGGACCTCCATGGATACCTATGGCTCGTTCTTCCTTCCTTTACTCTAGACCCGTCTGAACTTGTAGTCTACAGAAGTACCTCACTGCTTCCTATTAGTTCAGATCCCTTCCTTGCTGGAAGCTGATGAAGAAGCCTCTGTTTCTCGTGGTAACATACAATTCCTCTGAAGTTCTACATCAACCTACTAGTCGAGAGAGAACAACCTACAGTCATCTGAGGTCAACACAATCAAGTCACAACACAATGGATTGCTAATCTGTTGAGCCAACAAAAAGAGGATAAAGATATATTCCAGAATACTTTCCAGAACACACTAAGTTATCATGATGGAAACTGGAAGGGTATATATGGGATTGAATCTTAAGGTACTAGAATTGTGTCAAGTAAAAGAGCTTCAATCTGGGAACACTGCCCTGTAATTCAGAACTTTATATCCTGGTCTAAGTAGTAGTTCTAAGATTCATATAAGGTATTTTTTTTCTTGGAAGATATGAGAAAGGGCCTACACTAAGGTAAGTAGAGATGCCAAAGTTGCCTTAATAGAAGGTTTCAAAGCCATGGAACTTGGTGTGCTAATGTGGATCTGCTAGGAAGTCCAAGCAATTTTGATGGCAATGTCCTGAGTGCCCAGAGGACACTCCATTTACCAAAGCAATAAGACAGCAAGCAGATACTGATGAGGAGTTGCATAAACCAGGCTTCAGGGAAGGAGACGCCACTGCAGTGACTAGTGCCTTACTGGTCAATCTGGAACTGATCGCTCTGGTGGGGATGATGCTTCACTGTTAGAAGCAAGGAAAACACAGTCAGCCTGTTTAGGCTGTCATTGCAAACATGACATTGGCTGGGTGACTTAAAGAACAATTATTTATTTTATATCATTATAGAGGTTAGAATCCACGACCAAGGTGGCAAAAGAGAGACTGTATCTGGCAAGGGCCCTCTGCGTAGTTCATAGACAAGGTTCATCTCTCTGCAGCCACAGGTGATAGAAAGAGGTGAGAACACTAATCTCTGTCCTGGGAGATCCACCTTCACTCCAGTTACCTCCTAAGAACCCAGTTTCCTGTTATCACGTTAAGCATTAGAATTTCAAAACATGAATTTTAAGGAAAAAACAAAAAAATGTTCTACTCTAAGCACAATGGCTGTAATTAATTACAAAATTAGGCAACAAGGTATACCCAGCTCATGAAGAGATAACAAAACATGGTGAGCTACGGGCACACTAGACAGACAACAAATGAGAGTATTGTTGGAACCCAAATCATGGGTGGGTGATCAGGAAGCTGAGGGCAGAAACCCCAACATAAAGCATGGCTCTTTGTGTCTGGTTTCAAAGTCTAAGCCACTTTTGTCCTTAACTCAGAAGCTGCTTACTAAAAGAGAGGCTGAGACTCAAAAGGCAGGACCTTGCAACACCAAAGCAAATATACTTAATCATAATCATAACTTTGCCAATTGCTCTCCAGAGGGACCTGTGGCCACTTACTCTGATAATACTGAAGAAAGTATGCAAACCATCTTTTCTAAGACTCTTAAGTACAAGAGCTGAGTTACTGTCTGGGCACACATGTTAAGAGTAGTGTTAGAAGGGAGACGGGAGAGGGATAGATAACACTAGGAACATTTTTAAAGGTCATAGTAAACCTACTTTGTAAACATCCTAAAACACACACACACACACACACACACACACACACACACACACACACATGAGTTTAAGTAGAGTTGTCCAACATGAGAAATAATGTTCTCTCCAAAAGGTTGCTGTGCTGGCTAGTTGTTTCATCAACCTGACACAAGCTAATCATTTGAGAAGAGAAAACCTCAGTTGAGAAAATGCCCCCACCAAATTGGCCTGTAGGGCATTTTCTTGATTGGTGGTTGATACGGAAGGGTCCAGCCTACTGTGGGAGGTGCTGGCCCTTGGAAGGTGGTTCTAGGGTGTATAAGAAAGCTAACTGGGTGAGTCAGCAGGACCAAGCCAGTAAGCTCTCCTCCTTGGCCTCTGCATCAGTTCCCACCTCTAGGCTCTGTCTTGTCCCTGCCCTGACTCCCGTGGATGATGGGCTATATATTTTAAGATGAAAGAACCCTTCCATAATGCTTAGCTTAGTGATTAGGTCACAGTGCTTCCCCATAACAATTGAAATCCTAAGATGCCAAATAAAAGGTCCAGTGTGGTATACCTCTCCTCGAATTGGTGGTTGGCAGAACTCAGATGTCCCTAAAGTAATGCAAGCTATTGCCACTGCTCTTGAATGCCCAGCAGAACTTGATGGTCAGACCCAGTGTTGAAGACATCATATGCTTTGTCATAAGACTGGAAGAAATCAATCTGGTACTATCTGACCTGGAAGCTTCGTCCCTCCTGGCTGGCTTTTATATTACTGGAAGGAGCTATGAAGGCTGCTAAAAATAAAAAACAGTAATCAACAGTCTTACCCACATGTTAATCCTGCAAGCTACAATAACAGTAGGTCTGGCAAGATATGCTTATGGGTACAATAATGACATGAATATTGTGGGTGTAATCAATTGCCTTATGATTGGATTTAAGGCCCATTCCACAGGACGAAATTCATACTTGGTACTATAAATCTGGCCAAGAAACTTAGGGAGCGCATAGGCCTTGGCAGGATGAACCTACTACTATACTAAATTGACTTGGTATCAAGCTGCCTTCTCTCTCTATATCTCTATACCATTCTCTGATGCAGCTCTAAGTCCTCATCAGAGAAGCATCTCTGTACAGTGGACAAAAGTTAACTCACAACTGGTCTAAGGGCCAACAGCAAGTGTTTGTGGATTGTTCAGCAATAAATGGAATATCTCCATCATGCTCCCTCCCTGGAAACTCAAGGACCATCACAGAAAAGGAGGCAAAGACACTGTAAGAGACAGAGGTCAGGAAGGACCATGGTGAAATATCCTCTAGACATGACAGGACCATTGCCTGCAAAAGACCTGAACAAGATGAAGACAATTAACATTCCAGTATGGATGAGGGACTCTTAGCTAAGGTACTATTGATGGCCGATAGCTGCTAGGGGAAAAAGAGTCAATTTTCTTTAGAAATATAGGTTTACCGTGTTCCAGTGAAAAGCCTCATATCCACGTATATAGACAACAGATCTTGGACTCCCGTTGTAGAAGTTTATTTTTAGTTATGTTTGAAATTGTTTTATACACTGTTGGAAAAGGGATCCGTAGCCTTGGCATTTTGTATTGTCTGCAGGTGTTGGATTTCTGTGGGGGGGTTGTTTAATTGCTAATGATCTGCATGTGCTATCAGTAAAATACCTAAGGTGCTCTGAAAGAATAGAAACACTTGAGCTGAGACGCTCAGGGTTTCACTATGGAGTCTGGTGCTGGCCAGGATGGTGGTTCCCTCTGCTGAGGTCTGGCAGGGTTTGCAGTTATGAGATATGCCTCCGTGCCCTTCTTGCTGACCCATCACAGCAGCTTACTACTACGGACTCAGTAGATTATACAATTAAAGAAACAAAGAGGCTGTGAAATTGGGCAGGGACATGGAGGGGGCGTGGAAGGATCTGGGAAGAGTCGGAGAGAAGGAGTGATAAATGACATGTTTGAAATATAGGTACCCGTGTGAAAGTCTCAAAGAATGAATTAAAACTACTATATATTTTTAAAAGAGTAGCATGGATTGGGGAGGAGGGACTTGCAAAGTCCACCCTTAGTTGAGGAGTCATTGGCTCTTGATGGCTCCTGTGGGAGGGAGAGTCGCTTTTCTTAGGGAATAGTGAGGATGGTGGGTGGTCCATGCTTCTGTGGCTAGGCCTGTACTCACACACATTGAGCTGCACTGGTTGGACTCGGGGGGTTACAAAAAGAGAACATGCGGTTGCCAGGGGGAGTTGGTGAGTCTGGATGGCTTTGGAAGGGGGTTAGGCTGGAGATACCATCAAAATACACCATGTACATTTATTTTCGAAGAATAGATAATGATACACTTTTAAAAGGTTAGTAACTTCAAGGGGTCCACCAATAAACATGAGTCTGGGCTCCATCTTGTTCACAACAGGAACAGGAGTGGTCCACAAACCTATCTACCGTCAAATGAAATAGACACAGTTGCTTGTTGGCAAAATCCTTACACCCTCTGTAACAACAGCCGCAGTACTGAGGAGGTTCAAGCAGAGGCTTCAGACAGATTCTGTAATAAAGCATGCTATTATACCCAACTACCACCTTTAAAGATCTCAGTAGGAGCTGGGTGTAGTGGACCATGCCTGTAATCCCAGCACTCTGGACGTAGAAGCAGGGAAATCAGGAACTGAAGGTCCATCTCATTTGTGTAACAAGTTTTAGTCCAGCCTAGGGTACAGGAGACCTTGTCTCAAAACTTGCAGTAATTTAAAAAAAAAAATTAAGACCTCACCATGACCTAGGTTTCAGAGGTAGTTCTTCCCATTTTGTTTCCATCTCATTCATCAGTCTCCCCACTCCAAAATCCAGACATCTCCCAGGGGATGTCAAAGAGGTGCCACCAAATTCAGCCCCAGTTGTAGCTTCTCTGTCAAGTGTGGCACCTTGTGGGGTATATCAACATGTTTAGATTATGTAACTCATGATGGTGAAGATGGTATCCTCCAGCCCCATTAGGAAGAAGTGGCAGAAACAGCTCTTTGCCACTTTGAAACAGGAACCACATTGCTGGCCCGGGTTAACTCTTCAGCTCTGTCCTACTATAATTTTAAGAAGGTGAGACCTACTGGATATTTTTCTAAATGTCCATTTTATTGGTGATGCTGTGATTATTGGAAGCTACATTGTCTTTTCCTCTGATGCTATTTTTGCCTGAAGAAGAATATATAATATATCACTGCCCCGAGGTCTCCGTGCCTGCTGTTACCTCCCCTCTCAGAAGCGGCACTGGTTTTCTTTTCTTCTCCTGATACCTCGGAACAAGTTTACCTCTGTGTTTCTGCTTTCATCTTCTTCCCATGCATCCCATGGCCTTCCAATTTTATACCCTGCCACAATTTCAAGTCAGTTCATCCTCACAGACCCCGATGTGAATGACAACGAGTTCTGTCTTATTGTCACAACAAAAGGCAGGTAAGAAATCTTAGGTATATACTAAATTTCTACAGTTAGGCCTTTTTATTCCCCCTATTAAAGAACAAGTTGAATCCGGTCCAAGCCCTTGCCAGGGGAAAGCTGCCAGGAACTCAACACAAAGCAGGCCACCATGGAATGTCCAAATAAGATTCCTGGAAGGAGCCTTCAGAGGCAAGCTGGATGTCCAGACCACAGTGCAGAAGCAGTGGCAGTGGACACATCATCTGGACTGGGATGGGAGAAAGCTGGACAAAGCTGGGCAGTAATATGCTGGCTATGCCCTGCTTCTCTTCTTAATCAGGGACAGTGTGGTGCACATAAAGGAGTGAGTTAATGAGTTAACGTAAGTAAATCTCTCTACCTTCCTAATAGATACGTGTGTGTGTGTGTGTGTGTGTGTGTGTGTGTGTGTGTGCCTGATTCTGTGAACTGTATAACTACACAGCATTTTCCCAGTGACCTGCATGTCCTTATGCCTTCTATCTATAATAATGAGGTGAGGGTCTAATGATTTTCCACACATGTCCTTGGAGGCTTTCTTGGATAATCTAGTTGATAATCTAGTCTGCTTTGCCCATCATTGCACATTCAGTGCTTTCTTTGTACACAGAAGGTGCTCAATACTGTTAGGATTAATTTGTTGTATTTGAAAATGGTTGATCTAAGGCAGGATGAATATTGGGATAAAGAAAACAAATTGAAGCCAAAGAGCTGGGGTAAGAGGCCAATGTAGGTGAAGGCAGGTGACAGAGATGTGTAGTTTTTGAGAGTGGGGTGCTGATACATAAAGAGACTTAGCATATAAGCTGGGTATCTCTGACGGAAACATTTGAGTCATGCCAACCATGTAAAGTATCCATTAAGCATTTGGACAAGATGAGGTAAGATGGGCTCGGTCTTTATATTTGGAGAGGTCACTGAAATCTTGTGGGCTGAAAACTGCAGAGCCCAGACAAGGCTTTGAGGGCCGAAGTCGGAGAATCAGATGAAAAACAAAGAGAACACGGGGTCAGAGTACTGGTAGGCACAGAGATTTCCCTTTTTAGGTGATGTATGATATAAAACATTTTTATTTCAATTCATAAATTGTCTGCATGAAATGGCCCCAAATATTCATTGCAGGTACATATTGGAGGAATAATAAATTTTGTAAGAGACTGTGCTGACCTTCAAGGACGGTGAGCCTTTCAGGGGTATGCATGTCAACAGGCATAATATACAGCATCCTATTTCCCACCAACAGTGAATAATGACCATGGATTGATTACAAATTATCTGAATTGATGGAAGAAATGAACAATGCTAGCCATTCATTTGCATGGGTATTTTATCCTTTTAGCCTTTAAGTATTTGTAGCTCTAACCCGTTAGCAAGACATGAAGTTGGAGGAGGCATTACCTCCTTGAAAGAATTCTTGGTTGTTTCTGAATCATGGCCAGGACCCAGTGGACTATTTACTAAAGGAGCTCAAAGAAAGATAACTGGATGAGCAGTGTGAACTGTGGTCAAAGAGGTCCAAAGTGTCCCAGTTAGAGCAGCAGCATCAGACAAATAGGCCAGGGTGATGGTTGAAGCAAAGCCACCAACAGAAAAGGCACCGTACATTTAGAAACCAGGAAAGGACAGACGGGTGGGCAAGTAGAATATTCATACGATGACCCAACACAAGGGTTCTGGGGGAAAGCAGAAGAGGTCAAGATGAGTTTGATGTGGAGACAGAGTCAAGGCTTGGGAATACGCCCAGTGGCTTGAGGATCTGCGTATTCAGATCAAAGAAAGGCCTGATGTAGATCCACACTGCCAGAAGGCTCCAGGAAAGGAGCCAGGAAACTAAATCTTCCTGGAGTCTCTGTCTCCTCTCATTCTCCCGCCCCCACCCCTGGGAGGCTGGTTGGCCTGTAGGTGTTACTGACTGTGACCAGGGTGGCCTGTTTCTCTTTGCCTCTTAGGCTCTAACCACTGTCAAGGAGTAGGTGTGGGTGACATATTTGTAAGCATCTAATGGGATGTTAAGTGATAGGCATCCTTCCATGTAACTAGATAAGGTAAACAAGTGAATAAGCTAACAGCGTGGTACCTGAGAACCAAGGTCATTGAGAAGTGTTTCTGATTAGAAGGGGAGAGTATGGAAGACTTTCCCTTTTCTTTTCATTTACCTTTAATTTTTTCTCCTTGCAGGTTAAAGCTGACTCCACATCCTAAGGGACCAACACAAGCCATCAACTTAAATGATGTCCCTGATAGCTCTGTGGATCAATAGTTATATAGACCTATTCCTCATCTAAGCTCTGTCAGGGCCCAAATTATACACTGTACATGAAAACCACCTCCTGGATTTACTGCCCTCCCACCCCCAGCCATGGCAGGTGGCTTATTGCTTGACTTGTATTTCTTGTAAGCCTTAACTAAGCCTTTGCTACTGATTTTTCAACATTTCCAAAGGGGCAGAACAGCAATTAGCCAAGCTATTGTCCCTTTCACTAGACAGTAATGATTTCCCAGAGTTCTAAAGAAATTCTTTAATTCCTGTTCTCATGCTAAAGAAATCTTTACGTGAAAAGATACACAACCGGAAGAGGTTATGACGGTGTGGAGAATCAGACAAGAATGGGCCATGCACAGTATAGTATTTTGGAGCCTGTGAGGGCAATTTGATAGAACCAGCACCATTAGCATCTATGGGAAGGTAGTTGGTGAAACACTCTGGTTCTGAACATCAGGTGCTAGGCAGTGGCCTCACCTCTCTGTGCCTGGATCTTCCTCTCTGAAGTGGGATTCCTCCACTGTGCTGCATTAGCTAATGGAGAGAATATTAACCTAAATCAAATTGAGCACATGCAAACATTTCATACTCTTGGGAGTGTGAAGGTGTCCTATAAATTCTAAGTTCTATTATTATTTCATTTTTCCGTAGCTCAGATTGATCCGGTCGCATGAATCACTTTGTAACAAAGCTTACATGAGCTCTATCGAACTCTTTTTGAGCTTCCCAATCTCCCAATTGTGTCAGGTATCTAGAATTATAGCCTTCTGAATGAACGTGTGAAGCAGAGCTGTAAGATATGGAAGTCAACAGTTTTCTGTGGTTAAGAGGCAGTATCACATAGCTTTCTAACCAGTGTCCAGGGCAAAGAGGTTCACAGCGGTGAGCTTGGTGGCCAGATTGACGATGGATATATTACCATGAATTATAATTCTCGAATTTGCAACAGCCTCGCCCAGCTTGCTTGTCTTCCTCTGCGTAATGCGTTCCTGAGACATTTTTGTTTATTCAATCACAATAATAACTACTGCTTTAACCATTTAAAATTAATAAATAGGATACTACACCATGTCGGTCCAAATGAGATTTCAACAGATACCCCATTGCCTCTTGCTGTTATAAATACTGTCTTATCTAATGTCCTATTACTTACCGACCCAGATAAAAACTGCCCTACATAGAACAACTAGAGACACTAAGAAAAAGTGACACACACCTCAATGTCAAGCGTAATCCTGATTAACTACTGTTACTGGCCCAGCCTTTTCCGCAACAGGCTTCGGTGGGATTTCACCCCTTCACTACGACCCGTCACCCTTAGGCCATCTTCACCAACAATCATTTAGCTAATTATAAACATTTCCATACCTTCTCTAAACCCAACGGAGCCTTAAAATTGTGAGGAAATAGTCACACTTTTTCTATTTATAGACCCAGTCGCAGATTGACAGGCACAGGTCAGTTTCTAAGTGTTGGATTTAATCAGCACTAAATTTAACAATCTTTACAAGAGGACAAATCGAAGAATTTCACTGACAGAAGGATCTTGCCAAAGCAACCTATGAAGAGTCTGCACAGTTATTTCCCCCAGAACTCTCTGAAATCTCCTTGAGGCCTTGATGTATATGTTGGTCCGTTTGACATCTTCCATACTTTCCAAAGAGTACCAGCACATAGAAATGGTCCATATTTTGTTGTTCTCATTTGTTAAAAAAAAATTAATCCTTTCTCATACTTCTCTGAGTTGTTGTTTGGCTCCAATAAAATAATAGAATAAACAATAGACGTAGAATTAGCATGCCTGTATTATAAAGTACCTTAAAATTTAAAGTATCTTGAAAGCCTATTGTTAATAAAAATAATATTAAACCAATGTTTTATTCCATTTTATTTTATTTAATAGCTGGGTGGCCAGCTGTTCTGTAACACTAGTATCTAAACTTCTCCCATTTGCCCTCTGCTTCCAAAGCATTCAATTTCCTGACTATGGTTCAGCCATCAGAATGGAATATTATTTATTATTTGGGAACACTTGTGGTCATTGATAGCCCGTACCAATTGAATGTCATTTCTAAGTTTCTTATTCTGCTCAATAGCTATAGCACTGTGCTTTTGAAGCTGGAGAATGCTCAGAGCTACTCATGCACACAATATGGCTTATGAAGTAATTTTGGTCCTGAGGTCTGGTCTTAAACCAAAGTAAGTACTGTGTAGCTCTGACCCTTATGGATACACTCCACAAGAAGAATTATAATAGACCCAAAGAGTGTCATTGAAACACTCAGGGCTTTAGCAACACAGCCTTTAATTTGAAGGTGCTTTCCCCAGATGAAAGCTGTAATCATGGTTCATCCCACTTGGCAACAAAACAAAGACCTAGAGGATTTGTAAATTGGTGGATCTTTTAATAAGTATAAGAGATCAAATCTGCATTCTTTATGTGACTGGGTGACACATGACACACACCTATTCTGACTTTAGAGTCGTATTAACAGTCAATTTGCAATTGGCCTGATGACCCAAATCACTCATAACTGTGATGGGAAATGCTCCACAAGATATCAGCCGGTCCCATCAGCACCCAGGCCACACAGATGAGGTGAGCTGGGAAGGCAACCCTGACCCGGAAATGCCACCTTTTAATTTCCAAAGCTTGATCCAGCTGGTTTGACAAACTGGGGTTATGTGACCTTTCTCACGGCTCTGAAAACATTCTTCTCTATAGCAACCTGGTTAACTTTCTGGAATGGAAAAAACATGCACTGAACAGAAACAAAAACCAGTGTGCTTAGAGAGGCCTTGTCGGTAAAGTAAGCTCCAAAAGGAGTATATACGGGGCTCACTAGATCACATGTGATTTGTAGACATGACTTCAAACCCAATGTTTGTAGGTAGAGAGCTGTATAATACAGTAATTCCTCATCTCAGGGACCCCTCAGAAGCAGTATGCAGATGAAATGTGAAAGTTATCAGTCCTACTTCTAAGTTATGAATGCTAAGAATCGTGTCTCTTTTATTCTTCTCTTCTTTGGACCAGGACAATATTACAACCCTTTAAAAGGGCATTTGCTTATGGAATGTCAATTCCCAGGGTTAAGAGTGGGTGTGAGGGCTTGTAGGATGCCCACAGATTGCAATGATAAGGCCAATGATTCTGTTTCCATCTGACTTACCATGGTGACAGTCTTTTAGTTCTGATGTCTGGCAAGGGATAGCCTGTTACTTACCAGACTACTAGGTAGCCACATAAGCAAAGATAAGATTAGCTTTTGTAAAGGACATATCCACAGTTGCTTTAGTTTGAAACAGTAAATGCAAGAGAACACTTCAGGGTAGCTTTTCTGGTTGGGTGGCTGGCTTTCAAAGAATATATCAATGGCTATAGTCTATCTCTGCTCTGGTTCTATTATTTTCAATGTGTAATTTCTAAAGTTATTATGGAAGTCAATGTCATTCCAGGAAGTGAACAGGAAAAGGGGGCTCAGGAGACACAGACAGGAGGAATTTTTTAAGTCAGGGCTAGACACTGCATACCACTGTTCTTCACAAAGAAACTGGAGCATGAACTATACATTCAAGAAGACAAGAAAACGGGGTTAGTGAATACCCAGCAATCTCTGCTACAGCAGCAGTCTAGGAAGAACCATCACATGAGGATGGAGATCCATCAAGATTGAAAATGTGAGAGTCCTCCAAATGATCTCCTCCGTATAGCAACTTCTGTTCATAAATAGCCTATCAAATGGTACAGAGCCTTGCTCAAAGCAGGCCTTGAGACTTGCATCTTGCGCTACAGTCATGCTCTTTGGGCTAGAGAATCACTTTGGTGGCATGCCTGTATCACTGAGCATCACAAGGTCCCCGAACTCCAGCCTTCTCCCTAGGCTCAGCTCTGCCCCACCTGGTATTTAATGTTCCCAGCCACTCACTCCACTGCCTGTCCACATATTACCTAGCTCTTGCTTACCCTGGCATTTATTCCGAAGCCTAAAGCAGGGGCCGTGAAAGCTAACAACTCAGATAATTTGTAGTCTGAAACTCTGGATCTAGCCTTAGTGGCAGCCCACAAACCAACTGAGGTTTCCTATGTTTCAACAGAATGAACTGCACGGCATATTTTAGGAAAATATAGTGTGTAGTGACTTACAAAACTATCCACCCAGACAGATCTTTAACTGTAGCTACCCCCACAAAGGCATTCTACATATGTCTCCTGATTTCATTCTGAACTAAACCTTACAAGAAGGCAGAGATGTTGGCACTGTTGCCATTCCCATTTTAAAGACGAAAGAAATGAGACCTTGTAAAACACGGATTCCCAGGAATTTGGCATTGGCAGGCACAGTTTGCTGATTCCTAAAGTTAAACTGAGGAAAAAGTACCAGGTGGAATTAGCAGGGATCAGGACGTCAGGGATACAGGAGCACATTCACATGAGTTTCTGGATGCTGTTCTTGGTCTAGGTGGTTCGTGCTTTTCCCTCAAGAGTAGCATGCTAGGCTAAGGACACCCAGGCCCCACCACATGTGAATAACTACAGTCGTCGTCCCAAATGGTTTTGATCAGCTTCTCTGTCATTAACCCATTTGAGGATCTGCTTGCTATGGTCTTTGTCCAAATTATAACAACCTTTCTGTTTATTAATCATGACCTGATTTTCTTGACAATGTGCGGTAATCTCAACCCCAATTGTCTGCCAATAATTTGTAGATGGTGAGTCAGTCTATTAGCAGGTCACCTCTAACACAGTCTGAAATTTCATTGTCTTTCAGTAAAAACAGGCAGCTGTTTCCAGATGTCACAAGCCAGCTTTTCTGCCTGGCTGATGTGGTAGATGCAGGGAACATCCTTTAATACCTCCATGTGTTACCAGGGCCTTTGAGGACTAGTATGCTTGCCAGTCAGAGCCTGTGCTTTCTAATATCTTGTCATTGGATTCCCTCAGTGACACCCCTCACGGGCTAGGACAGTAGGCGACCACTCCATGGTTCGTTCACTCCTTTTCTTCGTCTTGTAAGCACAATGCTGCAGCCCTGAGGTCCTAGGAGGTTTGCAAACATTTGCCAGCAATTCAGTCACACATCTTAGCTGAGCAGCACTCTCAGGGAGAGTTAATTGGTGCCAAATCCAAGAACATTTTGTTTGGTTTTCCTGGAATTACTTATCTTAATTTTTTTTCTTTAATCCTAAAGTTCCTTCTATTTCAGTAATGTTTTGAGTGATGACTTAATTTTTGTGGGCATTTGTCAATTATTCCCATCAACGTATCTTCACTAACTCACTCAGTGTAAGATAGTAATTAGTTGAGTTAGTGCATTGTTTAGTCTGTAAGATCTGTGATTATTTTCATACCACATAAGCCTTCCTGGGATTTTGGTGGCTTTGCCAAATGTCTGTCCTTTGTTTTACTACATGTCACTCTGCTCACCCATTTACAACTCTGATGCCTGTTGTCATTTTTTTCTGTTTCTGTAATCGTCCAATAGTAAATGCTTTGAGTAACGTCTTAGACATGACATGTCATTTGGCTACCGAGGTGATGCATATTATTGTAATAGCCGAATTATTACAGGGTGGCAGATTGGAGAGCAGGATATCTTTTATTAGGACAGAGAATGGAAAAACTCAAGGCCACAATGAGTATAATTCTTCCAGACAATTCTTGGGCGTCACGAGTTTTAAGATCTGTTAGCTTTTCAAATCTTTCCTTCCTTTCTTGCTCAAGTAGAGTAAAGCTCTCTACCCATTTCCATGTTTCCACTCATTGTTCCTACCTATGAGCTCTCGAATTTGATAGCATATCCTTTTCCAGTTCAGTAACTAGCTTCTCCTCACCATGACTGGCTTCAGAGTCACTCACTTAGCCCGGCTAAGTTAGATCTAGATATTTGGGGCATAAAATATGGCTTTCAATAGGTCCTTGAATTGTTACTTCAGTTCATCCATAGATAGGTCTCCAAATAATGGTGCACTTCCTAAGTCTTTCTCTAATGCCCTCTCAGCGGTCCAGCTGCAGTAGATGACTAAGTATGTCATCCAGGACACTTCATACAGTCACAGCTCAGTGGGCTCCAGAGCTCCCTATATCTCCGGTTCCAGACCATCGGGCCCAGCCAGCCACGTGCAACTCTTTTCAGCACGTACAGTCATTCCTGTATGAAAGGCCATCGGTTTGCCCGTGGACTCACCTCTACCTCTCCTTTCCCTGGCACAGTGACTACTGGCCCGAGAATGAACTTCTGAGGCCTTTATGGGGTGTTGGAGCCTTACAAAGCGGCTGTAGTAAAGCTTACCTCTCGTGCACAAGGACACTGAGCTGGGTTTTGAGAGAGTTGTAATTAGTATAATTACCTCATTTTGATTGCTGAGGTTAACAACATGGGCAGTACCCAAGTATATTATCATCATCAATTGATGAGGTAGAGTTTTAAAAATCTGATTATATGACATGTGTTCAGCCATATTACCCTCTCCATAGCTGTTGGGGAATAAGTAATGTTTTACTCCTTAAGATGCTTAAAAAATCCCCCAATGACACTATGCTAGGTATGAGTAAAAGCTCAAGAAAAGCTCCCCAAGAACTTGACCGTGTCTGTGTGTTTGCACGAGTGCTTGTTTTAAAATGTCACCCAAGACAACACAGAAGGTCCTCATTCGGTTGATCAGGACTGTGTCGGCAGAGTTCAAAACAGCCTTGTAAAGCAGATCGCTCTCCGTGGTGTCAAAGCCCAGGGAGCCCTAGTAAACAAGTGGTTCTCAACCGTGGACCGTTGTCAAACTGCAGCCAAACTTTGAAACGTTTTCAGCTGTCTGAACAACGGGTAAAGATGAGAGCTGCTGCTAAGCACATAATGTACTGACAACACCCTACCCCGATGGAGAATTCCTTGACTCAAAGGTCACTAGTGGCAAGGTTGAGAGCCCCTGAGTGTGAAGGTTAGCGTCACCTGTCGATTTGAGAGGATGTAGAATCACTTGGGAGATGATGGGCCATTGGGCATGAGGGTGAGGAACTCCCTTGGTGACATTAGTTGACGTGGGAAGACCCATCTTAACTGTGGATGTGGATGAGTCTAATCCCTTAGCACAGGACCCTGGACTGTTTAAAATGGAAAAGGCAAGCTGAGCACTAGGAAACACTCATTGCTTGCTATTTCTTGCCTGTGGGTACAGCACGATCAGCTGCTTCAAGCACCTGCTTTGCTGCCTTGATTTTCCCACTGTGATGGACTGTACTGTGACTTGTGACTCAAAATCAATTCTTTCTCCATTAAGTTGCTTTTGGGGTAACTGTATCATAGCTACAGGAAAAGAACTTATATTACAGGGCTTGACCAAAGGAGAAGGCTTAAAAAGCTCTAAGAGAAGTACAAAGGATAGTCAAAAGAGATCAAGCTTAAACAGCTCACCTATTCAAAAGCATTCAACAAGTACTTCAATATTTTCAAAATAGTATGCTTTACCTATTGGGACATAATAAAAATTCAGAGCCACCTTGTCTTTTCAATTAAACTTAGCTATGTTTATTGAAACTTCAGTATAGTAGGGTTTAAGACTAAATTTCCCTCACAACTATTTTTTTTCCTTCATAAGAAAAGATAAGGTGATGAATTGCTGATTTTAAATTTTTTAATAAAAATTCATTGAAAATAAATATAAACAAATAGAAAGGTAACCTAGTAAATTCGAGTGCAGTTTCAGCCATTAGAATGCAGAGTCAGGAAGAGTACAAGTTTGAAGGCAGCCTGGTCTACATGACAAGTTCCTGGGTAACCTGGGCTATATCGCAAGATGTAATCTCCAAAAACAAAAACAAAAAAATCCACCCAAATAAAGCAAATAGGTCAAATAGAAATACAGCCCAACCACCAGGAGGCACCATGAAAGCATAAGACATGCCACAACAGGACCAAGGAATTAGGAAGGTGCACAGTGAGTGGTTGAGAGAGAACTAGAGACATATCTTCACAGTCTTGCTTAGCACAGCCCTGGTGTCTAAAAGTCTCTTTGCATCAACACTGTTTCCGATGGTGAGATCCCGGGAATGGTGCCTCACACAATAAGCTGTCTTTCAGAGATGCTCACCCATACCCAAAGACTTTAAACCAGGCGCTAGCTGTCCAAGTTGCTGCCTTGGCTAATTTTTAAATGATGCTGTGTTATATCTTCTCTCTTTCTCTGCAAATCAGAGGTTTCTGGGACTATCTGAAGTTAATCTATAACACAACAACAGACATAGTGGATCTGAGGGCAAAGCTTCGGGAGGTAAAACTGGCTGCTGCAGACAGTTAGCTTGAACAGGTTGACAGCTTCTAGAAAATTTCAGAGCCATTCCTTGAGATTGATGGAACAATCGTATCCAGTTCAGTCTGTTATGCAGGCTAATGGTGGAGGCATCTGTGTTCACTCAGTATTTTCCACACTGCCAAGACAGACTCCGTGGATACAAAAGACCCTGTTTACTGATCTCATCACTCTTACCTACCCAAAGAGTGTCTGAACCACTCCTGTTTGGTAGCAAGATTGAAAACAAGCTTTTTGTTAGACTGATTAGAGACTCCAGAGTGCCTTCTATTAAAGAGGAAGGAGCCACAAAGTGGCAACAGATCCCTGGCAGGAATATGAAGGTAAGACTTGAAAAGTCCTCCCAAAATCTGTATAGGTCCATCCTGAAGATATTTGCCATGCAGCAGCTTAACCTAGTGAGTGGATCTTTCTGGTCAGCTTTGGGACAAGTCCATCCTATAGAAAAGCGTGTCAGGATTAAGTCAGGAAGTCCCAAATGACTGTGGGGAGGCTGAGAAGAGTTGTATGACCCTTTTATTAAGAGTTTTGTTGAGGCAATAGCCAGGGAGAGGCAGCAAAGTCAATCTGTTCTCAGTATGAGGGCACAGGAGCAACTCTGTGCCTGCTCACCACGGAAGTAATCTCAGCCTTTATCAGCATCCCTTCAAACTAGGGTCAATCCTGGGGATGTGCCCTCGGGTCTGAAGGTGTATATTGGTGACACCAACTGACGCTGCAGCTGGCCGGTATACAACATATCCACACTGTAACAGTGCACTCTGCAGAGCCAATCTACACATCTGCAAATCGGCTGTGTCCGCTGGCTCTGCCCACAGCTTCTCAGTCTCATCACAACTGCTCTTCTCTCCCCTTCTCTGTGCCCTGGCTTCCCTGGAGGGCTGATCTGACAATAGCAGCCAAACCTTAGCTCCTTGATTTGTTTTACTTGTTTTTTTATCTATTTTACAGATTCCAAGAGTTTCATCTCATATTACTATTCTAATTAGATGTCGCATGCTTGGCCTCCCTCCTAAGTTTCATATAAGCACAGAACACGGTTGGGTTCTTCATGTCTAAGATGGGCCTGTTTAACAAGAGGTATGGCCCAAGAACTCCTCTACAGAAATAGTTCTCAGCACTGTAGCAGCAGCCCAAAGCTATCCACTGCTGCATCATGGGACATCCTGGGTTCTGATGGGAAAATGAAACAGAGGCTATCAGGCTATGGTGGCACAGAAATACTTTAACATTTTGCTGACCGATACAATGTCACCTATGATGAGACTGTATATTAAATAAGAAGAATACACTTATCAGTTCGAGTCGCAGAAGACACCACCACTATTTAGCATTTCACTTTTCTACCTAAATGCTGTCATGAAGGAAGAACTCAGTCTAATGCATGTTGTTTCCACTGACCTGTGACACGGTAAACTTGACCTGAGTGAAGCTGACACTCTTGCTCTAGCTTTGAAATGCATATTCAAGAAACCCTCTCTGACCACCTGATGAGCAGAATCAGATAACTCCAGAGCCAAAGCTGACCCTAGTCAGGTGTGAAGGACGGCCTGCCTGTTGGTTTGGCTGCTCCACCATGCCAGAGGCCTCCAGGGGACTCATTTCTTTACCGATGTCTGGAGATTGATTGGAGGGTGAGGAAGAGCCTTCATGCATCTCCAATCACACGGAAACGGTGGTTAGAAATCCAGCCTTGGCCAGGTAGCCAGCTTTTGCTCATCGAAAGCATGCTCCACTTCCACCAAAGACTGGGAATTGAGGTAAAATAGGTGACACATTTCAGCAAAGGAAGAGCAGCATTGTCAATGAGAGGGTGATGAATAAAGTTCTTGTGCATTGTGCGTAGAGGAGAGGATTCTCGGATATTCTCTCACCTAATCTGGTTTAGGAGTGTCACAGTTCAGAGCACATAGAAAGCATCTAGTCCACTCAGTCTAGAAAATTGAAAGCCGGAGGTCCAGTGCTCTGTGCTCCCTGAGGACTCTTGATTCTCTTCCTGGAGGCAGGTTACATCATGAGCCCATTGCTTCTCCCAGCTGTGGAAAGCAAGCACGTATACAACCCAGGGAAGACACAGAGGAATGAGCAAGGCTTCATGAGACAGGCACTCTTGGAAAAGATTCGTGATAAAATATTCTCCAAAGAATATACAAACAGAGACTTTGAAGACTATTATTCTAGTTGCCAAGACAACAAAGGAACACAATGGGGGGGGGGGAACATAAGAAAGAAATCTAACAGTTATATTACTAAGTATATCACTCAACAGTGAAGTTCCTCTCACCTGAAGGTTTTCAGACCAAGGAAGATACCTGGGACCAAGTCAGATTCCTCTGGTCACAAAGACCTGGCTGCCCACAGCCATGGAAGTACTACAGAGAAAAGTATTCCATGACAATGCGTGGCGGGCCAGCATGATCTGAGCACTAATTCCACTCACATGTGCCTAGAAGATTTGTTTAGGGGGAAGCAATCCCGAGGCCAACTGCAGAGTTCATTTTAATAGCACTGAGGTTTGTGTGCGTGTCTAATCATGAGATCAGCAAATTACATGCCTGCTCCGTGGACCATATGACCTTTGTGGGATCGTGGAACAATTGAGTGCGTTTGGGAGAAACACTCAGAACGGAAAATCTGCTGAGCAGAAAAGCCAAGTTCTGAGGCTCTTGCTCTGGGCGGATGAGCAGCAGTGATGAGTGCTGTGTTGTTGAGCATCTCCTGAGCCTGCGGCACTGAGCTAGGCACTGGGGGAGAAGTAATCCCCTTCCCCTGCCAAGGCACCATGGAGGAGACTGCACTAAGTCCTTTAATAAATGGGCAGCCCTCAACAGAGACTGGAGATGCTATCATCAAAGGCAAGCCAGAGTTTGCCAGTGGGGAGAAGACTGGCAAAATATCTTTCGCCCTTGCCTAGCTATGCCACCTGCAGACCTTCAGTACTCATAGAATAAAAAGATACGGAGGATCTTGGTCAGTTAAAGACCCAGTTAATACCTTAGTATCAATTACTAAATAACAATTACTTAAACAAGCAGAGTCAAGAGGGTCACTGTGAAGACAGGAAGGCCGAAGCACCATACCTTGTTCTCTCTTCCTGACATCGATTCTTTCCCAAAACAATGATCTGCACACATGCATATGTTCTGACTAGACACACACACACAGACACACACAGGCATGAACATATACACTCACAGGAGAATTACCAGTCTATGAAAGCAAAGGACTTTGGTCAAGTTAAGTCCTAAAACTCTGGTAACAGGCTACTCTGGAAAATATTGGAAATGCCAGGAAGTGAATAAGAAGGTATTATCTGGGCAAAACTTGTTCTCAGTTATAGAAAAGAAATGCTAGATCTTTTCTCAGAAAGATCCTCCGGGAACCTAAAACACATCACAGAACACAGGAAACTTTCCTTTCCTTACTTAATGCTTCCCAGGAATACCATCTTTGCTAAGGATTCATTTTAAAGCATTTAGGAAGCATGTTTTATGAGTTCACTGAACTCTGAGATTCCCCAAAGGCATGGTTGCATTTCTAGTATCTTTCTCCATCAGCACCAAGGTCACAATAGTTCCCCCTAAATGAATGTTTTTGTGGAAGGCCTACCTATACCACACTCTCACTTTCACAAAAAGGTGTCTGACTCCACAATGGGTATCTCTCTCTCTCTCTCTCTCTCTCTCTCTTTTTCTTTCTTACCTGAGATCTGACAGAGCTCAGATGAAATCACTATTACCATTGACAGTAAGCTGGTAATGAGGCATGGGATATTTAACTCACTGATAGGAATGAGCCTTAGGGTTGTAACAGGGTGCTAGAGCCCACCTATTATATACCTGTACCACCTACCCATCAATTCAAGGTGCCAAAACACTTATAGATGTCAGGCACTAGGAATACAGCTCATCTGTGGTCTTTTGGGAATGGGCTCTAGTTTTGGACTACTAATAATTAAACTTTGGTTCAAAGATCACCTACCATGTGCTTGAGTTGATCCTAAGCAATCTTAGCAATATGGTGTAGGAGATGCTAACTATGACCAAAATGGAACAGCCCGGTAGAGTGGCTATAAAATCCTACAGCAAAAGAAAGCTGGCCAGACTGAGTAGAGCATGGAGATACTGGGTGAGAGGAAGTGATTGAATGCCTTGGAAAACTATTCCACTTACAGTGGCCAGTTAGATAGGGATCCTGGTCAGAGTGCGTCTCCAGAGGCAGATCTCAGGCAGATCAGAAACAGGAAAAAGAGAAAGAGAAACCTGGATTATTCAGTCAAGGAATTAAAGATATGCAGGTACGCTGGTTGGTTTTTCCCAGCTTGACCTAAATCTAGATGTCTCTGGAAAGATGGACTCTCAACTGGGAAGATGCCCTCACCAGATAGGCCTGTAGACAAGTCTGTGGAGGATGTTCTTGATTAATGGTTGATGTGGCAGGGCCCAGCTCACCGTGGCTGGTGCCACCCCTGGGAAGGTGGTCCTGGGTGGTAAGAAAGCTGGCCGAGCAAGCCACGAAGAACAAGCCAATAAGCAGCGTTCCTCCATGGTTTCTGCTTCGGTGCCTACCTTGGCTTCCCTTGATGACGGACTGTAATATGCAACTCAAATAAACCCTTTCCTCCCCGAGGTGCTATTGGTTATGCTGTTTGTCACAGCAATAGGAACCTAACCAAAACAACAGGGAATACTGGATTTCAAAGAGACAGAGTCGAGGCTAAAGCTGGAGATGACAGGGGGATTAAGCAAGAATGCCAGCGTGGCCTGGGGCACACAGTGAGGCCAGCTGGCTTGACATAAGGAGCCAACTAAGTAAGACTTTGACCTCCGTGGAAGGCCAGCTCCCGAGCCCTTCACACGTGGCTGCTTGCTGCTAGCCTTGTATCAGGACCATCCCAACACAAGCTTATGTTTTGAATAACTTGGTCCGTAGCAGATGATGCTAGTTAGAAGCAAGCCAAAGGGAACTCAGGAGCACCCTGACGATGTACCATCCCGGCTACTTCCTGTCATTGTTTCCTGGACCATGATGTGACCTGAGCTGTTTCCCCACACCTTCCCCTGTAGAGGAACACTTGGATTTTTTATGTTGAGAAAACCTTTTTGGGTTTAACTGACTATTCACTGAAGGTTCGTGTTCCCACCTCAGCTGTGGTAGAGTTGTTTAAGAGTTGCAATGGGAATGCTTGATGCAGGTGGCTATAATTTGGTTGGGTACAGTCGCTCTGGTACCTGTAGCTTGTCTTTGGGATTGCATGCCACATGGGTTTTTGGGAACTTTTGGCTTAGGGCATGAAAGATCTGAAGCCCCGAGAGATGGGGTGGGCATTGGTTGGTGGTTCATTGGTTGGGTTGCTGTTGTTGTTGAGATAATTCCTAAGAGAACAAAGGTTGGAGAGATTCGAGCTTAGAACATCCTAAAAAGAGGCTGTGAAGATTTCTACCTTTCCCTCTTTCTGTATTAAGACTGCTTATAAAAGCGGTGAAGATTTCTATCTTTCTTTTCTCCTTCCCTGAATTGAGGGTAAAAGATTGTAGCGTACTGCTACATTCCCCATGATAAAGGACTGAACCTCCGAAACCGAGATCCCAAGCAGGCCTTTCCTCCCTAAATTGTTTCTGTTAGATAGTGTGGTCACAACAGAAAACGAACACCTTGTCCTTCCTCTCCCAGCCCTAAGAGTTTCCCTAGAATGGAACCTGTTACTTCCAGCTGCTACGTTTGTTTCAAGCTCTAAAACTTCAACATTAAACACTAAAACTCAAGACACTCAGGTATGATTCATCACATAGGTAGAGAGGATAGAATTTTCATCCTGGAAAACTCACCGAGAAGCAGCTAAGCTTTTCAAAAGGGACTGTGAATATTAATTCTGTAATACAGATGTTTACAAGGTTACCATAGGAACTCAGAAGAAGAGCAATTAACCTGGGTGCCCCTCAAGGTTGTAGGGGTGAGCCATGGGTAATGAAGGTATAAAGGGAGATTGAACCTGGTTCTCTAAGGAATGGGACACAAGGAAAAAGGAAACACAAAAGAAGTGAAGGTGTGTATCAAAAAACGGTCCATACAGTAATGTTGCGTATTCGGTAGAATAGGAGCCCATGGCTCTGTATAGCTTCAACTGGGCATGGGGCCTTCTACCTGGAGGAGGCTCTGTCAGTGCCTGTGAACTAAACAAATGAACCCCACTTTGCATTTGGAACAGAATGTGGACCATCAAGTCCAAAGGACACTGCTTCCTATAATATTATCACAGCCTTTAACTTCTCATTATGACTCTCTAGGCAGCTTAATTAATAATTGCTGGGGGAAGAGAGCAAAGTGATAATTAATAGCTATTGGCCAGAGCTATTGCTGAATTGAGAATCCAATTGTGAAATGAGCAAAGCATATCCAGAAAGGGGAGGGAGTTCCCATTGCAAGGAAAGGCCTTGGGTACCAGGAACTCTGGGCTGGAGCATGGTATGTCTTCCTAACCGTGAGCAGCTATTGGGGAAGGTGTTCTCCACATAGGAAGAGAAGTGATAAGCCTGAGACTTTGACAACACTTGGCTCTTTCACCGTAGTCTGCATTTCCTAGAAGGACGCACAGTGACACCCACCTCCTTAACACCTGCACTAGCAACATGGAGATCAGGAAAGGCAGATGAGAGGCAAAGACTTGAACTACCTATCCAAACTGCCACATGTCCAGAGACACCAGGGCTTCGTAGTGCTTCTGAAAGGTATAAATCCCCAACTCTTTCAGTCCTGCTAATTCACACAGCAAAATCCTGTCGTCAGAAAGATGAGCTAAGTGTTGATACATGTAGAGTCTCAGAAACACTTGCATGGGCTATTGATTAATTAGTGATCCTATTGATCTGTGGGTTAACCTGGGATTTCAGTTAGCATTGATTATCACCATCATGACAAAATGCCTGAAAACGTAAGGAAGAAAAGACTTAACTTAGATCATGGTTTTGGTAGGCTTAGTCTGTAGTTCCTTGTCTCCATATTTCTGGGAGGCAAAATATCATGGTGGCAGGAATATGTGGAGGAGAGGAGAGTTTGTCAACTCATTATGGACAAGAAGCAGAGGTAGAGGAAGGGGCCAGGGGCCAGATACAACCTCCAAAAGCATGCTCCCTCCGCCAGTGCCCTCTACCCATGATCCACTTGCTCCAACTAGGCCCCAGCTCCTAGTTTTTCTTTCAATTCCAAACCAGTTCCACCACCTGGAGACCAGATGTTCAGAAAATGATTCAATACTAAAACCATAACACCCATGTAGCTGTCTGCCCCCCACTAACTCCATCAAAGACCCTTCCCAGTACTCTCTTCTCCATACACTTACTCTTTAACATCAGCTGCCTTCACTCCATGAATCAACTCTTTCCTACAACTCAGGTCTTCGATTTTTGGTCATTAGAATTTCATTATGCCCAAACTGTTAATCCATAGCTGATACTTATTCTTTCATTTCTAAAAGAATCTTTTAGGAAAATGGAAGTTTCTACGTGCAGTGGGTTTGTGGTTAATGCGGGGACTCATAACTGTTCAAAGTGCAAAGAATCAGCAGCTATGAGTAACCAGCCGTAGATGGGACATTTATGTCATGCCTGCACCCAGCCAATCCCACAGCTCAGAGAGCATCATGGGGAAAGGTTGGAAAGAATGTTAAGAGCCAGAGGATAGGGAAGAATGCTGGGAAGTGCATGCCATAGCTATTACACATGTTAACTTGTAGCAGCTGCGATTAACTACGCAGGACCTACACAAGATCAAGACAGTTTAAAAGTCCCCTGCATGGACGGGGAGCTCCTGAGACCCCCACCTCTACTTGAGAAGCTATAGGAAGTTGATGGAGCTACCAGCTCTGGGGATGGCCACTGGCATGTTGCCGGTGCCCTAGTAGATAGCCCCACTGTTATGTGTATGTGGACAGTAAATAAATAAATACTTAAATAAAATACTATTTAAGGCTGGAAGAGATATATTGGGGAGGGGTGTCCAGGAGGAGTTGGAAGGAGGAAGTAGGAGGTGGATATATTTAAGATGCATGTACATTGCCAGGCCATGGTGGCACATTCTCAGCACTCAGGAGGCAGAGGCAGGCAGATCTCTGTGAGTTCGAGGCCAGCCTGGTCTACAGAATGAGTTCCAGGACAGCTGGAGTTACAACAGAGAAATCCTGTCTCAAAAAAAAAAAAAAATTCATTGTACACACCCGTGAAATTTCCAAAGAATAAATTAGAAAAAAGTCTTTTAAAAATAGAATTCTCTCTTACATACTGAATTTTTATGCTTGGATCATTTAGGACACAAGTTCAAGTCTTTTAAAAGAGGAACTGTGTATGTGTAAAGGCCTGATACTAAAGCAACATTTAAAAGCTGGCACATATTTCCTTGAAATGTTGCAAAAAAATACTATTTGGAAAAAAAACAAAGGCCAAATAGAAGAAAGGGGATTTTCTAAATGCCCCTGGTTTCTAGGCCTTCAATAGCACATCCTGAAACACTGTTCAGGATGCCCCTCTCCTTCTCAAGTAGCTCCTTTCAGAGAACCCACCCTCTTCCCTTTCTTGGACTTCCCAGGAAGTACCACTTGGCAAGAAGCATGGGGAGCAAAGGTGGCATTCTGAAGCCATCAGAAGTTGCATTCATTTGAACCAAAGGTCTGGGCTCCCACCCACCTTCCCATTCAAAGCTTTGCGAACTTGGGAACCAGAGGACAGAGGTTAACTTCGCAAACTATTTCAATAGGTGTCACGTGTGTGCCTGTCTTCTTTGTTTGGAAGCGAAGCTCCTAGAATCATCAGCAAACAGTTTCTCCTTCACCTAAAGTAGTTTATGTAGCAGGAAGAGGGAGGGTTGGCCTCAGACAACTAAGGTTCAAGCCCAGCTCTCTCGTCTAGCTGTTCTGTTGCCTGTTCTGGTCTCTCTTGTCTCCTGTGGAGAGTGAAGCTGCCAGCATCAGCCAAGGGAAGGGGTGCCTGGACTGGGTGGAGCAGCTTGACAATAGAAACACTGTTCCAACATGGAACGTTTTATACCTGAAGAATATCTTCAGGGCAAGGACAGAACTCAGCTCAGTTGCAGAATTTGTGTCTGCCCTGTGAGTCCAAAGCACTTTCTCATGCCCTTTAGTAGGGCCCTCCGGACTTACTGCCTACATGACAGACCCGAGTTACTGGTCACATCATGAAAACCCTCTCCTCCTCTATGGGAAGCACAATTCAAAGTTACCATCTAGCTCATCTGCTGAGATCACAATGACAACAGGTCAGGTGTTAGACCAGTGCGTGGAAAACGAACCCTGCTTCCAGAATCTAGGATCGAGGTCCTCTGATCTCTAGCTTCACATTCCAAGCCACGGGACAGCAGTTACTGTCCGATCTCTTCTGTTTTCCAAGGCCAAGAATGACTTGGCTGGTTATCGTCAAGATTGTGAAGGCCTGGATACTTTCCCAGCTACTTTTCTGTGGCAACCTGAAGCTTCGTTCTACTCTCTGTGGTTGTTTGGGGGTTTCTTTTATTCCTCTGAAGCCAAACCCCAAATCACTAATAGACTGAGACTCTAGACAGACTAATTCCCAACACCACTAGAGCACATTCGCCTTCATACCGACATCATTGTCCTTTCTGTATTCTGCTTTTAAACCTTTTCAAGTTTCTGCCTTCTCATCTATAAGGAGAGGGATAGGAAAGAGCAGTGGGTGCACTGGTTACTGCCAAACACTACAGAGGGTGTGACTCCTTTTCAGACACTGAAGACAGATGAAGACATGGATCTTGGCAAAGGGACTGGGGACACTGTGTTCACAGGACTTTCATTGCACAACACCTGAGAAGGATAGGACTTACACTGCCTGTGGTTTCAGCCCATCAAGCTGGAGAGGGTGGAGTGAAGCAACTCATGTCACAGAGCTGGGAAAGCAGAGACACAGGGAGGTTCTGAGAGAGGACCCACAGCCCAGCGATATACCCATGGGGACCTATTTCCTTCCAGATAGGTCTCAGATTCGTAAAGTTTCCAGAATCTCCCAAAATATCACCAGCAGCTGGGAGTGAGCTTTTCATACATGAGCCTTTTAGGGAAATAACTTGCTATCCAAAACATAACACATACTATACTCTCTGATGACACAGTAGCAGCTTCCCCCAGCACCAGGCATGTTTGTCCAAGAAGACAGAACCAGATTCTGCCTCGAGTAGAATCAGACTCAAGCAGCACTACCACACCATTACGATATCTGATACTGGCTGGAGATTGGTAGAGGGCACCTGTTGAGTACATCCTCAGACCCACACACACAGATTAAATGAGATTAAATTGCTTATCCTCAATCAGCAGAAGAAATGCCTTTGTAACTCATGTTAAACATCATTACTGCTCATAAAAGGCCAGAGAGAGCAGGTAACGTGTCAAACAAGTTTAAGTGAATTTGGACAGGTCACTGAGGTAAGTGTCACAAATAGCCACTCACAAATTGGCACACTGTTCAACAGTACTGTTTTAGGTCGGCGCAGCCATCGACAACATGCAAACAAGTGAATATCGCTGTGTTCCAATAACACTTTATTTCTAAAAACAGGCAGAGACCCAACCGGCTCAGTTTGCCACCCTTCATCACCAAACCTGAGACTTCTCTAGAAGAAAAGGAAGCTCCCACTGAAGCAAGGGTTGCTACAGAGGCCATTTATTTGGTGCTTTATACGTTCTTCACATTCAAAGGGTCCTTTTTAATCTATGGGAAATGTCTTCAGATGTAGGAAACAGAACAGCTCACTGACTTAAACAATAGGGATTAGTTTGCTTGTGTAACAAGGCATATGGCTAGGCGGTTGCTGTAGCTGTTCAGGGTGTATTCCCTCCCTGCTTTCCAAGACCCAGGCCCTTTCCTCTTTCCTACACCACCTTCCACATGATGGCTAATGCGCCAGCAGCCATGACTGGCACTGAGTGTGAAATGAAGAAAGGGAAAAGTTCAAAAGGTTGAGCACATGACGCTATTTCTTTTTATCATTAAAGCATAAATATTCACAGGAGCAGCGAATAGAAGATCTCCCTCTCTCCTCTCTCCCTCTCTCTCTCTCTCTCTCTCTCTCTCTCTCCCCTGTTTTTCCCTCCCTCCTCCCTCCCTCTCACCACCCAAACATGGGTGGACACTCGTTATTGAAAGAAGCTTCACTTTTACTAACTAGTCCAGCGAAAGTTTGATGGAACGTGAAGCACTCTCGGAAACTACGCCCCTGCACAGTACGCTGGGGACAGGGCACAGCTCCGGCAATAAGAAACAGACCCTGGGGCAGACGTTCAAGCATGTGCCAACGTGAAGCTGCAATGGCAATCCCTGCTGAGGAGGCTGTATATGTTCCCCGCTAAGGAAAACTCAACAACAGTTGGACTGGTGTTTCTGATGAGTTTCATTGATGTTGACGCTTTATTTCTACCAGTGATGTTGAGGATCTATGTGCTATTTTCCTACTACCAAAAATCTATGACTTTCCCCTTGCCCCCAAAGAAAATATAACAAGGGTTTGGCTACTATATCAAAATAGGTCACGTAGGTAAGCACTCTGCCATCATGAAATGTAGCCAATCACAGAAAGCTGGTGGCTGAGCATACAATGCTAATAAAGATAGCTGAGCCCCCAGGGGCAGGGTTACTTTCGACCCTAGAAGGCAGTTATCCCGACACTAGGATAGCATGGGAACGCCAGAGTAACCTTACCGATTAAATTTTTTTAACAAAAAGCTGCACTGCCTTTTAATTCATTCTCATCCTGAGGGTGGTTTGACACACACCTACAAGGCGCAGTAGGTCCTATTCATTTTAATCTCCAGGCATTGCCTTTCTGTAAGCATTCTCCTAGTTCAGGCTCCCGGAGCAGCCTTTAAAATAGTGGAGGGGTTCTTTCCATAGGTGAGAGACAACGCACTGAAATCAAGAGTGACATAGTTTTCTGGAGGAACCACGGAAGAGGTGCCCCGCCCACCGCCACGCATGGGAAATGCCATCACCTATGAGCTTCGTTTTTAGTTTCAGTACTCTGAAAATACACCTGTGGTCGTGAGAATTTTACAGGCTGACAGTCAAATGTGGATGATAATTGTATAAACCCTATTTTATTTTTCACAGCAAGCATAGTAGTACCATTTTTACCTAATTTTCCCGATGAGTACGCCGAGTGGGTAGGTCTCCTTATCCATAGGAAAGAGGACAAGTCTTTCTGAGCCTTGACAGACTGTGCCCTTGAACCATATACTAATGGACAGAAAACTGATTAACCTCGTTTTCAAGATCTCATCTCCACACTGATTTCTTATTGCTTTATGGAATCCTGGGCAGGTTGCACCAACCCTGCAACCTCTCAGCCAGGTCCCAGGACAGTAACACACTGCCACATACATCCAAAGAGAAACAAGGCAAACTGTTCACTCTTCGGGTTCCGACACCCTCAGATTATCTAACATCCCCGTTCTTTGGAGGGAATGCCGTGCCTCCTTATGACAGCTCAGTGGAGAAATACAAAGGAGGAGAAAGCAAACCCTGGTAAGTAATAAGAGCAGGCGAGCAAGGTTTCAGGATCCCTGCTACATCCCAAAGGCCAGGTAAACTTAGCCCATCAGTATCTCCTTCCTAGAGAACACTCCTAGGCTGGGCAGGAGCAGCCCCTCCCAGGCTGCAGCCCTGCTCTGGGGACTTCTCCACACACACTGGCTGAGTGCTTTGCTGGAGCTGAGCACATCCGGGTCTTGTCCTTTTGTTTCCGTGTGAGTCCATCCAGCTGATTAAAATTGGCTCTTTGCATACTGAAATTTATTTTGTTTAAGGACAAACAGTTGGAGACCCACTTCTCAGGGGCACACAAGGGGGTGGGGTATGACAGATCGACCAGAGAAGCACATGGGCCTTGGGGGCTGCCAATTTGGCAAGTCCCTGTCACCGAAGAGAGACAGGCACATGAGCTGCTGGCTGTCAGGATTCCAAAAGACATTACCCTGAGCTCCAGGGTGGAGCTGTTTACCAATACTGTGATCTCTCCCCAGATGCAGTTGCTACTGCAGCTAATTAAGAGAACAATTAAGACTAAGGCAATCAGTCAAGTACACAGACCTCAGTCATCCTCGCAGCTCTTGGATGCTGCACTGCTCCCAGAGGGGCCGAGCCATACTCAGTCATTCAGAAAATGACAGGAAGAAGCTATTAAATATCTGAAAACCATAAAAACGCAATCATACTGTGCTTTAGCTGAGCCGTCCACCAGAGACCAATGCCCGGCAACTTCAGAAACTTAGCAGGCCTCTGGAATTCACACACTCACAAACAAGATTAATCAAAAGCATCTCAAATCAAAATTTAATTATAAGGTGGGGATGGGAAAGGTTGTACTAGCCATTCCTCCTTTGTTTCGTTTATGATTGATCAATATCCCCGGTATCACCAGATGCATGACAAAGTCCACGAGGTGTCCTTAGAAAGGAAGTAACAGATTAAATATTGAACTGAGCAATTTAATCTTCTCCAGGAAGAATTCTCAGATATTCATAAAGGTAAGTCCTACTGGGGGAAGCAGGTTCCCTATACTAGATTACAGTAGCTCACAGGAAAATGTTCATAAAGCAGGTATTCAAAACCACTATGGCAAAACTTCTCCACTCAGCACAGAAGATGGATCCCCCCTCCCCATCCCCAAAAAAGTACCCTTAAAAAGAAAGCCATGGAGATGTATATTTTTATCATTCAATACTTAATTTAGTAAGTGCATTGCAGAATACTCCAGGGTTTCTCTTGTGTGGGGTATTGGCTCCATGGAGACGATTCTTCCTTTGAACGCTCTCACAAGAAAAACAGAATGAGGCCGAACGCTTCAAAAACATCATCAAAACAGTTTTTTCTTAAATGTCGACTATGCCCGTGGTGAAGGATAGGGAAGGAAAGCAAAGATAGAACTGAGCTATTTCAAGCATGGCCTTTGGAGTCGGGCTTGGGTTTAAATCCTAATTCTTCACATACTAGCTCTGTGACTTCAGGCAAGACACCGAATCACTGCGTTGCCTGCTCTGCTGTGTGGAGCTGATGCTCTGCTCATCCCCAGGAGCTGTTGCAGGTTTAAAGAGATAAAGTCTGTAAACTGCTTAAAGCAGAACTCCAGACCCTGGCCACACTCGATGAAACGGCGGTGCCTGAAGCAGTGATGGTCATGTGTGTGACGATGTGATGATGATGATGGCAGTGAATTCTACTAGCTACCATTTGCAGCGGCTTGCTTACCCAGTCGTGGCTCCTTCATAGAACCTTACCGAGTATCCTGTGGACCTTGTGCAGCGACTATTATTCGTACAGTCATTTTACAGACAGAGGATCAGAAGTTTAAGAGTCAAGGCCTCTCGTGACACTGACCGGAAGTATCAACCTCTCAGTGGGGCCCTATGGGTAAACAGGCTGTCCTAGTGCATCACAGATCCTACCACGGATTCTCCATATGTGCAAACTTGAGCCTTTCAGCAAGCACATGTATGTACTGACATGGTGACAACAGTGGCAAAGTGCTTCATAGGTACACATGCTCAGAGACGTGTGTCCAGGAGAGCTTCCTGACATATCTAAGGAACAAGTGCCTCAGACCCCACCCAAGTGGGTTCTCATGGAAAATGTTCTTTTAACCTCCACAAAACGCCAGTCATGTGTACCAACTCTTGCTCTGCCCAATAAAAATGACTGTTGGGAACGGCTCGTCATGAAAAATGCCCACATCTGTATGTAACTGACAGAACAGCCGGGCTTCTCTTTGTTAGCTCTTGACAAATACAGTTCAGTGTCAGAACCGAGCTGGTGAGCTGCGGGTAGGCTATTGGTGGGCTATTTTCTTTACATTCAGGAGCTTCCCTCATGATCTCACTTAATAAACCTGTCCGGCATGCAAAGACTGAATGAGCAACGCCCACTCGGACAGAGATTTGTTTCAGGGCTTCTTTTTAACATGACTGTGTGCTCATATCCTCTCTCTATGTGCTCATATCCTTTCTCTCTCTCTCTCTCTCTCTCTCTCTCTCTCTCTCTCATATTTTAAGTTACCTTTAAGCTAAAGATGATTCTGCTCTTTTGGGCATGTGTAGTTCCTGCAGGAAGATATGCTGCCTTCATTTCCTAATACAAAATGAGAACCAGAAACATGCATCCTCCTAAGAGCTCAGCTGCGTGGCAGGCAGTGTTTCTGCCACGATACTGTAGTGCACCCATGTTACTATTAAAATTTTTGAAACTACCACTTCAGATATCCTTCCAGCCAAACTACTACTGTTGAAAGGAATTTGCCCAATTATTATTGCTTTTCCTTTCCTTGGAGTTAAGCAAACAACCTGTCCAAAATCAATTGCTCGGCTCCCCGCTGTGGCGGGTGGGGAAGCGGGTTCAGAACTTTTTCATTAATACACCAAATCTGAGAAATGTCCACAATGGACAGAAACTGTAAGGGGTGGGGGTGGGGAAGCAGAAGAAGGCAGTAGTCTCAGGCTCTGGATGTTCCCTGAGTAATTCAAAATGATTTTATAATGAATTTTTCCAGGCCATTAGTCCAAAATGTTATCTGATACCTATGACTATTTTGAAAGGAAAAAAGAAACTAAGCAGGAAACAGCCACTGAATTTAGAAAGATGGCCGTGCCTTTGTGTGGCAGCCTTTTCTTCGCCACCCGCATTGTACAGAGAGTCTTTTTAACATCAGGAGAACCACTGATTCCTAGTCGAAGGTGCACTCTTCATAGAAAGGATTTTCATACAAAAAAAAAAAAAAAGAAAGAGAATCAATCTCTCGACTCAAATAGGATCAACTGACCACCAATGTTCTTTAAGAAGCGTCTCTACCCACTATTCAAGAAAAAGTTGAATAAAAAAGTGCAAAAGAAAGAGAGTGTCTTCCCCTACAAAAGAAAGCATTCCAGAGTGGACAGGAGTTCACCTTCCTCTCCAGTGTGGCAGGACTTGTCTGGTTACACGTTTCAATGGGTTCTTTAAAAACTGGGCAGAGATGTCAATAGATGCCAAGGTGGGAAAGCCTCCATGAAGACAGGGATGTTCTAACAATTCCTGAGTAGCAGAGAGAAAGAAATGTTCCTTTAATTATCCCCTTCCTGCCACAAGTACACAGAATCACCCAGCTCTGCCCTGCTTTCAAAAATTGGATTTCCAGCCTTTGAACCTCACATGCATCATCTCAGAGGTAGATAATGCAAATTCCGTGTGTGGGGGTCAGCTACCCACTGTTCTATTACTTGACTACAAAGTATGTAAAGCCACCCAGTTGTTCTGAAAAGGGTCGTCCCAACTTTCAACATTTAGAAACCCCCAAAATTTAGGAGAAATATTTGTAAATCTTGCAAAGCAATGATTCATTTTGGAGAACACCGCCTGGATATTGTTGAAAATGTAGCTTGGTGTAAAATTTGTTTTAATTAACTTCAAAGTTAAATCCAGGCAAGTTTGAAGGAAAGGAAAGAAGGAAGGGAGAGGGAGGGAGGGAAGAAGAGAAGGGGGAAAGGAAGGGAAGAACAGAGGGAGGCAAGAACAGAGGGAAGGCAGGAGGGAGAACAAAACAAATTTTTCAAAGAAACGTTTTGGTCGTTGTTGGTTCTGGTTTTGGAGTGTAAGTAAAAACTGTGTATCAGCATCACCGATGTCCACTCTGTCAGTATTTAGCCGGCTCATCCATTCTGCATATTTTCTAAGCATGGTAAAGAAATAGTAATGAAGGTAATGTGCAGTGGTGGGTATGCTATTTGACTCTCCTTCTGTTTTACATACCAAAATTCCCTGGGCTTCCATCTCCCACCGTGGTTAAAAGTATGTTTACATCGGGAGAAATTGAGAATGGGCCCATTGACTCAAAGATAGGTCAAGCACCAAGTTACTTTTCAATTCACACCTAGATTATGATCAGGAGTAACCACAAAATGGTATTTATAAAAGCTACTTCCATCAAGAATTGGCTTCTCTCTCAAACAATCTTCCTGTTTGGGTCAGTGTAACCAGCTCTCTTCCGCTTCCAGGAACTAGAAGTATGGAACTTTCCCAGGATGCTGCTCTCTCTGCTGCACTCCTATCTGCCCCCGTGTCTTAACATTACCCAATTTGCCTCTCTTAGCCCCTCTCAGCACCCCCATATTGCCTGTGTAGTCATGGATGAGTTAACTAAGACAGCCTCCTGTATGGTATGACCATGTTCAAACCAAACCCTAAAGCCCTATTGTCTTCAAATGTTTCTTCTCATAGAACCTACAGAGGTCTTGTCTCTGGAGTCTAGGTCCGTCTCCTGATTTCATGTCCCTTTGGCCTCCCCAACTCCTAGAGACTAGAGACTAGATATCTCCCAGGATCCCCTATTTTCCTTTAACAAAGCTGGCCACACCTTTTCTTACGTGAGGACCGATCTTCCCAACCTCCTTTACAACTAAGTGTGCTCCTGAAAGAGGTTCTGGCCAGTGAATGAAGAACAAAGGCAGTATGTGTGGCCTCTGGGCTGCGCTCTTGGAAGGAAGAAGAATGAGCAGGCATTCCTCTTTTGTCTGGAATGAAATGTGATCCTTCAACTGGGGCAGCCACATTAGACACGGAAGTGGGAGCACAGATGGAGAACAGCAGAGGCGCTCACCCAGCCCTGCTAGCCAATGCTTCCAGATGATTAAACAGAGAGGAACTGGCGACTTATCGAACCCATTATAGAGTTGTATCTTTGTCATGGCATTCCAACCCACGTGCCAACTGCTCGCCAGCATATATGATCTCCTTAGTTGTGGGATACGACTCACTGGAACTGATTTTCTGAATCTATTTTTCCATAATTTTGAAGCACAACTTAATACATTTTTTAAAAAATGTGCTGATAGCCTCATCAGTCCAAACCATTTTATCAAATCTCTAAAATAAAAAACACTTCGTTTTAAATATTTTCTTTTTCATAGAATCCCTAACCACTCTATTCTGTCTGGGTCAGACAGAAGGGTGTGCATCTGGCTCTAGGGCGCAGGTGGGGGCTCAGCAGAGAGTTCTACAAGTACAAATGGGTTCAGAGCACATGCCTGAGAACCCTAACTCACCATGGAAATGTTAGGATGCATCCAGCTACGAGACATAAAGAAAAGCCCCAAAATGTTCTTGATGTCACAACGTTGTAATTGCTAATGTAAATATGCGCTGTTCTCCATCTTGGAGGCCAAGGCACTTTGTCGCTTGATGTCTCAGAACAACCAGTGCGGGACATACTGGCCGCATCATTGAGACCCTGGTGGTGTCTTCATTACTGTGTGATCAGTTTTGGAAATTGCAATTTTAAGAAATTACTTATTTACAGATTTTTTTTTGTTTCAAAGTTCAAAACCCCCACGGACACAGCTACAGTCTTCCTTTCTGCCTCCGGTCTCCCCTAAGCCCCAAGTATCAGATTCTTGAAGAATACGTGTGGGTGCAATGCAGTTTTCGGGTAAGCTGCGTCTTTTCTCACCTAAACCACTGAAAAAAACTTGAAGTAGATTTCATCATCCCATGCTTTTATCAACCTCACCTTAGACAAAATGCAACGAAACACTCATTTTAATTATACAGACTAATGAGTTTTGACATCTGTACACCTATATAAATACAATAAAAATCAAGACATACACTGTGCTCATCCACCACAGACAGCACCCTTGTACCTGAGTTCTGGGCACTTCTCAGCCTATCCTGGCTGAGACCAATGGCCTCAGACAACCATTGACAACTCTTTCCGAGAAACCAGAATTGCCTCTTCTGACAGTTTATAAAAGGTGTCAGTTTCCTCCGTGGTTGTTTGTGAGATTCGTCCGTGCTGAGGTGTGTACCCATGACTCCTGTAACTCTGCTGCTGAGTAGTATCTGTGGCACGGCTACACCAGGGTTTGTTTATGAATTCCTTAGCTAATGGACTTTTGGTTGGTTATTAGTTTGAGCTTAGTATGAATAAAAACACTGTAAATATTTATTGGGCTAGAGACTTTGCTTGGTAGTTACAACTATTTATTGCTCTTGTAGAGGATCTGGGATGGGTTCCCAGCACCCACATGGTGATTCACAACCATCTGTAACATAAGTTTCAGAAGATCTCAAATCCTCTTTCAGCCCCCAAAGGCACTGTACATATGTGGTCACATATACATGCAAGCAAAAGCATCCATATGCATAAAATAAAAGTAAACAAACCTTTTTTGAAAAACACACTGAAGACTTGCTATATGTGTGAACATGTTTTCATTTTTCCCTGGTAAATATTTATAAGTAGACTTTTGAAATCATAACATAAAAATATGCACTGTCTTTTTAAAAGAAAACAGATCCTTTGCTCTGCAAACTCACCTTTGCACTTTTGGGATTTTAGTCATTTTTGTGGACCATACCAGGATCTCATTGTGGGCTTATGGTTCTCTGGCAATCACTTTCTCCTCAAGTCCTTAGTAACCACTTTTATGTCATCGATCAAAAGGAAGTGTCTGTCCAGAGGCTTTGTCTTCTTTTCATATTAGCTAATTTTTTGTGCATTTATTGTGTGTGTGTCCACATATGTGTGCAGATTGTGTCGGTCAGGTGTCTTCCTATGTCTTTTTACCCCTTACTTTTTGAGACATGGTTTCTCACTGAACATGGAGCTCACTAATTTAGCTATGCTGGCTGGCTATCAGGTCTCAGAATCTTTCTGTCTCTACCTCCCTGGCTTTGGGGTTATAGGTGTATGCTGCTGCTCCTGGGTCTTTTACATGGAACTGGAGACTAAACTCATGACTCCATGTCAGCATTACAAGTACTTTACCAAATGATCCAACTCCCCAGCCCCTGGGTTTCATGTTGTTGTTATCGTTACTGTTGCTGTTATTGTTTTTAAGAAAAAGAAAATAGGCATGGTGGTACATGCCTGTAAACCCAACATAGGGAGGCAGAGATGGGAGAATCACCACAAATTCAGTCAGCCTGCTCTTCGTAAGGAGTTCAGACCAACCAGGTTTACAAAGTGAGACCCTATCTCAACAATGAAAAAGAAAGAGGTCAAACACACATCAGATACCATGCATAAAAGAGTAATGGTTACTCTTGGGGTAAAGGAGAATAAGGGAGAAGACAGAGTCAAAAGAAGCAAAACAGCAGGAGTGGAGATTGAGCCAGTTTAGAGAACTGCTGTACAACCTCAAAACCAGATTCGATAAAATCATATTGCGGCTTTTTTAATTCAATAATCAAACTTAAGCTATTCTTGTCACACACACCAAAAAAAGGAACAGTGAAATAAGTATATTAATCTACTTCACCATGGTAACCATTTTACTCTGTATATCTCTCCTATAACTACGTTGTAAGCTCAGATACACAGAATAAAACTTACAAGCTGGCATGAAAAACGCAATGAAGTGAAGTTATCTCTCAGGTAGAGGACTTGCCTAGCATCTGTGAGGCTCTAGGTTCAATCTCCAGTACCACAAAATAATAAATAAATAAATAAAAATAAATAAATAAATAAATAAATAAATAAATAAATAAATACGTAACTTCTATGTCACGTGTCAGGCAGGATCTAGCCAGCAAAAGTAGGTACCATTATCGCTGATATTCACCTACAAACAGGAGACAGTTAATACAGAAAGTTGATTACATGGGTGAGGCAAACAATCAGGTCACTGAGAAAACATGACATTGTCCACAGCAGGAAGCCGCTAACAGTCCAGATTTGCAAAGGGGGCTACAAGAAATTTAAGCAATGGTGAAAATCCCACTCCACAGAAGCCGGAGAAACAAGTTCCCCCAACACACACACACACACACACACACACACACACACACACACACCACACACCATTCGATCCACAGCCGGTCTCTGATTAGTGGCTATTACTCATTGGCCAAACTGAAGTGGAAGCCAAAGAACAGGGAAGTCTGGGGAAGATCATTTCCACACTGCAGAAAACAGGAAGGGAAGTCGGAGAATTGGTTCTGACTGCAGCCTAGAGCTAAATTTCATGTTTGACATCACCCAGCGCGAAAGATGGAGACTCTGAGGGCACCACCATCTTAAGGGCTCATTCTTGGGGGCTTTTTTAAATGAACCAGTTGCATGCATTTTTTTTTCTATAGATTGTGATTTCCTCTTACAAAAGAGAGAAAGACAGAGGAAAAGGGCGCCTGCCTGCCTAATTGTTCTCTAACTATCTCCCCCAATTCCCGTCCACTACTCTCCTCTCTACATATGGTGGAATTGTTCCCAATGTGTTATTGACTTTGGAAGTCACTCTGGGAGCAGCATTTACTTTGCAAGTCCTAAGCTCTGAGCAGGGCTATCCTCAAGATCCTTATCCAAACAGCTGGAGTATCTTATTCCTTGTCACTCTGTGTACCTGTGCACCCCCAAAGCCCTCCCAGCACAGGTACCATGGAGCAGCCCTTGCTCACGGGTGGTCTCCCTTCTCAGATAAGTGTCCCTTATCTCCACTAGCTAAGAAACTAGCCCAATGGCTGACAGACTGTCAGTTTGCCATAAGTGGTTCAAAGGGAAAATGGATACAGAATACAGGTGATAATATTCTTGCCGACAAGCAGCCAAAATATTCAAAGTTAAAACTGCTAGTTAGTCCTTAAGTCCCTGAAGACTATAAGCTGCACCAATTCACGGGTTAAAGTCCCTGGGAAGAAGAGAGTTTGTGACTTGACTTCTAGTACCTCAGCTCTGGTGCCCCGGGGTAATAATCACCCAAGTGCACAGTGGCTGGAATCTATCCTTTCCATTTCTTGTTATGTGAGTGAGAAAGCTGAGCACAAGTGAGCAGTCGCCTAGATTGAGAATCCATTCAGACACTGTTATAAAAATAATTGGACGACAGAGCCTGGTTTTAGCACATTCGGTATTGGTGATACACACGATGCATCCACAGGCCACAACAATTTCAGAAGCGCAGCTGTGGGGAATGGGACTATGCTATCATAAAATTTCACTGGAGACAAGATTTAATTATCGTTTTCACCTCTCCAACACCTTTCACAGAGTAATGCTTAAAGGCTTTACAAGAAAGAATTTTAACTTTAAGGCAATAACATACTTCTGTGTAAGCACCAGAAAGTCCAGTCCACTTCTATGGAAACTTGGGTTCAAGAATGCCATTCAAAACTCATATAGGAGACTGCCACCTAAGGGAAGGTTATGGGTTGACTTCAAAAGAATGCCATTGGGAACTATAGAAATCTATCCTAAAGATACCTTTTCGTCTCTCTGTACAGGGTACCAGTGAATGCCCCGATCAGCATGTTATGCAGATCTTGATCACAAAATCTCCAGTGTCCTTCTATTTCTGCCATAATTTGCAACACATCCAACATTTTTAAGGGACTCAGCACAGCTCAGTATCAAAACACATAGAGAGGACAGAGGTAGAGGTCTCGATTTGTTATCTCAGAGTTGGGACTCCCAAAATGCCAGTAGCATTTTGGAGTGGAGACAGGATCCCAGAGCAATCTGGCTAGCAAGGTTGGACAGATCAGGAGCTCTACATTTGATTGGGAGACTCTGCCTCAGTAAGCCTGGAAGGAGCAACCAAGGATGATTCCAGACATCAACCTCAGACCTCCAACCTGCACACACACACACACACACACACACACATGTGCACACACAGACACTCACACACACACACACACACACACACACACAAAATGGAAAAAGAAACAAAATTTTAGGAGTATCTGCCACCATTTACTTTTGAATCATGGCTTCACCTGGCTCCCAGAGGAATTAGCCTGACCTGAAAAGCTCCACTGGGCTTCTGATCTCTGCGGATCAATGCAAGCAACAGTCAACAGGGCTTCGTCTCAAAATGAAACCAAATATTCCTTAACTCATTCTTGCCTGCGTACATGCGTTTTTCGATGTATATAACTTACACTACAAGTTCGTGTGTTTACCTTCTTCTCCTAGAATGGCAGGAAGTAAATTGCATAGCCCCCATATCTGACGGAAGCAGGTGCTCGGCTTTTCTACTTGGAGGGAAAGACTGACAGGGACTTTCAGTTTCTGGCAGGACGCAGGAATCACCTATCTGAGAAGGATGTAATGAAGAGACTTCTTCCTAAAGTGTGACTGAGATTCAAAGACACCAGGAAGGAACAGCAACGTGCACCAGACCCAGCAGAGACAAAGAGCTATCCCTACCCTACATCTAAGAGACAAAAGCAGGGAGAAATTACTGGGAACTGGACGGCTGAGTGTGCTTACGGACCATGCGCACAGCATCCCCCAAACCCAGCCAGCAGAGTGAATGCCCTGGCCTCCCTTGGCTCGCAACATTCGCTCCTCTGCTGTGGCCTCCTGTGGTGACTGACCTTTACTGTCCACTTGACGGGATTTAGAATCACCTTGAAAACCTACTTCTGGGTGGGTCTCTGAAGGGTTTTCTAGTTAAGTTCGTTGAGGTGGGAAGACCCATTCTGTATGAAGCAGAGGAATCCCCGAGTATATGAAGTGCTGAGTAAGTGCGTACTGTTGACACGGGCACCTCCATGTTGAGAACCCAAGGCCTTCAACCTATGGGGAATAGGTAAAGCTTTCCTCCAGGATCTAAGTGTTTATGGGGGGGTTGATCATTGTGTTCATAAACTAGCAACTGAAGCTTCCTCTCCTGAGACTGCTGACCTATAGAGACAGCCTACAGAGACTATGCCTCTCCCTATATTGTACCTAATAAACATGCTGAAGTTCCCGGCTGCAGTTCCAGGTTACAGAGGGTTAGTAAACTCCTGCCCGACCCCAGATGTACTATACAAGTGTCTGCATGACGGTCCTTTCTTCATCCCTTTACCTCTAATCAGGGTTCCAGGATGAGAGCTCCACAGGACCCGGCACCCCTCTAAGTGTGGACAGCACCATACTGTTGGCTGAGGTCCTGGACTGCATGCAAAGAGAAGCGAGCTGAGCACAGGCGTCCACCCCTCTCTGCTTCCTGACTGCTGATGCGATGTGCACAGCCACGTCAGGCTCCTGCCATCACGGTCATTACCGTGATGGGATAGATCTCATCTAATTGTGAGCCAAAGGACACCTTGTGCATTGAGTTGCTTTTTGTTGACATTTTGTCATGGCAACAAGAGAGGTATCTGATACGCTCCCAATAGCCAAACCCAACTGGAAACAGCTCAGGATTTCAATGCTGCACCCACACACAGGCCGCCTCTGGAGCCTCGGAACATGGTGGAGAAAGAGATAGAGGTTGGAGTTTATGGATGATAGGCAACCTACTCACACCACCGTCTGCCTCATCTCAAAAGTCTGTCGGCTTACTTCTGTATCATGCCAATGCTTTTCTCCACTGCTTAATAGCATATACTTTAGGAACCCATGTCCCCCAGTAATTTTGCATGTTTTAAGCTCCCCAATAAGGGCCAAGCTACACTCTGATAACATGCTGTCACCTCTGAGAGAACAGACATCGTCTGCCTAGCGCCTCGGACTAGCAACAGGCAGAGGTCGCTATATGCTTTCAGCAGCAGAGTGGACTTAGAAGGGACTGTACCCAGGGTTCAGAAGTGGCTCCACCTGATTCAAATAATAGTTTTCTCCTCCTCCTGGAAGGCTACCCTTTATATTTCTCTCATCTTTGAAACCAAAAATAATAATAATAATAATAGTAGTAGTAGTAGTAGTAGTAATAATAGTAATAATAATAATAATAAAACAACAGCAGCAAAGACCACTCACCAGACACAAAAGAGAAGGAATGGGGCAGAAAACAAAGAAAAGACTCCTGGTTGCCAATAACTGCAAATTCGCATCACTCAGAGGTGCACAGGGATGTAAATAGCGTTTTCTTCGCCACCTTTGAGTCTTCACTTATGCATGACAAGAACCTCAAATTTTTAGAGGTTTAAGGACTTTAGGTGGGAGAGGAGGGATCCCCTTGAATTGAATTTGTCATCTGGAGCTAACGACAAGATGGCCAAGGAAGAAAAACGGGAGAGGTCAAGGAAGAGAAGTCGGAGAGGAGGCGCAGCCACTTGTTGCAGAGGGGACAGAGTCTCACCTCTGGGTAAAGTGAGGCATGGGAAGAGGTGTCTGGTGAGTTGCTCAGCAGATAGGACTGGGGTTCCAAATGTACATGAAGAAAGTGCATGTATGTATGCATGTATGTATGTATGCATGCATGTATGTATGTATGAATGTATGTATGCATGCATGTATGTACGCATGCATGTATGTATATATGTATGCATGTATGTATGCATGTATGCATGCATGTATGTATGTATGTATGCATGTATGTATGCATGCATGTATGCCTCTTGTCAATAACCTAGATTCGAGAAAGTCATCTTTCTTTGGAGTCAGGTTGAGATGAGTATGAGGCTTTGCTGCTGCAGATTGCAATACTTCTCCTCACAGTTCTCCTCACACAGCCCCCCAAGCCCAGATGGCTCAGTCTTGAATGTTAGTATTGGAGTGTGTGGGTGTGCACGTCTGTGAGTGTGCGTGCGTGTGTATTTTTTTTCACTTCACAATAGAAACTGCACTCGTCATTCACTCTTGATTGAGCCAGTCAGTCAATGAATATCTACTGAGCACCTCCCAGGCACCATGTCTTGCTGTAAATGCTAAGGACGGTACGGAAAACTGGAAGGCAACGTCCTTACTTTCTCGGTCTTTGTGTTCTAGAGGTATGATAAAGACACGGACAGAATAAACACACCAAGTTCTGAGAGGAGCCACACCTGGCAGAAACACTGCAGGGTGGGCTCTGAAGGAATCCTGCCAGTGGACAGGAGCTGAGAGCAGAGGGTCTGAGAGAGCCTCTCTGCGCAGGTGACACGTGAGCTGAGATCTTAGAGGCTTAAAAGGAATCCACCAAACAACAGTGGGGGGAGTGTCGATATTTAAATCTTATTCTTGGAAAAATAAGTGCACAGTCCCTGAGAAGGGGTGGACTTGGTTGACCTCACAGCGTGCCAGGGCCAGAAGGTTTTGACACTGGCCACAGACTACATCCTGAAATAGTCCTCCTAAGGACTCAGGGAGTCCAGGTTTTGCAAATCTCACCCCCAAAAGTTAGTGACCGCAAGTCTATGACCATTTCCCATTACAACACAAATTTTAATGGACTCACATAGCTGACAGAGGCCATTTGATAAAATGAAAAAAATGCTAGAATCCTGGAAAGTGAACTCTTCCAACCTCTTCCAGAACTGTAAGAAAGACAGGAAAGTTTACTTTGGGGTGAATTATTTTGAAGTCTTCTTTACAAAACATTAGAAGGGATCACACAATTAGTTGGCACTCTTCATCACCAAAGGGGGGGGGACTAGAAAGAAAAGAATGAAGGAAGGAAGGAAGGAAGGAAGGAGAGAAAAAAGAAAGAAAGAAAAAAAGAAAAAAGAACTTTCACCAAAGAGGATTCCCAGCAAGGTAAGTATGGTGCTTTCAGGCAAGAAGATGAAGGCATATTAAATCAGATAGCTCTTGGCTGGAGGCATCTGGTCCAGGTAGAAGTGACAAACAAGACTTTACAGTGCAAACAAGAAATAATTCAAAGTAGAGCTGGCCACACCCAGAAACAGAAGATTTATAAGTACGTCCACAAATCCTTTGACATCTACAGCTCCAATGAGTGGAGTCCAATCCCTGGCCCCTCGAGTGTAAATGCAGAGTAACCTGACAAACAGAATGTGCTAGAAGGAAAGTATCGGGCTCTTGGGATGAGAGTGTAGAAGTCTTGCACTCTCTCCAACTCATTCAGGCTGGGGTATCCAGATGCCATGCATGAGGACACTCAAATAGTCATGTGGACAGACACATGTGACATAAAACTGAATGAACAGCCATGTGAGAGAGCTATTTTAGAAGCTGACCCTGTACCCCAAGTTCTTGTATGATTGTACCCCATCTTAATAATTATAATCCCATGAGACAGCCAGCTGACCTGTTCCCAAATTCCTAATTCACAGAAACAACATTTTCTAAGATAATAGTGCTGCTGTTGGCCATTAAGCCCTGAGATGATCTGTTACATAGCAACGTAAGTAGTGGGACCCAGCAGCATCTCCAGGAGACTCCGAAGGAAGGTACCAAGCGTCAGACTCAGTCCTAACAGTTTATGGTACCGAGTCTAACTCTAGCAGGCTGGCACAACTCAGGGCACATCTATTTCACATAGAAATGGGAAAGAAATCTGGAGCTACCTGTTGTGTCTTAAATAGAATAACACCGTTTGTTTCTTCTTGGAAGTATTAATAATCAGATTGTTCTTATCATGTCATTTTGTGTTATGTTTTCACACAAAGCTAAAGCAATGACTATTAATAGATTTTGGAGAGATGTGTAACAAGCCACTCTGAGATCAGATCTGCCTCGAGTTCAGAAGAGATAAATGTAAGAAAATTCAACCCAGAGTGAAAGACATCAATCATTGTGGCAGGTTTCCGTATCTTTACTTCAAGCTCATTAGTATGGTAGTTAGTAGACTCTGCCATCTTGAATCACCTGCCTCACTGAGCCCTTGACATACCCTCTGCAGGCTGATGCATCCTTTCAAGTTAAGAAGGCAAGTGGATGCAGACAGACTACATTATTTTGGAACCAAGAGATGTTATTCTCAAGCTGAAACTTCTTTACCCTCATCACATCTGCTTCCCAAAATATCAAAAATATCGAAAATCAGGAACTGTCAAAGGCAAATCAACTCAGATGGTGTCTATTCCGAGACTAGCATGTCAATAGTGTTTATATCCCTCCCTACACCACGTAGTCTAATTACCTCTGATTATATATTTAAGGAAACTTTCATGCACTGTAAACACTGCAAAAATATATCCCTTCAGGTTCCTATTTGCTCCATCTGGCAGAGACTGGGAGTCTCCAGTCAGCTAAAGTCCTTGACTAGGACACCTTACCTTTGGCTTAGGGATAGGGAATAAACAATACCAATCACTCATGATCAATAGTATATTTCTCTTTTATTGCCCACCTCACCATCCTCTATAAAACCAAGGCCTTGGACATGTGTTCTCATAAGAAATTGAAAATCCAGATGACGCCTCACTACTGAACATGGCCACTGTACAAACCTACCTACTAAAGACGGCCCCCACACAAACTGACTCTCAGTCATTGGTTCAAATCAGCTTCTAAAGGTAAAGGTTAAAAAACAATATAGCCGAAGAAATAAGCAAGTGAGCAGTGTCTAACCCCGGTGTGGACCTCTGGAGAGAACGGAATGGTTTGTTTCCTCCTTCCTCTGGTAGCGTCTCAGAGAGACCTGGGGGAATTCTCACAGTTCAGGTCCTCTTCTATTTTTCTCTATGTTTCTGTCACCATCGCCTTAAAGTCAAGTACTTTAAATTCCCAATGGCAAACTCAAACTCTTTCAGTTTGGGCTTTTATTGCTTGACTACAAGAGTTCTCAAAATCACCCAGTGAACAAATGGCAGCATTCTCAGAGGGCTTTCCCCATGGGAGACTTCCTAGTGAAGGCTGGAGGCTTTGGGGAGAGTCTGGAATCCCAGAGTTGCCAGAAAAAAAAGCAAAATAGCTTTGGATATATGTTATAATTTTCTACAGATAGACGTACCTCTCAAACCCAACATTTAGAGGAAATGATAGTCATTTTTCTAATAATAAAATGATGCCTGTGATAGCCCAGCAGTGACTTCAGCACTTCAAGAGTACAAGAAAAGGCAGACAACTGACAGGTGCTTTAAACTTGCACTCAGTGAGAGTGAATTATCTAGTCATATACCCATATGTTCTTACATTTATTCATTTATTAAGAACCTTTTACATTCAAGGTACCATGCTAAGTATGGTAGGGGGCATGGCTCAGCAGAAAAACAATAATTGTTGAATTCATGAAATTTAAAGTCCAGAGATAAAAGAAGGCTCTCTCTCTCTCTCTCTCTCTCTCTCTCTCTCTCTCTCTCTCTCTCTCTCTCTCTCTCTGTGTGTGTGTGTGGGGGGGGGATAGTGGTTAATCAGTAGAAATATTTGTACTAAAATAGTGTAATTGACCAAGTCAGGGAGGAAAAGAAAGCTCCTATGAGAGAAGGGTGATTGAATTGAATTCCAAATAAAGAATGCGTGGGTTATCTAAAGAGAGGACTGGACAAGGAGAAGAAAGAGACAAGACTCTTATAGTGTCATTGCAAAAAATCAAAAGGAAGACTAGTATCAGAGAGCTACCAGGTGAACGTGGGCAGGACCCTCTAGAGTTTGCATGTGAAAGAATAGCTTCTTACCATTGGGGAAACTGGCGAGTCTTTTGCAGAGATGTAACATAATTCGATTTTCATCCAAAGGTGTCCTTCTAGTTATAACATTGAGTATAGGCAGAAGGAAGGCCAGAGGATAGTTACAAGGCAAGGGGGAGCTTCTATAGTTGTTCATGTGTGAAAAGGATGCTTGGTCTCACTGATTCTGTGTGTGTGTGTTAGTGTAGTGTGTGTGTGTGTGTGTGTGTGTGTGTGTGTGTGTGTGTACATACACATTTGTGTATGCATATATACATATTGTGATGGCTAGTTTTACTGTTTAAGACTTGTTTGTTTATAATATGCTTGTATGTGTGCCAGTATGAGTTTATGTATACCACTTACATGCAGGAGCTCCCAGAGGCCAGAAGAGGGAATTGGATTACCTGGTCCTAAGAGTTACAAGCAGTTGTGAGCAGACATGTGGATGCTAGAAACCAAAGCTAGGTCCTATCCAAGAGCAGTAGCACTCCTAACCACTAAGTTATCTCTCCAGCTCTGATAGTTTTAATTGTCAGCATGATATAATCTGAAATAACCTGGAAAGGGGGGTCTCAACAAGGGACTGTCTAGATTGGGTTGGTCTGTGGACGTATCTGTGAGCAATTATCTTGGTTAATGAGAGGACACTCCAATTGTTGGTGGCACCTTTCCCTGGGCAGGGCATTCTGGATTTTATAGGACTTTAAGAAAAGTGAGCTGAGCACTAATATGCATACATTAATGATTCATTGTTTTTTGGTCTTCATTATGATGCAATGTGACCAAACTAAACAGGAAGGGAAACTGTGTGCTGTGTGTGTCTCCGTGTGTCTGTCTGTCTGTCTGTCTGTCTGTGAGACTGTATGTGCCAGTGTGTGTCTGTACATTGGGCTGGAAGTCTGAACTACCTTTTCCAGGTTCTACTTCCTACTTGCTTTCTACATGGCTCTGCCAACAGAAGGCATTGACAGGAGACCAGGGACTGAAAGAGAAAACAGTCCTACCATGACTCTAGGTGATTATCCTCAGCTGCAGGTGGCTGCTCCCATGGCTTCGAGGCCAGGATGGTCATGAACCACAGCAGTCTTGGCAGTTGCTTACTCCATTTAGATTTGCTCATCCATTTACCTCAGGTCATTCGGTGCTATTTAGCATGACTGCTTCAAGTAATATATATATATATATATATCCCACATTAATTTATATATATATATATATAAATTATATATATATATATATATATCCCACATTAATTTAATGAACATGGGTATCTTGCTTTCTCAGATATCCCTCAACATCCTCCAGAAATGTGTAAGTTCCATATGATACCTGAATTTCTCATTTCTTCGGCCACGTGCCTACTAACTTTGTGTCAGCCAAATGAAACTGTACATAGTTATTCTCTGATATGGAGAACTGGTCCTGAAGAACCAGGGTGGAATTCTGCATTGTAGCCTGCCCCTCACCAGTGCATCTCTCCTGTCCTACAGAAGCCTAGAAAGACCTCCTCTGAATATAAAATGAATCTTCTTAAAAGCATAGCACCCTCCTGTCCCAGTTCATGATGCTCACAGTGTGGGATGGATGTTGCAGAGGGCTCAGAGGGGTCTCCACACATCCTAAAGGGAGCTCAAGAATAAAAGAGAAAGAGTGGAAGAACGTAATATGTTTTTGTCTAAAAAGACAACTCTGAGAACTAGTTGGATAAAGATACAGTCCATTGTGATTCAAGGTTGGAGAGAATTGTTTAATTTGAGGTTAAGTAGAAAATGTACATGAATAACAGTGTGGTTTTTGTTGGGCCATCAGAAATGAGGACAGCTGGAGTTTCAACAGAGAGTCCGCAGGGAATAGAGAGTAGAAAAGAAACCTGTCATGACTGTGAGAAATTCCTGTGATGTTTAGAGCTGTCACCTGGGAAACCTTCAGCCGCACATGTAAGGGATTGTCTAGACTAACCCTAACTTCTTAGAACGTCTGTGAAGAATTGTCTTACCTGCACTAGTTGATATGGGAAGACCCACTTTAAACGAGTGGGACCACTCCCTGGGCAGAGGGTCCTGAGCTGAATAAAATGGAAAGGGCAAGCTAAGCACTGGCTTGCAAGCATCCATTCATTGCTTTCTGCTCTTAACTGTGAATGGAATGTGACCAGCTGCTTCAAGTCCCTGCTGCCTTGACTTTCCCACAATGATGGGTTGTAAATTGGAACTATGAGCCAAATAAACCCTTACCTCCATACGTTTCTTTGGTCAGGATATTTTATCACAGCAGTAGGGAATGAAACTAAGACAAACCCCTTCTAATGCTAGATTAATGGCCTGGAGTTTACCCTGCTGCTGAAATCACTGTGACCATGTTGCAGTTTATCTCAAAATGTACTTCCTTAATACAGCCACTGATTATGCCCATGGATTCTGTGGACAGGATTTCAGACAGAGCCCAGCAGAAAGAGCTTGTCTCTGCTCTGCAGTCTGTCTCTGCTCTGCCTGCTCTTCCAGGCAGACCCAGAAGACTTGGAAACTCATAGAATGATATTAAGTCTTATTCATTCATGTTCTGGAAGCTGATGCTCTTCTTGGTCAGTGGCCTCTTCAAAGGGGCAGCTCAGATTCCCCTCAGCGGAGTTCCTACGTTTCAAAAACAGTGAATGAGAGAAGGTGGGGAAAAAAAGAGGAGGAGGAGAAAACAGAGAGACAGAGACAGAAATGGAGAGACAGAGGAGGGTGGGCAAAGATATCTCCCCTTATGATCTAAAGCAGAGGTCACAAGCATTGGCTCTGTCACACTGGGGGGAGGGGGGTAGAGTACTCAATCTCCTGTTGCTTTTCTTATTTCTTTTATTTTTGAGATTATAATATAATTACATCATTTTCCTCTCCCTTTTCTTTCTTTCCAACCTTCCCAGATACCCTTCCTTCTTTCAAATGGCCTCTTTTCTTACTAATTGTTGTTACACACACACATTATTTATTTATTTTATATTTATACATAAATTGTATATTACATTTTATATATTTTATGCTTTTATATAAATTACAAATGATTTTTATATCTAGGAATATATATAAATGTATACACACACACACATACATATACATACATGTGTGTGTATGTGTATCCTAAATACATAAGTACCTGCTCAGTCTGTGTATTACTAGTATGTATATTTTCAGGGCTGACCAGTTGGTATTGGATAACCAATTGGTGTGCTCTTTCCTGGAGAAGATTATTCTCCTGTTCTCAGTGTTCCTTAGTTGCCCATAGTTCCTTGTGCAGGGTTGAGGCCTCCTAAGCTTTGAAAAACTTCACTTCTTAGTTGATACAATGTTCATTAACACTGAAAGAAAATAGATGGATGGATAGACGGATCCAAATCTAGAAGATGCTGTCAATCATGCTTTTGTCACTTGAATAGAGGAAATATATAAGAAGCTATAGCTTAACAATCATGAGTATATATATAGATGGAGCCCAAAATGCATAAGATAATTGGGTAGATCGAACCAGAGGAGAACTCGACATCTTGGTCCAGCCTACGAGTTCTGTCTCTGTGTATTGAACTATAACATCTTTCTGCACACAGAATCCTCCCCTGTAAATGCAATGCTGCAGATCTCAAAGGGTGGACTGTTTCTCATAAGACTGTCTAACACAGAGGACCCTGTATCCTAAAGGATATAGACCTACTTCATCCTCAATCTAAAACTTGGAGATTCTCAATGCTCCTTAGCATACCCAAACCTTTCAGAAATTCAGCTTTAAGGAAATGCTATTTGATATTATTTATTCAGTTTCCAACTTTTCAGTCACTAATTATTATTTCCATTCTATCATTATTTTTACTACTTAACGTCCTATGGACTAGCCTTCAAAACCAATGCCTCAGATTCCCTTGGACACAGTAATAAAGGACCAATCGACCATTTCTCATCAATGCCTAATTAGAAAAGCTGAAAAAAAAATTAAATATATGCTGAACTGATAACATTTTTGGTTCAATAAAGGCAAAATATAAAAAAATAATAAAAACAATGGAAATAAATACAATGGAAACTTTGAGCTGCTTCAAAAGAGTGTAAGAAAGATTCCAATGAAAGACACGATTGCCTTCAGAATTTTGATTTGGTCGAGTGAGGCTGGATATTGCATGTTTTCACACCTATCAAGCCTCAGGCAAGGCTAAAATTGGGAAACCTTTCAACGAAACCTACAACGAAAGATGAAAAGAAGCTTATCTTCCAAAGGTTGCTGTGCACTGTGAAGTGACCGCTGCTTGTATACAAAGGGAATTTGAAAGAAAGAGTGGTCCATACTCATATAGGTTCGCCAGCGATAGCAAACAGAGCTTCCTGTGAAACACAGTGTCTCCTGTTGAGAGCCAGCTTCTCCTGGCTTCAGCTGACAGATTGACACTGTTCTGGGAAGTCAAGCCTACATCCCTGGCCACTCAGTATGATGGACCACAGGCACAACCAATGGCTTTCACTGTGACAGCTTGCTCTCTTCTGCCCTGTCTCTTTCACTGTTTCTTGCTTCTCTTTGCAAGATCATTGCTTCTGGCCTTGCTGGAAAATACCACTACTTAAATAAAGGCTCCTTCCTACAACCCCCTGAAATCACCCAGCCTGCCATGTATCAAGCTGATGTCTCCATTTGATAGCAGGAGCAGGTCTGGGCTCGAGCTTAGGCTCTGTTATTGGGTTAAAAAAAATAAATGAAATTTCTATTGAACATTACTTCTATAGCTGCTTTTCAGTCTCATGGATGATTCTGTCTTCTCTCAGCCTCTCATATGCTTAACTTTGTTCCTCTCACAGCCTGGGCTCTAAGCCTGATCTGCAAACTCCTTGCTCATTGGCAGGCTCGTTTCTTTTGCCTTGTCCTTTTTTCCCCAAATCCAATCTGAAAAGTACCATCTCAAGATTAATGTAGTCTCTCCTCTGCGCCTGTCATAGCGCTGCTGGAGACTCTGATCCCCAACACAACAGGACTAAAGAGTAACTTTCAGTCTTTGGTCAGCTCCTTCCTCATTCACTCGGTGAATGTTTTCCACAATTCCTAGCCACCTATGAAACGCCTCCCACAAACCTTGAGTTCCAATAGAAATGGAACTTCTCTTGCACGCAGGAATCATCACCATCAAAAGCAACCTCCTGAATCTCCAGTTCCCAATATCTACAGTTCTGTGGGATTCTCTTCTTTGCCTGCCATAGCCACAGCCACAGACAAGACCACCCCAACCCCATCTCTGAGAAGGCTCAAGCTCTTCCCTCTGCTCAGAATGTTCCTCCGATCTTTGCTTGCTTCACTTTCTTGGTATGCGGATGTTTACTTAGTGTCTCTTCAGTGGAGTTTCCCTAAAACATTCCATATAAAAAGATCAGCCAGACCTTCTATCAGGACATCTCGAATCTCTTGTTTTTTGTATTAGGTGATAATTACTTGTATAACTTATGTCTGGTGCTCTGTCCCCAGAGCCCATCACTGTGCCGGACATAAAGCAATGTTTACCAAATGCACTTTGCCTGAATTAAGGAAAGATTTGGTGGGAATGGTCAATCACAAATTACTCCTACGGGGGCAGAGAAGACTGCTATAAAGTATCTGACCCATTCTGGATGTGTCCTTGAAGACTGAGACTCATCTGCCCCCCATTTGCTCATTTACTGAGTGCAGGTATAGAGTGGATAAGGAGTGACACCCATGGGTGGGGCCTTGTGAAAACTGTATGATAGGATTAATAGACAAAGTGTAGATTTCTTTGTAAGAGATCGTTTTTAACATTGAATCAGAGTCCATGCTGGAAAAGACATGACAACAACATGACAGAAATTGGAAAGGTGACAGGAACAAATAAGTTTGGGTAAACAGCTAAAGAGTGAGACAGAGATGCCCACAGAATGAGGGGACAGGGTGAAACGCGGCTTTTAGATGAGATGTCATTGGGGGAAGGAAAAGAAAAAGGAAGACACTAGGCCATAGTCCAGATTGATTGTAGAGCATCAACTCTTCACCCGGCTGTGTCCCAGCATATTGCCTGTGCATTCTTATGCCCATGGAAACTTCACCCTGGCTCTGATTTGTGTTATATAACCAACGAGTCTCTTTGTCTCACGTGGGGACACATCAGGGCCCATCTTGGCAAGGAGAAGATAGGAAGAGACGGGAATCCCATCCTAATTGGTTAGCTATTAAAATGCAGGCTGTCAGTCTCTCAAGGATGCTTCCTCTGACACCCTTCTCCTCTCCTCTAGCAGAGTTAGATAATATTCCTTGGGCCTCGGACAGCTCAGAGCATTTCTTAGACACTGCACCGCTCCACCAAAACAATGTCATATGGGTCTGTTTTTCCACTAAACACAGACACAGAGAAATTTAAAGGCAGTACCATGTTCACACCCATTTCCAGGCACAATGAGTTCAGCACAGAGGAGACAGTCATCAACGCTTGCTGCATAATGAATAAATAAATACATAGATTTGGTCACAGAACCAGAGGCTGATACAAATGCTGTAACGCCACTCTCAGCTCACCAGATCAGCTGTAGGGACCAGGTGTCATAACACCGTCCATTCTACCCCTATCCCAGAGTCCCTACCCTGCCCTCTCAGAGTGTTAGGCAGAAGTAATCCAGACAAGTCCCTCTAACTCAGTTCCCACAACCAGACATGGCACAGAAGCCTCCTCTAAGTATTTTGAGTCCGCTGACATAAACCATCTATCATGACTAACTTTGTCGATGGGATGGATCGAAAGGTCTTAGGAGAAGCAAACTCTAGGAACACTCAAAGCACCATTTGGTTCCTAAAAGATCTCCCTCTTTGTTTCTCTGGAAATAAACCTCCTGCTCTACTTGAAGTCAGACTGTCAGTCCTGGTGGTGAGTGTGGGTTGTTAAAAGTAATGAGGTATCTCCAAAAAAAAAAAAGATCACAACAAACTTTTTAACATTCTGTTAGATTCTGTTCTTGGATGTTACAAACAGGATCTTTGTGAGAGACGTTGCCTCCTGCCCTGCCCAGATGACCAGCCAAAATCTGTGGTGACAGGAAAAAGAGCTAGGGTGAAGCTGACTGCTTTCTTCTAAAGGACGCCATCTTCTTTCCAGGCTGGAAAAGGACGGGGTCAGCAGGAAGCCCCTCGGTGTCCATACCAGGCTTGCCTCTCTGTCATTAGGAAATTCAGCCATTTTTTTTTCTGCTCCCATAGGATGAAGACCCAAGGCTACCTTGCGCCAGCTGATGGTTCTTTCAAGCCCACCTCCCCAGGCTTGCCACACAAGGCCCGTCATGAGGGCAAATAAAAGCCTCAGCAGAAACCAGAAATGTGTCCCACTCCTTCCCAGTGTGGAAACAGGAATGTTAGCAAAATCTAACGACCCTTTGAAAACCCACGCATTTACCCTCCTCTCACCCTGAAACAAATGGGTCTTCTGTTCTGTCCTATTATATTTAAGAGCATTTTACTAAGAATTAAATAAGAATTCATTAAAATATATTAAAGTTGACATTAGACATAAAAATGGAAGCTGTCACCAAGACACTCTTCTTGTGAGGTAGAGGTAATAGGGGTTGCAGGCACAAGTCAGATTCGGCAGTCAGCAGTGGCAGCTGTGAACTGAGGGATATTATAGAGACTATATCCAAATGTAACAAGAAAAATGCCAGGATTGATTGCTGATGTCTAGCACAGGTGAGGGAGTGGCCAGTGATGGTACACATGACGGTACAGTGTAGTCTTAGCCTCTGCAGTCAAGATCTTCTGCAAAGCTGAGGTCTCTGGCCTCTTTGTATGGCAAGTAAAATCATTTCCAAAAAGCCAGAATCAGGTTCTGGCTCTACAGTTATGGAACAGTGCCTATTCAGGGATTCAGTGGTAGAGCTGGGATGAAATTAAAAGAGGAAGTGAAACCACAGGCTTCCTAGAAGCAGATCCCCAAAAAAATGCAAAGCAGAAAACATCCTTCCAGAGGCAGAAAGGAGGGTTTCCTAAGAGGACTGTAGCTAGGATGTGGGAGAAAGTGTTAGCAAAATTATGTCTGCCAGTTCACAGTATTTCCTTTGCATTGCTCAAGGGTAAAGTGAAAGATAACAACTCTGTTTTGAATGTGTTTAGATGTTTTGTAACCAGAGGGAGCTACAGAAAGCCTGCATCCCCTGACTGAAAAGGAAAAGAAAGACCAAAAAGGCACTGTGTGCATTTGCTTACTGTCAGTTACTTCGAAGCATTTCTTAAGCACCTGAGGCATGTCTTGCTTGGGGACTGGTGGGTGGATAGCATTTTAAATGAGAGCAAGTTTTAGATTTTTTTTTTTCACATGAAGGTGTCTGGAACACCTGAAGGTCGGTGATAGACACAGGCTCTCAGAGATTGGCTAGATCAGAAGGAACTGTGAGTACTGAACTGCACTCCCATGTTCTGAGGTGGGCACCTCTGATGGAACCCCCACCTAGCACTGCCGTGTGCATCTTCACCCCTCCAGCATCTCTCTCGGTGCATTGGTGCATCTAACTGGCAGAAGCACAGGTTTGGGGATGAAATTCTCACACACAGCCTATCTCCAACAGTTCAATCCAGGAGACCTTAGGCAACCTTGTGAGGGTTCTGCTTCATCTGTAAAGAAAATATACTAACACCTATCAGTGCAGAGTTCTTTTGAGGCTCAAATGTTATATAAAATATGGAAAATGTCTGGCATACTACCTGGCACATACTAGGCGGTTGTTTATACATTCCTCTGAATTTCAACATCCCCTACTGGAGAGAAGAGGGAGGCATATAACTCAGGAAGCTAAGGAAACTAACAAGGCTTAGGAAGTTCACTAAACTTACAAGGCTCACAAAGCCCCTCCCCAAGGTTACATAAGCAGTAAACAATTGCCAGGGAAGACTAGGCTTTCTGGTGAAAATGACTGGAAGTTGGACAGAGCTCCAGGGATGTGGCATTCCTGATTTACTGCCCATGCTGCACCGGGGATTTCCACTGATGAAGCTGTGTGAGGAATCCGTGCTCCACAACTAAGTAAGCTGCACTTACTTAGGTTCACTCATTCCTTTGGTTTACCATCAGCACTTCGGGGTGATTAAACATTTGCTCTTGTCTCCCCAGAAAGAGCCACATAGCACAGGCCTTCAAAAATGTGTAGAATCCACACTGGGGATCACTTTAGTGCTGACCTACTCCCTCACCTCTACAGAACCCCGAAGACCTCGTCCCCATTCTACTCTAATATCTCCTCAGTCACACACATACCCATCCATCAGGGATGTTGAAATACTGGAACCACCCCCCTACAAAATGTCAAAGCCCTATAATTTCCTTCTCTGAAGTCCCAGCTTCCCCGCGTTCTCCCCTGCTAAGCGGATTCTAAGTCCTCTCTGTGGCAGCCAGCCGTCTACCCTGAGGCTTGAGTTGATTTCTCTTGAGTAGCCTTGCTAGCTCCATTCATTCCATTGCTCAGTCAAATCCCAGACTGGGTATTTTAGCTCCTTCCCTTAAAAGCACCCCTGAAACCCTTAATTCCTAATCTATGAATATATCCCTGTCACTCGCCAGGTTCTGAAAACACCATCTACTTTAAGCTAACAAAACCTTTAATTACAATTTCTTAGCCCATGCCGATCAGATTAGTTCCCTCCATGTTGTCTCCCTCTGACTGGTCCTCACCACTGGTCCTTTGGAGCTTCTTGCATTTTCATCCCAATCTGCTGATTCCCAGCAATCGCATCTCCTTTATTCCAGACACCCAAGCTAACATCACAGTGGCATCTGTCTAAGTGGATCCGGTCACTTAAGCGTCTCTGGTGACTTCTGATAATCACGTCCTCAACGGCTTCCCAGCACTTGATCCAATTGCTCCCCACTTCCTTCATGGAGCCAGCTCCTTCTTTGTCGTCACTGTATGATACTTAATTTTTCTTGTCTCTCTTCTCAATGGATCATCTTCCTGCTCTAAGCCCTAAATGTATGAATTACCAGAATTCTGAGCCACGACCTTTGACCCTTTGAACCCTGTCCTCTCATTAATGCTATCTGTTTCCATTCTTCTTGTCATTATCTCCGAAGGAGTTGCTTCAAAAATCCATGTCTCCAGTTCCACAAAGACTCCAGTGGATTCCATTAGGATATTCTATGAATACCTCAAACACAAGACTTTTCATTTATTTTTCTCCTTCCCTTCACTCTTTTCCCCCATCATTCTTGGCTCTTTCCCTTGACAACCTTGCCAGCCTTGACAACCAGTCACGCCAAGTCACAAGTACGTTAGTTCTTGAGTCCGTCACCGCCTCTCCTTCATTTGGACCTCCATCATTCTGGCCCTTCGCTTGCTCACACCAGCTTTCCAGTTCTGCTCTCCTGAATGAACCTCAAGCCAATCTACAGTGTCTGGAGGTTCACTGTCCCCAGAGACAGACTTGCATGTCCTGCCTTTGTGCTTCTGTTCTCATGAAAAAGATCACTCCATTCTGTTCTCATTAGATCATTCCCCCAGTGTCTGACTGGAAGAGAAAATCATATGTGCTGCTCCCGGCTCACTCAAATACATACACATCATCGGAAGCCTTCTTTGAGACACCATCAAGCACAGCCTTGCCTCTTCCTCGGGAGGCAGCACTTTGTCTTTTGCTTTGGGTGTTTTGCTTTGTTTGTTTTGAATCAAGGTCTCCCTGAATAGCTCAGTCTCTCCTAGGACTTACCATGTAGCCCAGGCTGGCTTCAAATCTATGATCATCTTGCCTCATCCTTCCAAGTGATAGAATTATAGATACATGAAACCACACCCAGCCCCTCAGCTCCTTTACAGATTACTAAACTGAGCATTCTGCTTGGCTTTTTATGCCTTTTTCTTACTCCCCTGACCTGAAGACTCCTGTTCCTCTTCCTACCAGGCTCTCATGTCCTCTAGAACTTTCCCTCGTAAGCTATAGCAGCTGCGCTAAGCTACACTACCCTCCTTCCTCTTTCTCCTCTGGCTTTGATCTGCTACTTCAGACAAAGACTCCAGCTACCACTGTCACCAGCTTCCCCGTCAGTCAAAAAGTCCCTTCTACCTGGTATGAGTCTAGCAGCCAATAGTTCTATCCCTGACTATTCTATCCCTTCTATTTGAAAAGCCAAAATCTGTGAATGAACAAAAGAACTTACATGACTATTTGGTTCTCATCTGAAAATAGTATTGTAAAGTTGTCAACTGTACAGCCTCTAACAAGCTCCCCGGGCCATGTCTTGCCTTTCTTCCCCTTTTCCTTCACAAATATGTATGCTTATAGGCCTGATGTAGGCTGTAAGAGTCCTTACCCCACTCACAATAAGTCCAAAAGGATCCCCCAACTCGTTAGCTTGATGAAACACATACTTAGAGCCTATCATTTTTTCTTACTCTTTAATAACCAGGGTCAGTTCAATAAAGCCGTTAAACAATTGCAAAAGCATTTTGTAAGGTCAAAATTTGAAATCATGCAGAAACTGTTAGAAGCTCATAGATAATAACAAAACTTTGGATTATCCAATCCGTTGTTGTAAGAAACCCTACATTTGGCGCACAAAGGGTAGCTCAGGCACATCAAGCACAATATGACAAACTGAGGAGTGCACAATGTTGGGACTCACAGATGCACTGGCACAACATTCAGGAGGACTCCTGACACCTTTATAATCTTACCCCACAGTAAGTGGGCAAAGCCGAAGCCCAGGGTCCTACGTGTGACAGTTCTGGGTTTGCACAAAACTGAGAAATAGCACTTAAATTGCTTTCCAGTTGTATTGTTATAACTCCATAAGGAGCAGAAGAAACTTCTGTTGTCTCGCCTGGGATTTCGATGGTATTTTGTAAACGACAAATCGACAGCATGTTCTGTGATTGCAATGTGTTGGAACCTTGTTTATACAGAAAATCCATTCAAAGTCTAAATGACTCCAAATTGCATTTTAAAATTTGTTTCGCTGTAATTTCCTAGAAGGCAAGACCCATTGCTGACTCTCCTTTGTGTCATATTTTTAATGCAAATGCTCAAAAGTTCCTATCATAAGCATGATTGAATGAATTAATATAAAAGGAGACCTGAATTGGCCAACAAGAAGTCTCCAAAAATGTAAGCACTTGCACAAACCTCTCTAAGTTACTATTTCAAGCAGACTCTTCCCAAATAAGAAACAGAAAGCCCATAGGTAGGAAAACAATGGCATACATTTACATCCTCATCAGATTGTATTTCCTCGCATGCAAATCAGCAGAAACAACTTGCACAGAATTTGACGCAAGGCTTTCTGCAATAGCAAAGGAAAATTATTCAGTTTCTTTGGCTCCAAAGCAAACCTAAACTGGAGCCAGAATGGAGGGGGTCGGGGGGGAAAGGCAGAGAAACATGCACAGAATGTACGCTTGCAGAATGTACTCCCACAGAACGATATGACATGTGTCTGCAGAATACTCACCCTCTTACTACACTTTTCATTTACTCCCTCTCACTGGACAGTAAGAAGGCAGGAAAATATTTAACTTGTGCCATAAACAGGGTTGCCTGAGCCTACAACTCAAGAAGCCACTTAGCTCTGCATTTCTATCACATGGAGACTATTCGTGTACACACACACACACACACACACACTATTTAAGCCAGAGCTGGCTCTTCTACTGAGAATCTCTTCCCTGGGACAGACATCAATAGAGCAAGGAAATTGTCTCTACCCCTGGGCCTGTTACCAGGGTTCCCTCTTTTCAATGCTTGCCACAGCCATGCTCTGAGAAACATTTCTCTCTGCTCCCCTCTTTGTCCCACTGCACCAGAAACAAGGACCAGCAAAAGAACAGTCATTATTTGTATTTGGCAAGGGAGGCAGCAGTAAGAGCTGGAGGGGGGGGTATGTAAATGTCAGGATGAGGATGTGAATGAGGTAGGGAGGGAAACAGGAAGCACCAAGCAGTGAATCAGTGGAGGGGAGTCTCAATGACAGAGACAAGTCATTGATATCAAGAGAAAAGGAGGGGGCATGCATTACACTAAAAATCAAAAACAAAATGCATACGTAAAGAAAAACTCAAGTTCAAACATTGCTTCCACCTATGTAGCTTACAGACAGAGCTACAGCGATTGTAGAAACGAATGTCCTCAGTTCAAATCCTGACTCTGCCACGTGTCATCTGGGTTCATACAGATCAGCTTCTCAAATAAACTGTGCCTTGGTTTCCTCATCAATAAAGCAGTGAGGGCGACCATAATTGACAGGGCTGAGGAGAGGCTTGAGGAGCTGATGTTTAGAATGGACAAGGAGAGAGCAGCGTCTGGCACGCATGTTACGTTTATGATGATGGTCTGGTATGAGTCACTTCAAAGGAGCTGGAGAGAAGGCTCAAGGGTTAAGAGCACTGGATGATCTTACAGAGGACCCAGGTTTAATTCCCAGTATCCACATGGGACTCAGAATCATCTGTAACTCCATTTCATAGGGACCCAGTGCCTTCTTCTGGCCTCTGCAAGTGCCAGGTACACATACATGCATAAAGGAAAAACACTCATACATATAAAATGAAATACTTTTAAAAAATTGAAGTCACTTTAAGACTCCTGACTTCCCTGCCTTCTTTAGCAAAACAAAAGCAGCCAACCAGTCGCTTCCATCCCTTCTATTCTACCCATCCAAAATGTGCAATTTGCCTTTTTGCCTTACAACTTCGGAAAGCAGCTGCCTGAGCACAGGACGGAGAGGCCCTGAGAGTGTGAAGGAAACTAACTCTCCATGTTAGTTGATGTGATGCATGCAATGCAAACCCGCTTCAGCGGCTGTTGCTACCCACACAGCAAACATGGCCTGGGGTCTGTACTATACCAGGTCCCACTTTGGTAGAGAGGCTTTAGGAAGAAGCAGAGCTCCCCTTCAGGAACTGAAGACTAAAGCTCAAAGTCAAATATGTCCCTGCTGTTCTATTTTCTCTTCCAAATGGGCTTCACAATGAGTTGTTAGTTGAATGAAGCAGGTTAAACTTTGATGACCTACTCCAAACCCAACACATACAGAGCTTAAAGAACAGATGGGCTCAGTGGGAAGCCCTGTGGAGAGCAGGCTCTAAGAGCCACTAAAACATCACTAGGACATCGAATCTCACTAGAATACCATGGAATACCTACAAATGGGCTTGCCAAAACTTCTGAGACTGAGAGTGTAGCTCAGTGGTAGGGTATTTGATTACAATGTACAAAACCCTGGGTTCCACAGCATAATAAAGGTAAAAAACAAAGAAAACTCTGCTTCTGAAGAGCATTGTGTGTGACTGGGAAAGTCCAGTGAGCCTGCAGTTCTCACATGGAGATCCGCTGTTTTGCTGAGGTATCTGGAACTTGGGGTGGTGTTGGGGGGACTGAATAGTGAGAACTATTTAGAGAGCGCTGAACACCCTGTGCCTGTGCTTGGAACAACACAGAATAGAGTGCTCTGTCTGCCAGGGCATCTCATGTGCTTAGGAACTCATCACTGTGTGCTTAGGAGAGCTGGCATTTCCTAAGAAGTCAGCCGGGACCCCTGGTGTCATCCCTAGTGCTAAGTAGATGGACATGCTCAGCAGGATCCTGAGTTGACATTCAGATGACACGGATGAGGCGATCATGAGCAAGCTTCCACCAAGCTTGCTTGCTTCCTGGTTGCTTACTTCCTGGCCTCGTGGAATACAAAGGCTCCAGTACTAAGGATGGAATGGGACCATAGTGTTTATCAGAGGCCAATAACTGTCTCCCAAATGGTGTGACGTTTCATTCCCATAACCACGTGCACACACACACACACACACATTCTCTCACATGTCCAGGGCTCTGGGTCACAGACCACCACTGTGGTTTGAGTGTGAAATGCCCCACACAGGTTCATGCGCTTGATTAGCTGGCTCCCACCTGATGACACTGTTTAAGGGGCTGTGGACTCTTTAGGAAGTGGAGTTGGGCTGGGTCACTGGGAAGGAATGATCTTAGCGGTCAGCCCAGTACCACTCTCAGCTGATACTGGTCTTTGCCTCTTGATTCAGAGCAATGTAAGGAAGCCAAAGTACAAGTTCTAGAAGCCAATCAGTCACTCTTAACCTCTCTGCCTTCCCCACTGTAACAGGCTATATCCCCCAAATCATGAACCAGAATGAATTCTTCCTTTAAGTCATTTTTGTCAGCTATTTGGTCATAAGGACAAAAGGAGTCACCGACGAAGCCACAATTGCTGCTGAGCCTGTAAACATAGGCAGCTTCCCAGAGAGCTTTCTTCTTAGCATCGTCAGCCAGATGGCATGGACATGCATGCAGGCATGCCTTGTGCCTAACCTGCATGTGTGGGTATAATGTGCATGTAGTATGGAATATACATGTGTGTACCCAAATTGCCGTAACTAGGTCCCTGATAAAATGGCCATCATCTCCCGTTCCAGGAACCATTCTGCACAATTCAAGAATCCCACTCAAGGAAAATTCAAAGGAACCATTTCCCCAAGAATAGCATCATCTTTGCTTTGTAAACGTTTAGCTGCTTTGGCAGTTGGAAAACCAACCGGGAAACAATGGTTCTGAGGAAAGATTCTTTGCCTTGTCTGCTCTGTTAAGTGCGTTTCTTGGACCTGTCATTTTATCTCACTCCCCTCAGGACTCTGCCCTTGGCTGACTCTACATAGCAATATAATTCACCTTTTTGCTTCCATTTTAAAATGCCAGCATATCTTCAGGACTATAGTCTTTGGAGGCTGTGAGTTGATGGGAGAGAGTAATATGAAAAAAAAGGGAAGCATCAAGAAGAAAAAAAAAGAAATCTAAAAGAATAAAGTTAAGGAAGGATGGGGAATCAGAAAGAGAATGAAGATAAGAAGGGAAAAAAGAAGGAAATTAAATGAAAGGAAAAGCAAGATTTTTTTTTTTTTTAATTAGGAGAGCCATGTTGCCCAAATAAACCGACTCCGAGCATGTGAGCCCTGAGAGCTGCCACAAGTTGCAGGACCACAAAGTCCTCCAGAGGAGCAGGAACCCACCCAGTAGATGGTGCCATACAGTGGGAAAAGCAAGCTCTGGCTTTATCCAGGCTGCATTCAGAGCAAGCTTGGCAAGCGGCCCCCTGCCATGGGCTCCCCTGAGGAAGCATGCCCCACTGTGATCAAAGCCCAATTTTCAGAGCAAACAAAAGCAACAGTGAGACCCTTCGAAAGCCACAGATGAACTCTGCCTGGAAATGCCAGCTTCTTGAGAAAAAAAAAATTCTCGCTCTAAATAAATGCGTAAGTCAGTAATCACATTTCAGTCTCTAGTGAGGTTTTTAAAACAATGGTACCAGGGCTGGAGAGATGGGTCAGTGGTTAAGAGCACTTGCTATTCTTACAGAGGACTTGGGTTCCACTCCTAGCACCCACATGGTGGCTCACAACTGTCTGTAACTAAGACTTCAGTGGATCCAACACCCTCTTCTGGAATCCACAAGTACCAGAAACACATACAGTGTACATGCATAGATGCAGGCGAAACACCCATACACGTAAAATAAAAGTAAATAAATCTTTTTAAAGATACTTAAAAATAAAACATTGGTACCCAAATTGATATTCCTAAGCCAAGAAGTGAAAAAAAATCATCCTACATCAAATAAGACAATGCAACTTCTCCCAGCAAAATTATTTGATTTGTCTCCTGTTACTGGGTAGCAAAAGTGCATTTTCTCTCCTTGTTTACAATTGACCAGGACCCTCTCATATGTTCTGATCAGTAAATATTGAAAGATTTTTTTGTGAAAGCTTCTGCTTTAACGTACAAGCTCATGCTGATTTGTACATGTCTACAAGGGCAGGGATGGGAAAAATACCTCTTCGGAGTGACTCAACCTCACAATTAATAATTGAGAATCCTTTTCTCCTCTCCCTTGCCTTTTTTCTCTCTGAACGAGAATGCACTCTTCAGCTTGTTAAGCTCAGCTCACTCCCACTGATAACTCACCAGAGATCATAATTTATGGACAATTGAAGCTGCAGAAACATCTCTTAGAAGGAATAGAGCAGATCCATAGCAACAATTCTTCAGGGGAATATTAATCCCGGGCTTTATGTAGTGCTAAGTGTACAATAGTAATCAGAACTTGAGTAGAAGCTGCTAATCATTGAGGGAAAAGGCTGTATAAAGAATTCATAATGGAATTAGCCCGCGGCAAACAAAGAAAGACAAAATTAAATCAGCCATCAAATTGCACCAAGGAATTTTAATTTACAGGTTAATGTAGGATTATGTAACTAATCACAGCTAACATTTTCAATGAACAACCAATAAAATTCTGCCCTTTTTTCCCTTTCTAATCTTACTAATGGTATTCCAATAACATATCTTTATTACTCTACAGTATGCTAGAAAATGGTTCTCAAAATTCTAAGTCTTTCTGATTGTCAGAAACAGGGGAGAAACTGTTTTTGAAATAATCCATCAAAAGTGTAGACCTAAGAAGAGCTGATCCTCAGTTCAGCCCAGAACCAATAATATCTTGGTGAGTTTGCATAAAATAGATTTACATAACCGTGTAGTTTTAAAGTATATGTGTGTCTCTCACGCAGTGCAGGGAGCTAAGATGAGACAAAAGAGACTAAATTAAATATGTGAAACTAATTTGGAGCACAAAGTATATCAGCTAATTCTAAATAAAACCACTGCCATAGATTTATATGTCAATATTGCAGACATATCCAATGACACACACACCAAGGATTGCACTAACAGGGTTTTCATGGTTTATAAATGTGAACATCATAAAAAGAAATAAGGTTTCTGGGCTAAAAAGTTGATTAGCATTCCCCAGGGGAGGGGGTCGGAGTCTTGTATGCTCCCCAGTTATATTTTGATATCAACCAATGCATGGCAAAGACAGCAAAGAATACCTCTATGCAATTGGAAAAATTATCTGAAACCCACGGCTTCATAAATATAAATATGTAAACAGACAGCATAACTCCTTGCACATTGGCAAGGAGAATCTCCAAATTTATACTGTACGGTTAAAAAGACATCAGTTTAATCAAAAAGATCTTTTTCCAACATATGGCAGAAGGAAAATTATTATAAATGGAGTAAAAAGTATGTTCATAAGCTTTACTTCACGGGAGAGGAATGCCGGGAAGAAAGTCGACAGCATTCTTCTTGCATATGTTTTTCTTGTCGAGAACAATGTGGGAAAGTCTCATTTTCCTTTAATCTAAATGTTCATTTTATGGAAGCAGCAACATTCGGCCCAGTTATTAGCAAAGGAGTTCCGTTGCTGTATAAAGTCTAATTTTAAGATGCTCACTTCCAAAAAAACATTATGGTGTCAATTGCAGTACCCTTCAGCAATCCTGTAATAACTTTATTCAACCATTTCTAATTATAATTATATTTTCAATTCCTTTTAGCTATAGAAACTCTTTATCAATCAGAGCACAAGACAGAAAATTACTTTATTACAGCTACAGCTCGTTAGGCTGAGTGCTCTTAATGAAGCAGCCTCCTAATCAGATGAAAATCATGCTGGAGAGAACTTGCATCATTAGTCTGGGCCTTAATTACCAAGAAATATAGTCACTAACAATGATATTCCATTTCATGATATGGTGCATGCACCTTCTACACTAGTTGCAATTAATAATTCCACTGACTGCTACAGAATCTTTCCTATTTATTCATAACAATGGAGGGGGGAAATTCTAAATTTAATTGAGCACTTCAGATTGTGCTCTTTCTCCCTCTCTCTCGCGTTCAGATTAAAATGTCACAAGGCTAATATTCTATCTTACAATAATTCATCATTTTAATTACATATTTTATGTATGGGAAATGTCTTTTTCGGCTTTATGGTATAGGATGACATTTTGGGGGGGACATATCTAAGGAAATGGGGGTCCTCTCATAAAGGTGGTTCCTGCCACCCAGGACCACATTCAAAAAAAAAAAAATTGCTGTCATCAGCTTAACGTTTCATCTGCAGTGGGAAAAGCTGACTTCCAAAAGAGGGTCCTTCACTGTAACGGCCTCTGCATCTTCTGATAGGCTCGGGACAGTGGCGTGGCGATGCTGGGTGTGGGCAAGACTGTGTCACTGGCCTCTTTGTTAAGCATGATTGATCACAGACAGAATCAGCAACTTTCCTTTGTGAAAGCCTGCTTTCTTCTGTCCCATTTCATTTCACCCTTTCCTTGCCTCTCTCTTACCAAGATCTTTGCTTCCGACTGCCTCAGAAATGCTTGGAAAGGAGACCTGGCCTCTGGACCGCCCGTTGGATCCGCGCTGTGTACACCTCTGGATCCCAGCAGATGGCCACCTGAATTCTAGTGTTCTCTACAGTCTGGCTTAAGCCTGAAACAGAGCCACAGTGTCTCTGCTGCTGGTTTTCAAACACAAATTAGGTTCTTGGGTGCAGGCAAAGAGCACTGGAGAGGGCAGAGGGCAGTGGACTTGGCAGAGATAAATGAGATCCCTACTTGACCTCCGACCCCAAGGATGCCTAGTGCTGAACTTCCTGTCTGACACTGGCTTTTCACAGGAATTCTCGCCAAACAGCTGATTCGATGATTCTGGGCTGCACTTTCCCTAGTCATCTGCCTTCTGAGCACCAAAAGCTTTAACAAATGAAATTGACAGAAGTGAACGACTTGGAAAAATCCACAACCCATGAGTGGAAGAGTTGGCTAGGATCTAAGAGAAAGCTAGTTTTATACAACCTTAGCATCCAGTTTCTACGACATGAACGTAAAGATCCTCTACGAAAATATCACTGGCTTCGCACTGATTCTTACTAAGCAAGTGGTGATAGAGTTCAGAAGTCACTCATAAGGAAGAAAACTCTCCTCTCCACCCAAATTCAAACTCAAAATGTATCCACAGCTGAATAAAGTAATAAAATCAAAGCACACCACCAAGAACTCCAGGTAATGAGTAGCTTGAAGGCAGAAAATAACTGTACCATTCGGAACCCTTGATCCCTCCCATCATGGCTACAGGTTCAAACAATGTAACGGCATGTGGTGTGACAGTTCACATAGGCTTCACAGGCAAAGAGGGCACTGAGCAGGAATCTGGGAGAGGAGAGCCCGGAAAAGAGATGGGGCAGAGCAGGAGAATAGGAGCCACCTGGAAAACAGTGTTAAGTGGACCAAAGGAGACTGACCCGGGCCAAGGCAAAAAGAGACAGGCCAACAGCAGGAAACGAAAAGCAGCCAGGAAGAAAGCAGAGGAGAGCAGTAATCGGAACCACACAGAGCATTTCCATCGGAAAAATGTTTGGCATCCTACTCAGCCCAATGGCTTGCAAAACAACTGGATATGTACACTGATTCCCAAGGACAACTGGATCCTGAGGCCCAGACAGATACCCTCAGAAGCAACTGCTGGCAAGCTAAGGAAGATCTGGAGGGGAATGGTTGAGTTTGACAGCCTCCTATTTAGGCAATGTCGGCTTCAGCATTCTGGCCGCCCATGGGCACAGTTGTAAACTATTTGTTTGTTTTTGTTTGTTTGTTTTGTCTTAAGAGTATAAATTGCTGTTTTCTGCCATTTGGGTCTGGGCATCAAGCCTTCTTTGTTTGGGGACCAAAAGGTAGATGTTTTCTTTAAAGGTAACTGTTTTCTTAAAGCTCCAGCCATTTCTAAATGCTATATCTAAGCTTGAAGCCTTTTGTAACTGTTACTTTTCACTGGTAACTTGACTCTGCCCCTCTGTTCTCTGCTGTTGGCTGTTACTGAGAAAGATTCTTAACTCGTAACTTTTTAAAACCCCTGTTAGCTCCACTTTATCTGATTCTTGTTTCTGCCTGCCTTCCCTATCATCAGCTTCTGTAGCTCACTCTTCCTCTGACACCACACAACTGTCTTTTCCAGTAGATACACTCTTAAGTAGCTAACGCCTCCCCAAGCTGTTCCCAGAAGTCCAAGCGGCATAAAACCATAAAGAAGGTTCTTGGCAAACTGTCCCCTTACATATAGCCCTCATAGAGCACCAAACTTTCAAAGTTACAGCCTTCTGCTATCCTGCCTCAGTGTCTCAACACCTAGTTCCTCAATGGGAATGAGACAAGAGTACGACCTACATCCAAGGAGGCAGAGCTGCTTCACCTAGGAGACTCCAGGCTAACAACCTTCCACAGTCCCATAGCTGCAGTGTGAGCTCATCCTGGCCCACCACATACCAGCTGGGTGACCTTAGGAGGATGATTTAACTTCCTCTTTGCCCCAGGTCCCAGTGTGCCTGGAATAAGGACAGTTTTAGAAGTGGCAAAGGGGTTCTGGGATGAGGTAAAAGTGCTTATAACAAGAATTTCAGACAGGAGTTTCCAAACCCCACGTAAGATGGTTTGAATAAGAAATTCTCCCCCCCCCCCAACAGGCTCAGGTATTTGAACTCTTGTTTCCCAGTTGGTGATCAGTTTGGAGAGGCTTAAGTGGTGCAGCCTTGCTGGAGGAAGCACATCACTGGAGATGGGCATGGAGATAATATAAACCGACCCCACTTGCAGTTTATCCTATCTGATTCCTACCCATGGTTTAAGATGTGAGGTCTCAGCTTCCTGCTGCCATGTCTGCCTGCCAAGACAATGGATAGTTATCTCTCTGGAATCATAAGCCCAAATAAACCCCTTCTTCCATTAGTTGCCTTGATTGTGCTGTCTTACCACAGCAACAGAAAACCATCTAGCCCAAGTTCTCCAGGTCTGAACCCAGTAGATCAGAATCTACCAGGCAGTATTTTCAAAGCTCTGTGCTGGATGCAGTAGGCTGCTAGGGCTGAGAGGCACAGATGCTGAGTCTTGAGGTCTGTGCATGGCTGTACAATGCGGATATGCCACTGGATAGGCTTGCACGTTAACAAGTGTGAGGTCCTTATCAGGGTCTCTGGGAGAGCCACGGGGATCTTGTAGTTCCTTTTCAAGATGTGAAGGTTTGGAGCATTTATGACCCATGAATGAATGCCACAGCCTTGGCTGATGGAATGTGCCTGCTGGCTCTTCCAGTTGGCAATGTGCTCCATCTCCAATCCACAGAGCAGACTACATGCACCAAATGTTCCCATACAATTGGCACCTGTGACTTGCAAACACTTCTGCCTGGGGCCAGGACATGAACATCTCACCCATGAGTAGCAGGACCAAGACTGCCTCCCTGTGGTTTAGTGAGAACAGCCTCCAGTGGCCTGCCTCCAGTACTAAGGGTCTCAGAGGGGAGGAGACCTGCCACCCAGTTCTGACCTTAGAGTGAAGACCAGCATATTGGGATGTACAGACTCAGACTAAGTCCTCAGATATTTTGATGACTTTGACAGATGTCTGACACTTACATTTCGCAGGTTCTTGGGACACAGAAAATTTCAACTAGCTGGATTCCTCAAAAAAGTCTGCCAGGTATTCCAAAGACAATCCTGTATTTATTTATTTGCTTTAAATATTTAAGAGACTTCCTCCACAAAAGACCTTGGAGACCATGCATGAAATGATAGAAAACCACAATTAAAAAGAAGAATAAAGAAAGAAATTAGGAGCCCTGAGGAATAGCTAAACCCATCAATCATTCCACCATCTATTTTTCTTCCGGTAGGAAGGGATTTGCTTGGGGCTGTGGCTTGGGGTTGGTGGAATGGCAGAGACAGCATCACTCAGAGCATAGTCGGGCACAATCTAAGCCTGGCCTCACAGGGACAAAGAAAGCTGGGGAGGGGGCTCATCCCCTGCCAGTCTGAGACAGCAAGCCCCAACACTTTCTGACTTTTACCACATCCCCCACCCCCATGGAGGGAAGCATGTTATCAGGGACTATGACAGAGGAATGGTGATTTGGTTACTACAAGAGAGTTAACAGTGTTCTCACTGGAGCCCATGAAAAATTCTAGAGATAGTATTAATGCTTATACAGTATAAATGTACCTCATGCCGCTGAAGAGAAAAAAAAATTGGTTACAATGGCAAATGTTATGTTGTGTATATTTTACCATTATATATATATATATAAAAAATCAGTCACAAAAGAACACTTATCTTGAGGCTAAAAGGAAATTGTTTAATATTTAATAATGTTTTACTTCAGTGATTTTTTTTAAAAGCATTAAAAATCCAAAACTCTATAGTTTAAACCTCTTCCTTAAAATACTGGAAGCAATTTAAAGAGGGAGGCCTAAGACCCAGACTTAGGAGTCTATGGCTTAAGGCTTCTTTCTGACCAGGTTGAGGACCTCTGACAAGCCACCGGCCCCTCAAATCAGGAACATTGCTTTTTATCTTTGTGGAACCCGTGACATCTACTGTGCCAACTGCATTCCACCCCTCGGGTCACTCCTTCCTCCCCATTTGTCAATGTCTGGGTACAGTTTTTTCAGTTGTCACACTGGAGGATAGGAGGCGCTGCAGGCATGGATGGGAGAGGTCAGAATGTTGCCACCCAGGACTCTCCCATGACAACTATTCCTCCCAAAATGTCAGTAATGTTAAGCAGCCTGTTTTCTATCATTAGGAATCCCAGAGGGGCCGGAGAGATGGCTCGGTGGGTAAAGCACGTGCTGTGCAAGCCTAGAGAGTTGAGGTCAGATCCCTCGTACAGATGTAAAAGCCAGATGTAGTAGCTTGGGAGTCTGCTATCCTGTCCCCACCAGAGGATGGGAGGCAGAGGTAGGAGAATGCCTGGAAGCTCAGGCCAACTGGCCTGGTTTTTGCAGCAGTGAATGGGTGGGGGGGGGAGAAGGAGAAAGAGAGTGAGTCTCTGTCTCAAATGAGGTGGAAACCTCAGACCAACACCCAATGTTGATGTCCTGTGCCCTCCACGTCACACAAATTCCACAGAAATTAAAGTAGGATTTCTCAGCCTTAGTTTATAATGTTCAGAGGCCATGTATCCATCAAGGAAATGGAAAAACCAGGAATAGATCTGAGTCCAAAGCTCCAGTGCCTCTCCTCGAATGAATGAACGAATGAATGCACAGAGAAAACAAAGGTAGCTTGCTGCTCTGTGGTGTAAGCCCCAGAAAGAACAGGTTCAAGAGCCTGGCCTGAGACCACCTCTGAGTAGCATGCTGGGTATTCTACGTTCACAGGCCTCCCGTTCACCTTTTGGGGACACTGTCCAGACTCAGGAGTCTTCCAGAGAGGGCATAGCTACCAGTCCCCAGAGCAGCTCACTGGGGAGCTGCAGAGTTGCATGGGTAGAAGTGTGAGCCAAGCCTGGCTTCCCTAGGGAAGGAGCCTCACCAGCTGCAGGACCTTCTAGGTCCTGTCTTGTAGGGAAACAGGGGCGATCAGAACGGGAGAAATGGAGAATTTCCCCTGGAGGGAATGCACTGCTTATTTGATAAGTGCCTTCAATCCTTTTGAAAAGTAAGCCACTCACCCAGCAGAACCACACAATTTGAAAAATAGTAATTTCCCCTTTCAAAACCTGAAAGAGAGTCTGCTTTATCCTACTCAGGCTTCCAGAGATCTCCTGTAGGGACCAGCCTTTTGGCTGAGCTAGAGTAGGACGGGTCTGTTTCTAACCCCTGGTTCCAAACTGCGGTGGGGGAGGGAGGGCTCTCACAGTGCCTCCTGCCCCCTCACACATCTCCTGTAGCTTTTTCAGAAATAAGGGCCCACACTGGAGGCATAGCAGACTAGCAAGCTGGATGGGGTAATTAGGCCTGTGTCTATCAACCATTTCTACTAAAAAAGTCTGTAGGCTATTGAGTTCCCCCAGGCCTCACACATTAATTAATGCTTTTTACCTGCTCTCAGATTATTCAGGAACCAGGAAGTGGCTGGGGAAGAGAAGTCCTTTAGCACGCCACATTAAAGATACTGAACCCTGCTGGGTTAGGAAGTGCCTCACCCTGAGGTGGGGTCGCTGTCCTGGGGTCAGCCTCCAGAAACTGAGGTGGTCAGAGCTGATGCATCAACTTCAGCTGTGGGTCTAGAGTCATCCTGAGGCACCCACAATTTAGTAAAAATGTACTAAAGACTATGTCTGATTTATTAGTTTTTCCAGGCTTTATTTGGATTTTGCCATTTTCCCATTTAATGTCATTTTTCTATTCCAAGACCCAATTCAGGATAGCACATCACATTTAATCATTTTCTTATTCTCCTGTCAGAGCCTATTCCTTAGTCTTCTCTAGCTTTTGGAGAACATGATGTGCTTCAGAGTGCTGGTCCAGCATTTTGCAGGATGATCTTCAACTTAGGGTTTCCTGATGTTCTTCTCCTGAGTACATGGAGGTTCCATTGTAGCCCAGGCTGGACTTGAACTCACAGTCTTCCTGCTCCAGCCTCCTGAGTGATGGAGAAGGCCAAGTTATAGGTCTAAGGGGGGGGGCTATATATATACATATGTACATATACAAATACACATACTCACGGTTGAATGCCTACGCAGCCCGTCTCAGAACAGAGATGACGCCAGTCGCATGACACCACTGGAGACACTCACCTTAACCATCCTTGCAGGTGCATCAACCAGGTTCCTCCACTATCAACTTACCAGTGCTCTCTTTCTCTGTTCTTTTGAGGGAAATCGAGCGAACAATGCGGGTGGCAACAGAGAATTTTTATCATGGGGTACCTCAGAACTGACTCCTCAGTAAGAGACCCATCCGTGTTGAGAAAACAAAGAAAGGAAGTCAGGGTTTGGGGCTAGTCTCTGTCCCGTTCTGGCTGTCATTCCGTCTATGAGAGGGCGTGCTGCCTCCTTCCCTTTGGAAGTCACTCAGGATAGCCTTTTCCTCTCCACTTGATAGGTAGGATCAGAGGGACACACCATGAGAAAGGACTTGCAGCCGCCAGGCTCTGCACAATGGTGTTACAAGTTGAACGCCCTGTCTTCCTTGCCCTTCCCCATGGATGCAGCACGCTGTTCCAAAGTGCGGCCAGCACTTGCCCATGGTTTGTGGGGTGTTTATTTGTTTTGGTTTTGTTGTTTTGTTTTGTTTTGTTTTTCCATGGCTGCCTTTCTCTTGCTCTCTCTTTGCTGCAAAACTTTCTTCCTCATTTTGCTCAGGCCTCCAATCAAGATCGCTCACGGAAGGTCTTCCTTGATCCTCCTGCATTCTTGCACAGACGTCACACCTTCACCTCGTCTTGTCTAGGCTGTCACACTACCTCACAGATCTCATTTTTACTTCAGTCATCTGTTCCCTTACACTAGCCTTTTTTGCTCCAGGAAGGACTGGGTCCTGCGTCTTATTTCTCCTGCCGAATTCCCAGTGCCTAGGACAGAATTCAATGAGCTGACCCACAAGAGGCATTTACTGAACAAAGGCAAATATGGGAATCTGTTTTCTACTGGGGTAGGGAACAATGTCTGTATGATGCTTAGTGCTTTTACCCATCCACAAACCCTCATAATAATTCCATATCACACATCAGACTTAGCTCAGGAGTGAATGAAGTTTTAATTTTGGTGGAATTAGAGACAGTTTGGATAGGAAATTATATCGTGGGGATGGAGAGATGCTTTTATCTTTCATGACACCTGTGTACCTTAGGCATTGACTGCCTAGAAATTATTGAGTACGGTTGTGAGACAAAATCTAACTTCCGTGGAGAAAAAGTACTACGCGTTCCATTTTTAATGTTTAATGAGTAAAAGAACGAAGAACAGTGATGCACTGTGCATACGTGTGGTATCTACCTTGTATATTACGCATTATGCATTGTTACATAGATACACACATACACACTATCCCTCATTCTCTGTCATTTCGTGGTGACTACGTATGATTCTGATACACACAAAATGAACTTAAGCAATGTCTTGAAAGCTTCCTTACCTACATCAGAGCTGGGGAATTCTGTATGGATAGAGCCAGACAATAAAATACTTTCGGCTTCATGGAACCCGCTCTGGCATCCATCCGTGTTGACCGCTCCATTCATCTCCTAAAGTAAAAAGCAGCCACAGAGTGTAAACCAGTGGCTAACAGGTGCGGTTGTAGTCCAGTAAGATTCCGTTTGCAAAACAGGCCACAGGCTAGATGAGGTGGGCTGTGTGTTGCCAACCTTTGAATTTCTACCCACTCTACTCTTTCGATAACCCTTAAAAATACAGAAAAAAATTTTAAAGATCCCTTAATAAAAATTATTAGTCATTCTCTCACTCACTGGACTGCTTGCTCTACAATCCAAAGATTATTTCCATACTAGAATTTTCTGGCACTTTAAGAGTTATCAAAAAAAAAAAAAAAAAGTCACCAGTCACCAAATGTTTCATTAATTACTGCAAACATCTTTAGAAAGAATACCACAGTGGGTTTCTTTCACTGAGTGATTTATTTCAGATACAATTTCTGCTTAATTAATAGGGGATTTTGATGTGACCCGCAGGGTGTGAGAACCAACAGAGTCTGCGGTTTGGTTAAGAGCAAGCTGTAAACCTGCCCAGGCCTGTCGAAGAAAACTTTTACCGAAAATCAAAAGCAGTAAGCTGGCGTTTTTCAGTTACAAATACCCAGCTGATAGCACATTAAAGATACTAGTGGGACATCTTTAAAGGCAAATTGGAAGATCGTGGGGGAAGGGCTAAGAGGCACAGAGTAAAGGGGAGGCAACAGAATTTGACTTCCTTACGCCATGCTTAAAAATATTGTCGTCTCAGTCGCCTGTGCCTTGTATCCGTGCCATAAGTCCTTAGAAAATCCTAAGCCAGCAGAAACATCAGGATAAACAGGACGATTTATTAGGCTACGCCTGGCACCATATAGTGAAAGTCAGAAGACACGGTCCCTGCACTTGAGGAGCCAAGTCTGCCTTTAAGTGGCTGCGTTTGAACTTCTGGCATCCTGAATGCATTTAATCACTTATCGGGGCAATAAAGTTTATTTTTGAGGGGTGCATTTGGAGGGAAGATGGTTGTTGTTTTCAATTACCAATAAGCAAAATGCCTCCTCCACATTTCCCAAAACACCAGGTTACATTAGTTTCAGTTTTAATATCCTGCCAAAAAGTAAAAAAAAAAAAAGAAACCCAAATATGAAGCAAATACATCTGTCTAATATTGCTGCTCAAAATGCCACCGCATTAAATAAAATTCCGTGCTGTAAAATTTTGCAAGGTGATAAAACAAAAATGATATAATAAATATAAAACATCTGCATTTTTTAACAAGACATTTGGAAACCAATTTCATTTATATTTAAACTTGTTTTGAAGTGTTTCTAGTTTTGAAAAACATCCTACTTACAGTATATTAGATTCCCCCACCCACCCACCCCAGGCAAAAGATTAAAAAGGCTGGTGCTCAAGTGGAGAAGGACCAGAGAGAAGAGCACACTGTCCTGTGTTCCAGAAGGGACCTTATGTGAATCCTCAGCTGGCTTCCCATCATAAAAGTAGGGGTGCACATCCTCATAAGCAGTCTTGCAAAATGGATGCTCGCATACACACAAAATTGTGTTAAAACAACATTGAGTTTCTAGCAACAGTTTAACAGAGACCCCCCCAGCCACACACACACACACCCCTCAAATCAGAGAGCTCAGCAGTGGCTCTGGTTCCATGTGCCTAGCGAGGCAAGCAGTTCCTATACAATGGAAGGACTGTAAGGACCACCCACCGCCTCTGCTGAAGTGGGTTTTAGTGGGGAAGAACAGAGCTCAATCAAGTACGATGGGGCCTCCTCCAGTCTGGCTGGAAAGCCCACGTTTGAACATCTGGGCACTGAGTCTACAACAGCTCTGAAAGGACTCGCGTTTCCCTTCAAAAACCAAAGAAACAAAGACAAACAACGTTCTAGGGACAGCAAGGGACGACGGACAAAAATGGGTATCCATTTGCTGCAACTCTAAACATCTGCTATTCTCCCTTGTTAGGGAGAAGGAAGCCTGGATGCGTGGATTTCCAGATGGGTACTCTGCCATGACCCCTACCCAAAATGCCGTGTGACCTATCACTCATCTCATCTATCCTTTGATTAAAATTCCTGCTGCCGAGTTAGAAGCAACTTCTTTGCCTGGCTCATCACCAACAACGAAACAGTTCAACTGTGCTTAGAACTGTCAAGAAAAGCTACACAGGTGGCACAGGCCTGTAAACCTCCTACCTCAGCATTCCCCGGAGTCCAGTGGAGTTGAGGCAGGAGAATCAAAAGTCCAAGGCTGGCCTGAGCTACAGGGTAAATTCAGGGCCAGCCTGGGGAACACAATGGTGCCCTGTCTCAAAAGAAAAAAGTAAAAAGAACTACAACTGTAGCTCATTGGGTAGGCTGCTCGCCTAGTTGTGAGCAAGGGCTGTAACCTCAGTAGCCAAGGATTAAAAATAAAATGGATAAAAAAATAAACTAGATTTTTCCATTAGCTAATCTGATTAACTCATCATGTGCTCAAGCTTATTTGAGTTATTTATTTATATCAGATATTTATCACTTAAGCCAGTGATTCTCAACCTTCCTAATGCTGCAACTCTTTAATACAGTTCCCCATGTTGTGGTGACCCCCAACCATAAAATTAATTTCGTTGCTACTTCATAACTGCAATTTTGCTACTGTTATGAATCACAATGCAAATATCTGAAGTGCAGACGGTCTTGGGTAACCCCTGTGAAAGGGCTGTTATCTCCAAAGGGATCCTGACCCACGGGTTGAGAACCACTGACTTAAGTGGTGGGATTTCATACCATAGCTAAATGCTAAGATGTTACATCAAAACATATTTAGAAAGTGTTTTGTCTTTGTTTCCACTTTTGATGGTGATTTTTTTGAGATAGGGTCTCACCATATAACTCCAGCTGGCCCAAAACATGCAAGAGAGCCTCTTTCTTCTGCCTCCCAGGTTCTGGAATTACAGGTATCCACCACTACAGATGATCAGGGAAAATACCTGGGGAAGAGGAAAAACACTGCCTTACAGAGCATCAGATACCCAACTTACAAGGAACTAGTACAGGCCAAGAATCCCCAATAACTCAAAACCCATTTGCAGAAACTGCTTGAATCAGGACTCGGCACTGTTGCTCCATGCTTTGGAGTCAATATGAATGAGCCCCAAATCACAATACACTAATTCACATTTTCTTTTCAAACTGCTTCTTCCAACCACAGCAGGACTGAGGGGAGGTTCTGGAGAGGTCATCGAAGACATCCCTCTGTCTTCACGTAGCTCTTCCTTAAATCACCCTCCAAAACACGGCTGTCTAGTGCTTTCTTCACAAAGGAAATGGCCTGACCTCCTGAAAGCATCTGAGTGTTCAGATGGTTTTATACCATTTTTTAAGTGCTCAAAGATATTGATGCAATCTTATGAAATATTGAACAGAAAGCCCCGCAGGCAAGTCAGAAAGCAGCCAGCATCATTCGATACGGTGCCCTGTTCTAGCCGTAGCTATCACTGGTCGAGAAGTAAGAAACTCAGCCAATGATATTTATTTATTTGTTTGTTTGTTTGTTTGTTTGTTTATTTATTTATTTACTGCTGTGGGCATTTCAATTGCACCCCTCCCATTCACCCACCTCCTCTTGGATCATGTTGGCTGGACACTGGAGTCTTTTCCTAGTCCAGCCAGCCATTTGCCAGGTGACTGGGGCCAGTTAGTTTTCTTTGTTAGAGTCCCTTCCCTCCCCTTAACAAGGAAGGGTTATAAACTATGCACAGCACCTGTGAGAAGAGGGTGCAGAGCTATTCAGGGTATCAAGCATGACATCTAAAGTAAAGCACGAGCTCCAGACACAAACGCCTGTTTCATTTCTATTGCATTCGCTGCCCTTGGCCTAACCAGTCAGTTATCTAGGTGTCAAGCGTCCACGTCACCGCTTCTTGCCCGAAGTGTTCTGCAGCTGAGTGAGTTGCACCAAAAGGCATCTATCCGCTCAGACTAAAAACCCAAGCCTTATTGTGAGTCTTGTTTCCCCTCGCATCGCACATCCAATCTGCCAGCAAGAACTTTATGCGTTTACTCCAGTAGACACCTCATGGGTGACGTGCCTGCCCTCTTCTTCCTATGCTGCTCGTGTTATCATTCTTTTAAATCTCCTAGTAGACTCCATGTGGGAACACGAGGGACATTTTCTGAAGTTCAAAGCAGCGCCCATCACTCTTCTATTCCCGCCCTATGCACCTGCCAACGCCACAACTATTACCAACTAACAATAATTAACTGGGCACAAACTGTATATGACAGAGGTCTTAGCCATCTGAATATGTTAAACAATGTAATCCAAAACAACTACTAACGTTCCCCATATCAAGGCCAATGCCGCACAGTAGGGCAGGAGGCATGAAGTACGCTCCTTGGCTCTCCAGACCCCACTCCGTTTCATAACGCTCTCCTGTCACTTCGGTTGTTCGCCAGCTCTGGTCATGGCCTTCTGTGTCTGCTTCTTTCTTGAATGTAAATTTTGTCCAGTCTTTCTCAAAGGCTGTGACCTTACGCAAACCACGCTGGCCACGGTAAAAGTGAGCCAGATATGTGTGATTTTCCCTCTGAGACATCACCGTCTAGGGAGCCATCACCCTTTGGGATTAAAACCACAGGAACAAGGCTGGAGAGGTGGCTCTGCGGTTAAGAGCACTTACTGTCCATCCAGGGGACCCACATCCCGTTCACAGCACCCCTGCCAAGTGGCCAAGGGGCCACCTGTGAATCCAGATCCAGGGATCCAATGCTCTCTCCTGGCTTCCAAGGTCATCCAAACACAAATAACGTACACTCACACAGACACACAAACATACGCATAAATAAAATACGTCTTAAAATTAAAGATAGGACATGGACTCTGAGTGCTGTGATTTATCGTTTATATCAGATAGTTCATAAATGCCCTTGTTTCTCAGTTTGTCTCTAATCTGAAAAGGATGCCTAGAAGAAGAGTGGAAAGTCTATAGAATATTTGTGGAAATCGCTTCTCAGAATCTTGGATGTACTCTCCCCCCCCTTGGTGAATAAGCTGCTTTCTGAACACCCCTGCAGGCAGAAAATTAATGGCACTGTAAACATTCTCTCACAAAAGGGCTCATTACAACTTTTAAAAATATATCTGTATTTCTTCAAATATTCCTATCATTTTTTACTTAGGTGATTCAATTTAGAGGGAACGTAACGATAATATGCTAGTCCATGCCAAAGAAAGCTTTTTATTGGCTCCTCTCGTGTTTCTAGCTTGCTTTCTCCAGCTGGGATATCAGACATAATCATGCAAGCCTGTGATTTATCATCCCAACCAAAGCTGCTTTACAGTTCTCCGCGTTGAAGTTGACGTGAAAACATTCACCACTTAAAACTCAGAGTGGACGATTGCAAACAATTAGGGACACAAGTAATATTCCTCAAAAGGGTACAAGACAAGCAAACCTGAGAAAACGCTAGATGGTTTTCTCAGTTGAGAATGCGTTGTGACTATCCTACTGAAATGCAATGGAGCAGGGAGACAGAGGCTGCCCCATGGCAACAGTGGCCTGAGGACCGATCTCCTCCATCAGACAACCAGACAGGCTGGGTTAAGGTAGTGGATTAAGGAAAGTTGTTACATCACTTGATTATATATCTGAATAGAAGCATCACATTTAGACCCTTAATTAAAATTGATTGAATGCTTATTATACATTCACCAACCTACAATCACAACCCATGGCAGGTACATATTGATCAAAGAACTACAACTTGTTGAATGATGATTATGTATTATGCAACATGCAGGGCAATTTGCATGCTTTATTTTATTACATATTTGTCAGAGAGGTGGGCCTTTTTTATTATGGAATGGAGAATCAAGAGTTGGAGGACAGCCTGGGTTACAATACATAGTCAGGCCCTATCTCAAAATAACAAAAAAAAAAAAAAAAAGGAAGAAAGAAATTACATTTCTAGAAATAGAGAGAAAGTATAGAGCCTCACCTGGAATCAAGGAAATTTATGCTAAACATGAATCAATAATGACAAGTCGGTTGGTCAGCAAATGATGGGAAGTCAACCATTTTTAAAATATTGCCTAAGAACGTGTCACAACAGTCTCCTTCACACCGTGTCCCCATCATCATCCCCCTAACCAAGAGACAAAACTAAAGAGAACCAAAACATGCAAGAATCAAGAGATTCCACATTACCCAGAAGCAACTAACTAAACAAACTAAAGGCTCGTGGTTTCTCTAGAGCACGTTGCATACTTCCTACCATAGACTTCAGTCATTATGGCACAAAGTCAAAAAAGATAATGGTGACAGTCTAGATCTGGGTAAGGAGTAATTTGACCTTGTGAGACTGTCCCTAAGCCCAGTCTTCCTAGTATGCACCTTTGGAATTAACAGGCAGGGAAACATCTGCTTGCCAGCTGTGAACGTGAGTCTGGCTTCTCTACAGATGTTAGATGCCCAATTGCCCCAACTTCTGGAGGGAAGAGCAGAAGAAAGAGAAAGGAGGAGAGGGAGGAAAGAGAGAGGATGAAAGGCAAATGGAAAGAAAGGCTCGCAAAGAAAATAAGACTAGAAGAGCTGAATGAGAGAGGGAAGGAGGGAAGAGTGTGGGGGAGGGTTTCAGAACTTAGAGCCAACAAAGCCCCAAAAGCTCAGGGGGCCCATAGATCATCTTCTCTTTTCCCACCGGACCTATTATCTTCATGAGTTAACCAATAAAACTGATACATCTCAACCATGGAAGATGTGATGTTTAGCCCCACGAAGCATGACCAGATGGCATCAGCTTGCTTTTGCAAAGTGACATACAACAGTCACCCAGCAAAGCCCTGTAAAAATGTAGTGTGGGCTGGAAGCTGCCTCCACGCACAGGCTGTAGGGAGGCTCCACACTGCCAGCCCAGACAAGATGAGAACAGTGAAGGTCAGCACACGGATGGTCTTCTGCCACCCTGTTCAACAGAGCTGATGCCATGGAACAGATACCAGGCTAGGAAAGGGTTTGACCAGAGCATAGAACACTGCTATATACTACGATAGCTAGCTAGAGGAACACCTTCCACATCTACCTCTTTAGTGCTCCCCCAAAGTCAGGAGCCATGTCTCTAAGCATTCCACCTAAGTCTGGTAGAGAAAGAGCTACAAGCAATGTTATAATGAAAGCTTCCTTCTCACAGCTCTGCTTTGTCCTCTACCTACCCCAGCTCACAAATGGATACAGAATGCAGGCTTAACTTTATTCTCCTTCAACTTAAGACAAGAAAACTAAAGTCTAATCCAATTGGTGAAACTGGCCTCCCTGAGCTTAGAGTCTGATATTCTGTTTTCAGTGCTGGTCAGTCTTGGGATTAGAAAAGTTGTTTGACTTCTCTGTGTCTGGTTCCCTTGTATAGAAGAAAGGGAATCCAACTGTTAAGGATATATTGGAGAAATTAAATGAGTTAATCTGTTCAAAACAAATGTTAGTGACAGTCATAGTTGTTAGTGATAGTCATAGCTGTTGCTGACAATCATAGTTTCTCATTTTCCTACTCCGTCTCTAAAGAAGAGGGAAAACTCTTTTTTTGCCTCCTGTAGTTTCAAGGCTGATGTGAAGATAGTTATCAAAACAATAGGAGCATGACACTAACCCAAACCAGGGATGGGTTACATGCAAGAAACCCCATACTGCCTTCAGGGATGGGATGGAGGCATTCCTGGGCCTGGAACAGTAGTAGCACTTGACAGAGAAAGACAGGAGGGAGACTAGGGAGTTATCTCCTTTTAAACATTCTTGGGAGATGGATTCTCCTGTTATTTGAAGGGGGAGGAGGCTGAAAAGCTCCTCTTTCAACTACCCCACCGGGAGGAAAATGTGGTAAAACCACACTGAACACAATCCCTGCTGCAAACAAGGGTAAGTTCCCCCACAAAACTGTTCCCCCAGCCACCCCACCTCTCTCCCTGCTAGTCAACACTGTGAACAGAACTAGCGTGTTATGATGAGATAGGGGCAGGTCCATGCAAGCTATATATTTCATTAGGATCTGCACCCTTTGCTGAACCATGGATTCGAAATAATTTAGGTGATACATATAAATTTAATTTCTTTGTTCAAAAAAAAAAAAAAACCCACATCTGAAATGATCCCCACAAATGTAAGGCTCTGGCAGAGATCTACAAAATGAGTCTCCTTCTAACTCGTCCACACTGTGTGGAAATAATCTTCAAGGAAAGGAATAAACCTATTTTAAAAACAGCTGAGTCCTTTAGATCATATACCCTAACCAATTTATGGAGATAAATGGAATTCAGTATTAAAGAAATATTTTCCACTTCTCCAGAAAATGTAAATGCCAGCTTCAAAATAAGCACGGGAGAAGAAAAGAGAGAAAGGAAAAGGACAAAGAAATCAAGAACAGAACAGCACAAACACCAAGAAAAAAATAACGGATGCGCAAATGGGAAGTCATAGCCTTGCCCCTCACCCCCAGTTCCCCATTGACAAAAGGAATGTACGTGGAAGCATCAGAGAGGCGCCCAGAAAAAAATGACTTTCTACCATCAGGGACCAGAAAAGAGAAACACAGTCTCCCTTCTCTTATACCTCCCTCTCTTCGCTCTTCCCTCCTTCTCTCTGGTACTCAAACTGATTCATTCCCAAACCATAGTTACTCTTACATTAAGCCTTATGCTAATTACCAGGAGTGGTGAGAAAATAAAAATGAAGAAAGAGCAAGAAATGCATAACAAAGTAATACCGTGAGTGATGGCTTCTGTCCTATTAATATAAATGAATACAAAATACTTTTTAAAAAATGCATTAGGCAGCTATTGGCTTATGATGAGGTCAATATCACGATTTATTTAACTCTGGGGACAATAAATCTTGATATTGACTGAAAACATAAGTCAATATGTGTACTGTTGTGTGCATTCTATTACAAAAAATGAGGATTTTAACTTTAATGACCACTTTCACAAAGAGGAAAAATAAAAGGCCCTCAAATTCCACCTACCCAACAGTGGCTGGGAAAGGGCTCACTCGTTGACTCGTGTGAGCCGGTCAGCAGGTCAGTTAACACAATGGACTGAATCATTGCACCTGATGTTTCGCCCTTTCTGCATCCACCTTTGCTGTCCCTCCCACATAAGGTCATTTCTTAGACCTTGGCATGAGATACCTCAGCCAATGGAATGTGGGCTGATGTCTTTCAATTCCCAGACTAGTCTCAGAGAGGCACGTCGCGCTCTACTGTTCTCTCAGGCCTCTACCATTACAAGTAGATGAGCTTCCCTTCACGTAAATGCTAAATTTCAAAATGAATCCACTTGGAGCAGACCCGGAGCCCAGAGTGAATCGTGTTGCCCAGGTGGACCCTCAACTGAAAGCAAAGCCGTAGAAGTCCAACTTCAGTTAGCAATGTGTACATACACGCACGGAAAAGCTGCCTGTGAAGATTCCTGTGATTCAGCAGTTGTTACGCAGCAGCAGGAGACAGATACAAGGGTAGCATTTACTATTCGTCTTTACTTCCAGGCCACTATGAATCACTTCTTTCAAGGAAGTTGGGGATACATATTCTGCAAGAGCGCCACAGGATAGACCGTGTGCCATTAGCATGTGTTCCATGTGACCCAGACAACTCCCCAAGCCCTCGGCCTGAGACCCTATCCTCCTCATCTCTTCATACATCCAGAGACAGGGCTCAGTATCTTACCAGTTCAAGAAAGATACATTCACTCCACTGGTAGGTTATAAAGATCAGGGAGACTTCCTAGCTCCCATACAGCGTTAATTAAGCCCCGTATCAGACATCTTGCTTTCCCTGTGGCCCACCCAGCTATGCCAAAAGAGTATTCTCTTTCGGTTCTCCCTTCCCAGCAGTCCACCCCCCTATTATTCCTCCTCCTCCTAGACTGGTCTCAAGAGCTTCAGTTCCTTCCACACAGACCACAGCTGAACCTCGGCTGCGTCCCAACATGGACATGCACACTTGCCTTGCCTAACTGGAACTCACTTTGTTATTGCCAATGTTACCCTTTAGCTAATAGACCTGCCCTCTTCAGAAGCAGTTGTTTGAGAATGTTCCTCAGTGCTTGGAGCCCCCATTAGAGTGACCAAAGTCTTTTTCTACATTACATACATGAAACCCTCTAGAGTGAATTCCCTTATTCCATTTTAAGCATGTGTAGAACTCTGTCCTCTGGGTATGTCACAGCCATAGCCACCTTGAAATCAGAACAACTACGATTACTCAAACCAAACAAGACTGAGTGCAGTACACCCTCCTGGAGAGGTGAGAGGGTTCACGAGGTCCTCCCCTCCCTGAGGATATATACATAGTTAGCGACTGCAGGAGGTAGGGACGTAACAACTCCTGAGTTGTCCGTGGTCCTGTAAACCAAGCCAGTTAGCTGTGGAGCTGTTCCTTGGGTCCGTTATTACCATCTTTATTGTGATAAACAGAAACAGACTTCCCCAGGACAAAGCATGCCAACAACATCCATTTCACTTTTTTAAGTAGGTCTTAACTGAGCAGTCACTGGTCTAAAGACCGGGAGTATAGCAATGAACAACGGAAAGGAACACCTGGACTCTACAAAGCAAATACCAGAAGGGGAGATTTAGAGAGATGAGAGACCAAAAGCTCCTTTTATCTAAAGAATTAAAGGAAATTTTATCTTAAAAATGAGGTTTTCTCCAAATTTTCAGATTTTTATATTCTCTACAGCCCAGTACATTTCATATACCAAGTGAAATAAGTTCATATGCAATACTTTTAAGTCATCTATGTTTTACATTCCAAACATTCTGTGTAAAGAAGTAAGCCATTTTGCATTTTACTGTCCTCTTTCTTCGAGTTTCTGGAGTATGGTAGGAATAGCAGATAAATTAGTGGGGGGATAAAAGGATTTTTCTACTTTGTCTTCAAAATTACTCTGATATCATAGTGCTTAGAAGTACGTGATAAAGCTCTAACCAGGGATGTCAGAGGGAGGGGAGAACCTCTGAGAAGTCCGAGTACGGTCACAGGCCCGCCAGTGGGAGCCCTGGATGCGCCAGGTCTCTGACCGGTGGGATGACACACAAGAAGATTCAGAGACTGCTCGAAGCCACAGTTGAAGCAGTCCTTCTACCGAGGTCCAGATTTCTATTGAGTAGACAGCAAATCCTCACACACGCTCACTTCCTTGTGAGAAGGGCTCACGCTTATTTCTCTGCTGGACCCATCTGGGATAGGTAGGTGGAGGGCGGAAGAGTACATTAGGGCACAGTGGCAGACACTGCTACTGAGCCATCGACAACCATTTCCTGACTTTCATTTAAGAAAGAAAATCAAGCTCCATAGTTTTTGCTGAGTCCATGGATAACCAGCCAAATTGAATACTTCCTAGACATTCCTGAAGTTGAGAGTGGCCACGTGACTATGTTCTATGAAAGGTAGGTGAGCAAGTGTGATACAACAGTCCCAGGGTGGATAGTGGGCACATGTGCTCCTCGCTTCATTCCCTGCTCATCCCCACTTGCTAGGCATGGTCCCAACTAAGCATTAATAGACCCAATGAAGGAGGCCAGTGTTGAGGATTCAGTGGTACCCTGTCAAGCCCTGCGCCTCTGGCAGTTGTATAAGAGAGAATCAGATTTCTATCGTGGTCAGTCTGCCAGACTGAAGAATCTCCTTGACACAGTGATTTAGTCCAAACCCTAAGTAACTCAAGAGAGAGAGCAATGTTACCATCTAAGCAGGAAAACTAATTGCCCATTTGAGCATGCACTTAGAAGCAGCACTACTGGTAAGAAAGAGATTTGTCAATGTCTGGACTCTGCGTTAAGAATCTAGGTCTCTTCGCCCATGACACAAGCTTCTATTCATGGTTTCTACACATGACTTTATGTTACTCATGCCATGTGGCCACTGACAACAGTACTTTCTAGACCAGTGGCACAAAGGCATTTTGTGGTATTGATGAGAAGAGTCAACATCCCACAAGTCTCTGCATAGTTCTTAGGTGTTAATAAAATTAATTAACTTGCTTTCAGCACCAAATTTCTAACATTCAATGCTTCTTGAGCTGCTTAGCTGGCTTGCTGCTCCTAGGCTGTTTCCTAACAGAGAAGAGAAGCTATTTTCTAGGCTGCAGCTTCAGGAGAACCATTTCCCATTAGACAAGGAGGAAAGCAGTAGTGAGAAACTCCAGGGAACTCAGATCTCATTCACTTGAACACAGCACATCCATTGTGGGAAACTAGGAAACAGAGAATTTGCAGGTTTTGTTATTGAGATGGGCCGGAAGTTTTAGTTAGATACTTTTATACAGTTTTGATGGAATAAACGTTTAAATTAGCTCAGTTATGGGTAGGGGTTTTGAGAAATGGGGCAAACTCAAGGAGAGGTCTAGGTTTGTTGTGATCCCTGGGACCACAGTAGGACAACTGACCTCTATTCTTCTCTCCAGCATCAATCTGATTTCACTGCCCCCACTGGAAAGCCATTGTATTTTGTTCAGCTATCTGTTGATGGGCTCTCAATATGCAAATGCCCCATTCTCCTCAACAAAGACCAGGAGCACAGGCAATTCCCAGGGAAAGCAGACTGTAGATGAATCACAAAGCAAGGCCTGTGCTCTATAATCAGCAATCCCACTCCTGGGTATGCACCCAAAGGAATCCTAAGTCAGCACACCACAGAGACACCTGCACACATGTTCACAGCAGTACTATTCACAATAGGGATATTGTGGAAGATAGGGAATCAGCCTAGATCCATTCAACAGATGAATAAAGAAAATATGCTATACATACACAATGAGGTGTTATTCAGCCAAAAAGAAAGAAAGAAAGAAAGAAAGAAAGAAAGAAAGAAAGAAAGAAAGAAAGAAAGAAAGAAAGAAAGAAAGAAAGAAAGAAAGAAATCTTGTCATTCAAAGAAAAATGGATGAAACTAGAGATCATTGTATGGAGTAAAAGAAGCTGGACTCTGAAAGGCAGATATCACATTTTCTCTGAAGTGTGAAACCAAAATTACAAATACATTATACAGAAGTAGAATGAGAAGAGAAAGGGATGAGTAGGAGAGAGGGAGGAAGAAAAGGAGTTATCTGAGAAGTAGATGCGAGCAAAGTACAGTGTAACATGAAAGTATATGCATGAAAATATCACAGTGAAATACCTGGCACATTGGTGTTTGATTCTTTTAGATGGCTGATGCTCCAACAGTTGGCATTCAGCACAGCTGCCCAGAGGTTTTTCAGGTGGAAACAGCTGCATCTTGAGCACTTTTCTGGTTCTGTAGTAAATATCTTTAGCCAAGGTCATCTAAGCAAAGAGATCTTAATTTATCTATTTATTTATTCATTCAAACATTCAATAAACATTTATGAGCACTTTGTGCTCTGGACTAGGAAAACAAACTTGAATAAAAAAAGACTTTTTTTCCCTTTCAGAATCAGGCAAACACATTAACAGTTACTCCCCGGAGCTTCAATATTTGAAAATATCAGAGGAGGAAGGTCACACACACCTCAAAAGGTGAATTTAAAAATAACTAGCTAAAATATGGTTTCGAATGGTTCTAATGCAAGCTGATGTTTAAACTGAGCGTAAACTCATTTACATAAGCAAATGTATTTGCACAAAACACAGGGAATCTCTTAAAGAGGTTAGCCAATGGCAGATGAGAGCTGACCTTTTTCAGCCAGCCGTTCCTTACTTCAGAGGGAACTGCCACACCACCTACAATGTCACTGTTGCCAAGAACTTCAGAGGCCAGTTATTAACCCCCTTGCCCGTCTGATGCTGTCTAGTCAACAATATATGAATCAAACATATCACCGGTTCCAAGTGCACCGGGAAAGCATTTTCCTGGTTCATCACAGCTCAGTCCAGACTCACTCTTCCTGACAGTTGCCTGTGGAATAAATCCAGCATTGTCTCATCACAGCACTGAAAGAGGATATGTCCGGTGGCTCGCTCTTCTTTTTCTTTCACTGGGCTTTATCAGTTCACTGAGGTTGCAAAAAATTTAAGTTTCTCTTGTTAGCTTTAAACCACTTCCAATTCCCAGATATGCATAACTTACCTGGTTTGAGTTTCGCATGCTATACTTTCACACAATGTTTTTTTTTTTATTTTAATTTTTGTGTTGGATTTCTTTTCTCATGCCAACGTCTTAGTTACAGAGAACTTCACCATATCTAAATAGACAACTGGTCAGCATACTGCTGCATTCTAATTTGAGCAAGTGTGTCCCAGTGGAGTGCTCTGTGTGTAACTGTAGAGCAGGGTGGCGTTTCCACGTTGCAGTAGACGATTAGGATCCGTAAAAATCTCAAGCAAGAGAAACCCACACTGTCATGGAAATTGCAGTATTCTTCAATTTGGAAATAACCTACAAATGCAAACCTACATCATAAAAAATGGACAGAGTACATGTGGGTATGCATTTTCCAGAACAGAAAAGGGAATGTACATGGTCATGGCAAATACGGGATTCCACTAGAGAGGGAGGGAGGGAGCAAGCATAGAGCAGAGCTTCTTAAACTTTCGCTACCCCGTGACTCCTTTTTTCACCAAGGAATTTTTATGCAGCCCTAGGTATCTGAGCATATAGTTAACTGTGTAAGTCAAACATTTACTGATAATAAGTCATAAAATGATTTATTTTGAAAAAAAGTATTTGGTATACATATGATTTTATCAATCATTAGAGATTAAAGAAGATAAAAATATAAATGGCATGGATTATTTATTTTTACATAAAAAAATTAAAGTATCAGCTGGCTGTTGGATGACGCACGATGTAGAACACATCTTCAACATTTTCCAGAGTTGATCAATATTTCGATGTCGTAATCGTCAATGCTGAGAATGCCCTTTCAAATAGGTAGTATATAATAGCAAAAGCATGTGGGGCCATTTCAGAAATTGCTGGAAATTTTGTCCCAATCCTAAGCCAAAATTCACTTAATTTTTTTAATGAAACTCAAGCCAGTAACTCAAATAGCATATTTGAAAATCAAATATTCTAACCTAATGCAACCCAAAGGCATACAAATTTGATACTTACATGCTGAGGAGGAAAATATTAGAAGCTTTGTTTTATATAATTAAACCATTATGTTTCTCTAAGAGCATAAAACTTTGTATGGACAATAAAAACACTGGAATGTGTGTGTGCTAGACAATGCTCTCAAGTCTGAGCTGTGGTATTCAGGCAACATTCGCTAGTATGTACGGCAGGACACTACACATGATGCTAAGCGGCCATGTTGTGTGCTCAGAACCAAGACTGTAGTGAAGCTGTTTGTTGCAACATGAGTAAGAACTGTCAGAAACACTCTGGATTCTTTACAGACTTGATTTTGAATTAATGTTTGCTACTGAGCATTCAAAAACGGATACTGTTGTCAGATTCTCTGCGAGTCCACAAGACTCTCAACCAAGTTTCAGAAACTGTAGGATAGAAGGAAAACGTCAGAGCAAAATAACTCTCATTATAGCAATCCCCATGAAAGTGAAAGAAAAACTGTGCCATCTTGAAGCTGAGGTCGGATCTAGGATTACCTGGTTGCCCTAAAAAATCAAGCAGTTCCTTCAACCAGAGGCCAGGCTGGGGTGTCTCTATATCCACAGGAAGTGGAATGCTGCTAAGGCACTTGACACGAGACAGCTACTTCCTTACACTGCCCTTCTACCTGTTAGCTCTCAAAAATACCCAAATGTACTCTATAACCAGTGGCTCTTCAATAAAACCAATCCAAAGGGCCGGGTGTAGTGGTACACGCTCTTAATCCCAGCAGTTGGGAGGTAGAGACAGGTGGCTCTGTCTACATAATGAGTTCCAGTCCGGTCAAAGCTGTACAGTCACATCCTGTCTCAAAAATTAATTAATTAGTTAATTAATTATTAATATCCAAAATCCACTTAGCCAACCAGCTTATCATTTTCCAGTACGATAGGCTAGGGTGTGGCCCTTAAAAAGATCACCTATCAGACGCTAATCCAATTTAAACACGTTAAGAAACACAGTCCAACTACTGTTTGTTTCTGTCAATAAAAATAAAGTATACAAGTGATAGCTCAATTAGGAAGAACTTCCTCCCCTGCCTCCCCAGGAAAATGGATGAGATCACAAAGGACAACAGCCATGAAAAGCCCACATTCCTTCCTTGTGCTTTTTCCTCATTTGTAGGCCACCATCACGTTTCCAGAATAAAGGTCTCTCCAAGCGGAACATTTCATTTCTTTGTGCACCTGTGAAAGATGCAGAGGAGAACGCAGCCACGTAACCGCTCCTTCACCCATCCCTCTTTCCCAAGACAGTGTAGTGACCTGGATGGAAGAGGTAGCAGAGAAAAGCCCCTTTCAGCATGCGCTGCTTCTCTCTCTCTTTTCCTCCCTCGTACCTTTAAGGACCTCCCTTAGAACGAACATGGAAGTCGGTCACTTGACGAGGAATTTGCATGAGGATTGGCAGCCAGTGTAGCAGCTCTCAGATTAGAGCCATTCCGCTGCACACTAAAAGGCACAAAGGACTGGAGGTGCATTTCCATCTGCCCTTCCTTTCCAGTCAGTGCATTCCCGGCCTCGGCGATTGATGAGCACTTGGAACAATACCAAAATGCAGTGTAAGATCAATCCCGCTGTTTACTTCGTTGAGCTAAAGGAACAAAGAACAGAAGAAAGGGCCTTCAATCGGCCATCGCAGAGGAGGGGGATGAAGGATGGAAAATGGTCTGATGGGCAGTTACGCGGAGTAAGTGTGTTTGGAGGGCAGCAGTCCCAGCTGAGATAAAATCAACAATGGTTTGTATTTTGTACTGTATCTTCGGGGGATAAAAGCACTTCTAGCAGATAGTACTGCAGGCAAACTCGAAACACTGCTGCTTGCCAAGGAGGGAATAGAAACTCCCTGATTGCTGAGGAGTGTTAAGCATCTGATTGTGCATGCCTCTTCTCCTCTCATGGTGAGACAACTCAACCAGGCCCTTCTTTTTTTTTAACACCACAGGCCCCTGTTCCCCAACAGTTGTCTGGGCCTTGATGTCAACAAAGCAACAGGATACTGGGTCTTACTTGGATAAGTACCAAGAACTGTAATTTGTAGGATTATTTCTTATTAAGCCTTTCAAATTTATTTCAAATGGGGAGCCCAGCAACTTCTTTGCTGCCAAAATAAAATTGAGGGTATTTTGGGATAGAAACGGAGGGGATGAGAAGGTAGAGGCAGAGATAATGCTACAGCCTTTATAGAAAGGGAAGAACTTTTCTTTCTTCATAAAATGCAGACACAACACATTGCTTCCCCATTTGGTAATACCACGTGGCATACGTGATACCGGCCATCAGCAGTGGTGACCCAGGTGGAGGAAGGGGGAAAGGAAATGCAGGGAACGCACCAGCCAGAACGGGCATGTCTCCGCAGTTCAGCCATAGTGAGGCTGTGACTCAAGGACCAGATGCTTCAGCCATTAGCAGGGCAGAGCACCCAGCCCCAGCCCATACTTATGGCAATGGATCTCAGGAAGGGGCCCAGGAAACACAGTGTGCCTAGGAAGCTTACAGCTGACGATTCTCCCTTAGGAAATGGACCCAACTCCTTCAACAAACGGTCCTCCCAAGTTACGTAAACCTCGTTGCCCCACCCTACACCAGATTCTAAAGCGCCCTTTAGACACAGGGGCAACCTAACAGAGGTGACATGTAGTCTCAGCCCTGTTGATATTTTCTGTGTATTTGTGTGCTCTGTCTCACCCTTAAGCACCCATTTCTTTGAAAACGGGAGCTCCCATTTAGTCTTTGGAACTGTCCCATGACCCCGGCACATGTCCGTGTTCAGTAGTTGCTGGAAAGCTGATCTGCAGACTGCGCCTCCTGGTCTGGTGAGACATTAAAGTATTGGGTAAACTATTCACTATCAGGACATATCAACATTTTTTGTTACTCAGTTATTCAGACACAGGGATAGTGCCTCAACGGAGCACTCAGGACCTCTGATTAAAGTGACTCCGTTTGTCACATTTGTAAAGTAGGCATGAGAAGTTAAAGATAACACTCACAGGGAATGAAAATACATAACACGGTAGGGACCTGAGTTGTACCCACCAGACCACATGATGCAATTTGATATTTACATAGGCAGGTAAAAGAAATAAAACAGCTCGAGACCGTGTCTATGCATGGTCAGATATCTGGAATTTTTAAATGAATACATTCCACCAACTATCAAGATATTTTGTAAACAGTGAGTCCTTTGGTTTTTCTTTTTTTTTTTTCCCTCAAATGTTTGCAAGATTTATGAATGCACAAGCCCCAAACTTTTGAAGGAGGTTTTCTTCCAAAGAACAACTGTGACATTAACAACGACATAACGCACATCAAGACATTTCTCGTTGTTGATATTGTGTGAGCATAGTAGACACACTAGACACCATAGAGAACATTAAAGGCGACTCAATTTCAGTTGAAAGGGCTCATAATATAAATTAGAAAGACACATGCTAAATTAAATAGACACAATTTAAATTAGATGAACAACATCATCAGATTTCTCTGGTTCCTTCCCAGCAGGGACTAGAGGAAGAAGTTGCTCAGAGGTCCCAATACACAAAAAGGTCTGGAGTTCCTGGGTCAATAGGTCATTTGTCAAATTTATCGTGTACGTACTATGCCCAAATACTGATCCTGAAATTTCCCTGGGTGAATCCAGGATGAAAATAACACTGACTCAGTGAGGAGGCACGGGGGGTGGTGTCTCATGAAAATTATAATTCTGTGGCACCTCAGTGTCATTAGAAATCCAGGTATTATCCAGCAAGCCCCTAAGAGTAACATCTCCTACCTTGTTTGTTAAAGACTCTGTTCTCCACATGAAAAACGAGCCTTGATATCTTCCCCCCAGCCAGAAGGGTGTGACTGCCCACACCCTAGACATCCTCTGATGCTCCTCAGAATGAAAATGAGACGCTCAGCACCTGTGACTGCAGAGTGCTCTAATCGTCACATTGTTTTCTGAGATTCCAAAGGCTCTGAACAGGCTTTTCCTCAAAGATCAAGGCAATTGGGTGGATGACTTGTTCGGGGTTGTATTGAGTCAGTACAAAAGCAAACCCAAGTCCTGCTCCAGACCCACAGCTCTTCCCATTCCCTCGCCCTTGGGCTCATCCCCTTCAGAGACTGGCCAAGAGAAAATATAATATGGATATGAAGTGAACACAAATGCAACCCACATATGTTGTTTTAAATCTTTCTAGTAACCACATTTTAAGGAGAGTATGTAAAATTATGTATGATAGCTATTGCTTAACCCAGTGTGTCAAAGACATCAGTAAACATGTAATCGATATTTAAATTATTAATGAAATAGTTTTCCATAGTCTCCATATTTCCGTATATATCTCACGTTCTTAGCCCACCACAGTTTGCACTAGCCCCATTTCAGGTGCACAGTGGCAAAAGCGGCAACGTTACTGACTTCTAGGATCTACCAGAGATGCTTCCCCAGTGAAGCCTTGCCAAGTCCAGCCAGGGGTCAGGAAGCTCTTCCGTAGTTAGGACTACTAACATAAGATACGCCAGCAGCCCTGATAACCTCACCGTTGTAAAGCAGCCACAGGAGTCAGCCTGAGAGGTGCAGCCCAGTGGCGAACCCCAACATGCCACTGTTTGATATTTGAATTGATGGCCGCACTTCACAGCTCTTAGAAAGACTATGATGTGTTGGCCTGTGTGAAGGTCAGAAGTTAAAAGCCAGTGTCTTCCACAGCCACTCTTCATATTATTACTGAGGCAAGGTCTATTGCTAAATCCAGAGTTTACAAATTTGGGTAGTCTCGCTAGTCAGTTTGCCCCAGGGCCCCTGTTTCTGACTCCTAAGCCCTGGGATTACAAGCAGCCACCATACCTGTCTGGCTTTTATGTGGGTACTGGGGAATCTAAAGTCCAGTCCTCAAACTTATGTGAAAGTACTTGGCCCACAGAGTCATTCACTCGTTCCCAGAGCCAGGTTCTTTCTATCACCTCTAATTCTTGTAATAGTCTTACAAGTTAAATCTTACAATAAAAGTATAGTACTCAAAAAAGATAACCACCAAGGGTCATGCCGCCATTAAACAGAGAAAGGAGGATCTGGATCTGACCTCAGATCAGGCATCACCATCTTCTCTACCACATAACGTTAATTTTTTAAATTATATGGATGTGCAGAGCAGCAATAAGGAACGGAAATGTTCCAAGCCTGTGTGACTCAGACATTACAATCTGACCTCAGAGCCATTGAGAAGAGTCTTTCTAAAAACTGTGAAGTCCGGCCATCAATTCAGACATCAAACAATGGCATGTTGGGTGGGCATCACCACTGGGCTGCGTCTCTAGGGCTGAGTCCTGAGGATGCTTCACAATGGTGAGTTTACAACTGGGTCTGAGGCTGAGTGGTCCATAATCAATTAGCTATGGCTACTGTGGCTAGGGGCACACAGCAAGGACATATTTGCCATGTGCAGTCTCTGAGTCTGACTCAGACCATCATGGACTCTGGTGTAAGTCCTGAATCTGGTACAAAAATTGATCTCTTCTGAGACCATTCTTGGTTAAATGGGTTCAAAGTCAATGAGATCTGTGTGCCTGGTTGAGCGTATATTGCACATCATTGCTCCTGATCATGGGTCATATGAAGGTCTTGGGCCCAAAGAACAAACTGGGATGTCTTTGTGTTGGATTCTGCCCCAAACCAAGCCTTGGTTAACACTTTCTCAAAACCCCCCGTGAGACATGTTTATCCGTTACTGTAGTGATAACATATTTGTGATTTGACAGAGGTTCACTTCTTACTAGATTATTTGTATGCTAACTACATTAAAATTGCATCAAGACGTACTCATTTTCTCACCATTCTCATATATTCCAGGGCTTTAACTTAAAAACAGTTTCTTATGTAAACACAGAAATCTAAACAAGAAGACTCCATAGGTGTCTTCTATCCCACTTCTGTTGACTCTGATGGACAGATCTGAAAGATGTCCCTTTACACCAGAAGGACCCTGAACATGGAACAAGCCAGGTGACCTGGACCACTTCTTCTTGTAGGAGAGCACTCCCAGCCTAAGCTAGTGGAAGGTGTTTGGAGAGTAGAGGCCCATAACTAAGATAGCAGCAGCCCGTGGTTAGCGTGTCTTCCTCCCTATCCTCTCTAATCCCGGAAATCTGTTGGATAACTTGCAGGGCAGAGACCACCTCGCAATCCTCTGAAACTCCTACCTTACTCATCTAAACCCTGATATTAGTGTTTTCCACAACAGTCAGTTACAAGGGTCGGGAGAATCTCGCTGTCTTCCGATTGTGGCCCAGCCACGGAGGAGGGACATAATCTTCAGATGGGAGAACTTCCTCCTCAGACAAAGGACTATTTCTCCCTGTGCAGTGGGGGACGCTAGCCCTTCTAATATCCTCTGTTGTGGAAGGTGAGCTTCCCGGGCTGTGGAGACAGGGATAATTACATGGGGATTTGCAGGTAGGAGGGAGTAAGGAAGGGAGATGATAAAGCAAGAAACCCAGACACTTGATCCAGTCGCCAAAGCATCCTCTCGCTCAAAATGGGCATGGCTTCAGCGCTGATCTTGCCTCTCTCCAAAGCAACTCTTCTTAGTTGTGAAAGAAAGCCTGTAAAAACGACTCCCACAGCCCGAAATGCTAAAATTTCTAAGAGCTTTTAGCACTTCTGGGCCTGGCACAAAAGTACAATTGCCAGGCAGATGCTCTCACAGCCTCTGCCATCTTCATTTCACATTGTGACTCAGACAGAGAGGGAGCAAGCGGACAGTCATTTCACAGCTAAAGCTGGTTACAAAAAAAAATAATAATAATAAGATAAAGCAGAAGGCCCACTGTTTGGAGAATCCAGGCGACCATCAGTCCATCTGCTACAACAACCAGGCCACTCAGAAGCCTCATTTCAAGGGCAGACTATCAGGAAGGAGAGAGGTGTAAAAGGCGCAAAGAACAGACGCTGCCATCCAAGGTGGGGTGTCTCTGTGGACAGGCATGTTTCCAGTTCAGTGATCTGAGCTGAAACCTCGGCATCCGCATCCTAAAGAGCATGTACAAAGCCATCTGCTCCAGCGAGCAAAGGGACACCCTGCCCTTGTCTAAGTGCGCGGGGAAAGCTTGTCGACCTCTACCACCTGGAACTTCTGCAGTGCCCGGTGGACAGTAGCTTCTTCAACTATAAAAGGAGTGAAGATGTGGGGGTGGAAGGGGGACACTTCACAACCCACTGAACACTAGGTACGTGCGCATCTCCTTTTGCCATTATTTGAGTTGGTTGGTCAGTTGGTATTCAGTTAGTTGATCAACTTAGCCTGTCTTCCTTTATAACTCTTGTAACCAGATGTTAAGAACACATACACACACACACACACACACACACACACACACACACACACGGCTAGGGTACAAGATTCTCCAACAAATGATATATTAGAACTCATTATTTAAAAGTAGAGAATACTTGTGTTTACGGTTCTGTTACCCAGAATCCAGACAGACAGACAAGAGCCACCTCCTCCGTGCTCTGCAGCTCAACAGAAGGATGAGATCTACATCCTGTAGACTGCTCTAAGGCGCTGGTTGAAAATTCCACACTGACTGGCCAGGGACGGACTGTATTGAATGTGTTTTTCTCTGATGCATTTTTTTTTTTAATTCTCATCCTTGTTTTTAATATCATTTACATGGAGCACACTGTTGACATCAGTGTACTACTGACGGCGCTGACCGGGGCATGCGTTCTGAAGGAGAGTCTCAGCTGCACTTGTGATTACTTTCCAACACACAGGTAGAGAACGTCAGGACCAAAAGCACTAAAGCACAGGCGGCTCCAACACTCAGGCTAAACTTTTTACAGAAATGGGGCTGGCGAGATGGCTCAGCAGGTAAGAGCACTTTCACGCAAGCCTAGCAACCTGAGTTCGATCTCAGGAACTCAAAATGAAAGGAGAGAAGCAGCCAAAAGTTGGAATTCTGGAATTCACATACACACTGTGGCATGTACCTGCACTAACATACACACACACACACACACACACACACACACACACACACACACACTAAAATAATAAACTTTACCAAAATACTTGAACTTGAAGGCAAGGAACAGAAAAGAGGATGGGAGGGGGGAGAAGAATGGGTCTCAGCACTTAACAGACTTTCCATTCTGGTCTCCTTTATCCTACAAAGCCATTAGACATGAGCCAAGGAGAGGAAAGACCATGGGCAGAGCACTCCACTATGTGGCTGTATTTCCTATTAATGTTCCTCCAGGTCCCTCTCTCTCTCAACAATTTCTTCTTATGTACCATCCTGCCCCCTCCCCCTCTTACCCAGTTTCACATCCAATTTCCAAAGTTACTCTTTTTACCAAACACAGAACCAAATAAGGGCCCAGAGTAGTCTTAAGAATTTTCCAGCTCAGCCTGGCAGTACAGAGAGAACTGTTATTCTGCTGAAGCAGAAGGATTGTGAGTTCAAAGCCACCTGACCTACACAGCAAGGCTCTGTCTCTAGAAAAAAAACTTATTTAGTCTTTCCTCTAGAGACACTCTCCTGTTTCATACCCAAAATGTCCCTTCTAGATCTCCCATTTCATGTGACAATGCATCGTAAGTCATTGACTGAAAGCAGCCAACTTCTCTCCAAAGGTCCCGCTTGGGCTCAAGTTGGGCCCCACCATCAGTCAGCATGGACGCTGCCCCTCAGACGAGTATGATAAGCACAAATTGGGATCAAGGTTATCAACAATAACAATTCCATTAACCAGCTTCTGGCAGTCTGGGGTTGAGATGGAAACACACGTGATCATCATCACAGATGAAGCTCATGACACATGAGAGAAAGAAGGTCCTTAATAGGTAGACTCACTGATAATTGTTTCTATTCCCAAATTTCCACTTGCCTCCTGATGATCATTCAATACCTTAGGGCTTTCTCTTCTCAAATCCACCTTCACTTTAAATAGCCGGAAAGATGGATGTAGCTGCTGTCACCAGCATCAAGGCTTTTTCCTTTGACCACTGCCCCAGGAATCTGTGGCTTTATCACATCAGCGTTTTTCTCTGTAATCACTTGTGCCGTCCCCACGGCACGGCGATGGTATGCCTGTAGAACTCTACCAGATGTATACTGGGGTAGCAGTAGGCCGCTGTGTGTTCAGCAAGAAAGACAGGGAGGTGCTTTCATAGGTGTAAACTCTGCCAGACCTCAGCAGAGGGAACCACCATCATGGCCAGTGCCATACTCACAGTGGAACCCCGAGCATTTGCTCAGGTGTTTTATTGATTCAGAACCCCTTAGGTGTTCTACTGATACCATGTGAATATCATAAGCAATTAAACATCCCCTACGGAAATCTAACACCTGCAGATGATACAAAACACCAAGAACCTAGGCAGTCCTTCACCCAACAGTACATAAAACAACATTCTAAATACAACTAAAGATAAACGTCCACAACACACTGACATTGGTGTGGCCTTGAAAGGTCTTACTAGAGCAATGGGATATCGGTTCCCTCTAGGGTATAATAAAACAATCTGGCAGCCCCTGAAAGGGAACACAGGGCCTGATCTGTCACCTCTGGTTCGACATTAGTAAAACAGAAGCAATGCCCAAAACTTGACTCAGCTCTTCTTCTCCCAGCCAAGAGATAGGAAGGAGCATGTGAGGTCTGTCAGCTCAAGTCAACAAGGCATGCTAGGACCAAGGACACCAAGACCCCTGCCCACCACCATACCAGATCCTTCCTCCAACACTGCCCCCTGGATCTTCCTGACCAGACAGTAACAGCATCTTGAAAGGGCCGTGTGCTGGTTCAGAAGACCCATGACCTGTGAAGGGTCTCCATGCAATGTCCCTGCTCGTGCCACACAGTTCTGGTTTTGTAAAACTGCAAATGGCTTCCCTCATCTCCACGTGTGTGGAAAAGCTCCTAGATGTAAGCCCCAGAACAAAAGCCACCCCACGTGCTTTCGGTTTTGAAAATCTCTGACATCACATTTAGGAGGAAATGGGGGAGAAATTATGTTCACATTAAGCAAAGGACTAATAGCATCTACTAATCTGTGACCTCCAAAATAATAGATGATGGGAACGTTTTGAATGTAGATGAATGCCCCAGAGTCACTGGGAGCCTCCTTATCTTTAAGTCAGCAGCGACACTGCTGTGTGTGAGAACTGAAATCCGGCACAACGAACCGCAGTCCCCACCGAGCCATTTCCTCACAGATGCATGCTCAGACTGAGGAGAACTTGGACATTGCCTGCTGTATACTCCTGCCCTAAACAGACTTCCTGTGACCACTGTCTAGCGACAGATTCACTCCCCCAGTTGGGGCTCCTGTCCGTAGGAAACAGTGGCCACTTCTGGAGATGAGATTCAATTTCCCTGGCTACACTAGACACGCCAATTTTTCCATTCAGTTATTTATTAAAAAAAAAACAAACAAACAAACAAACCTGGGTTTGGAGGGATGAGTGACTGGGCTACAGAGGCGAATGAGAACAACTGTCTCTCTGCCTGGAAAGCTGAGATTAATCAACAGCAAGTGAGTAGAGCGATTGCAAATCAAAACAAATGACCTGAGAAGCCTTAAAGGGTGTCAAGTGGACTCATACAGGCACCTGAAGGCTTCTGTGAAGAGGGAGCATTCAAGCTGGGACTGAACAAGTATGAAAGCCTCACAATGCAAACTTCAGGAGTCGCCATCCCTTTACACCCAGCAACAGCAAAGTCAGCACGAGCTTCGAGGTTTCAAGGACCTCTGGCAGGCTCACAGAGAAGCACAGCTTAATTTTCCCCAGTGCATTGCAGGGAGAGTAGGATGGGGGTGGCACGGTGTCCCCAGCCCCTGGCCTGCTGCCTCTCTGTAGCTGCAATGTATCAGGGCATGGATGAAAAAGGGGACAAATGCAGAGACAGCCTGGATCTAGCCCTAGCTTAGGAAATCGGCAAAGTGACTTTTCAGAATACAGGTTCAGGCGGCTTGCTGCACACATCAGTCGTACGCATTATACATCACAGTCTTCTTGTGACGCCAGTCCTGAGAATCGAAGGTTTAAGACACTGGCGCTGAGTTCCCACAAGGCTGGCTTCAAGAGCTGCCCCACACTCCTGAACCCTTCTGAGATTCAGCCTCCTGCTGGCTGGGGAGGGTTGCCAGTGGGGCAGAACTAAGCAGGCACATCTGCTCCAAAGTGCCTCTTAATTGTAATCCTTTGGCTATTTACTTAAGAATCATTTAACTAACTGATACATTATCAAATAACTTTTTAACCCCATCTTGGCTAATAACCTCTTACCCCAGCCCATTTGTTCAACAAAGACACTCATGAGCTCCCTGTGGCAGGGACTGTTAACAGGGAACACAACACGAAACGTAAATGTGGGCCATATTTCAAAAGTTACTTTAAAATAAAGACATTACTTTCAATAATATACTTAGAGGTTGGGTGACAGCTTACTCGGCAGAGTGTTTATCTTGCGGGCATAAAGACCCAAGTTCGATCTTGAGAATCCACATTAAAATAAAAATTAAAAAAAAAAAAAACAAGCATGGTAGTTCACTTCTAATTCCAGCACAGAGGAATGCGAGATAGGCAGAATCCTGGAACTTAGTAGCCAACTAGCCTAGCCTACCCAGTGAGCTCCAGGACAACACGTGAAAACGCACTGGCTACAAGAAAATACCCCAAGACATGCCCACAAGCCAATCTGACGGGAGAAAATCCTCAGCTGAGGTTCCCTCCTTTCAGTTGTTAAGTTTGATAACTGAAGTTAACTAGAACAGTGGAGTCTGAGGAAAAGTAACCAAAGTTGTCCTCTGGGCTCTGCCTACACACATGCATACGAACATGCAAACACAAAATATATTGAACGCAATTTACCTAGCATTGTCCGTTTCGACATACAATCCATATTTTAATAGTTGTTTTTAATATTTAAAAAAAACTTGATGAGCCATTTTATATGCCCTGACTTGTGAGGGCATTTTGAGGCTCCAGGTATATTCCATGCTTACAGCACACCTCAACCCAAACTGGCTACAGCACAGGGCTTACTGTACATGTGGATACTGACTTCCATGTTGAAACCCATAGCTCTACAGAAGTAAACCTTTATCTAGTTGGACTCTATGACATTCATTAATATAATTACAAAACACACACACACACACACACACACATATACACACATAAAAAGGATTTAAATAAAAAAATAAAAACAAAGCCGGTCCTACTGCAGACATCCATCCTGGCTTCTGGATGTGAATGATACGTCCATCTCTCCCACCTGAACTGTTTGCAAACCATTACTTTGTTTTTATCTATTCATTCATTTCATAGGCATTGTCTAGCCGCTGCCCGCCTACCCCCCCCCGCCCCCCCCCCACCCGCATTACCAGGAACAGGTGACACGGATGCAGACATCCAGTCTCTGTCTGCAAGACTCTAGCTATCTGGCTGGGAGTCGTCCATTCTTGGAGGTTCTCTCTCCCTGTGGAGAATTTGGGAGACCTGAGCTCTGGTTTTGGCCTTTCTGATCATAAACAAAGAAAGCATTCCTGTTAACCCTTTGCTTCCTGTCCAAAAAAAACCTTTTGAGAACATATATTAATAACTAGGGCGTGGCATCCACAGAACAATCTGCAGCTTTCACGTAAGCCCCGTGACTCGCTCTGTGGCTTCTCCTAACCGTGTGTGAGAACAAGGATGAGCAAGCTGAAGAGGACTGTCCGTGGCCCCCCAGCAACCCAGAGAACGTGAAACTTTGCTTACTTCCAAACATTCCTCTTCTGGGCCTGAGAAATGGTCTAGCTTAGTTTTGCTTTGTTTTGTTTTAATTACATTAAAAATTAGCAAAAGAATCTCCATAGTCTACCTAGAAGAATAATTGGCCCATTTGGTGCCTCCAGCTGGGTGGTGAGACCCCTGGTTGGCACACCAGGGCCTCGCACACATTTTGCTCCCAGGTAGATGATGCTTAGGGAACTCAGAGAACCCATACAGCCCCTCATTAACCCCATTTTGAGACAGCCCCAGAGGTGGGCCTTTAGCCACAGGCAGAGCCAGCTGTCAGTTGTGTCAAGCCAGGAACATGTTAGTTAGCAGGGGAGCAGCCCAAAGAGGGAGCCACGGATCCAAATGCCTGAAAGGTATTCAGAAAAGCCATAATTATGTCCCGCAGCTGCCAAGTGTCCTCGTGGACCCAAGAGGTAAGAAGTGGCATCTGAGCTGTTAATGACAAACAACGGGTCTTGGTTGTAACTCACCAATGCAGTGCTAAAACTGTAAGTTATGATTCATTTTCAAGTGTGCACAACTCTTTCCAGGAGACTGATGCTATGTATTCAAAGACCCTGAACAGATACACTAAGGAGCAGGGCAACGGGGACAAAGAGGAAGAGGGTGAAAAAGGTAATTGTCTATGCCTGGTAGACAATTTACCAAGCATTCCATAGGTGTATTTTTATAAGTGAAATCACCCCTTTCCATCTTTTAAAACCTTAGTGTTTTTTTTTTTTCAGTCTACCTCAAAATACATTTTGCTTAGTTTGCTTTTTATTGATAGTGAACTGAATAACAGGGACATCAAATGCCCAGACTGGCAAATCAGTGCTGTCCCTAGACAAGTGAAACCAGGAACTCTAAGTGATCGCACACTTGGGTAAAGCCAACAGCACCCCCTTTCAAGCAGCCTCAGCTGCACGGATCACTGAAGCACGCATGGCCACTTGATCTGGGTCCTGTTTGGGGGCTCATTTTTCAGGGCAGCAAAATAGCCAGTTCATAGACTCTGTGGATTACATTTTTATTTATCCTAGAAAGTTTTAGGTCTTAGATACAGAGGCATACCCCGAACCCAAATGGGTTTCAGGTTGATTATGGTGTATCTCCCATCAAAAAACCTCAGAATCATTCTTAAATCAGAGCCTTGGTCACTGCTCACCAATGAGCAGAATTGGGATGAGTTCCAACCTGGAGTTTTCTCAATTACAAGCAACCTCGTGAATACAGTTCCCATGTTTGCCTCATAAATTGTCATGAACTCTGTGGCTTAAAACATAGCATAAATATAGTAATCAGTATGGGAGACCAAGAGTCTAAATGGAGCTGGAGTATAGTTCAGTGCTAAGATATTAATTAGTATAGCACATGCAACTCCCTGGGTTCAACACACACACACACACATACCCACATGCAGGCGCACACACACACACATACACACACACACATACATGATAGGGTCTGTAGAAAAAGAGGAGGTGGTGGGCAGAAGAAAGCCAGAAGTCTAAAACAGGTCTGCAGGGCTGAATTTCATTAAGAAGTATTGGAGGCGGGGGCTACTTCTTGGCTCTCTCCATCTTCTCGAGACCACTCACATTCCTTGGCTTATGACCACTTCCTGCTCTTCAAAGCACTCTAGAAAGCATCCTCTCTGCCTTCTTCCGTCCAAACATCTGTTTCTGACTCTACCACTTCCACCTCTCTCTCCAAAAGACCCTTGCACATCCTGATAATCCCACCAAGCCTTATCTCAGAATCATTCATTTAACAACACCTGCAGAACTAGAAAGTTATACATTAACACATTCTGGAGCTAAAGATCTGGGAGTCTTTGGGAAATATGGTTTAACTTGGCACACATCTCACCAAAAGAGGAAAAAAAAAAAGCCTAAGACCACAGAAGAGGTTTGTGGATAAGTTAAAACCCGGAAGGTCTGAGCACATAGCAATAGGAGCTAAGACAAAAACCAGAGCCAAACACAGTGTGCCTTAAATCAATTCACTAAAATACGCCATGAAAAAGCCAAACTATGTTTTTAATCTTTTATGTCATTTGGTCTTTTCCTTTCCTAGGTCTCACATCCTGCACTGACTGACACATAGCGTATGAAAACTAAATAGTAACTAGACCATCACTAAATCTCTTGTCTCTGGGGGCTTTAGTAAGTCTCCTCTTCCAGGTCCCAAGGCAAGAATGCAGCCATACTGTGCCTGTTTCCTTTAGGTTTGCGTTAAGAAGCCTGTACTTATTGCATACGATGGAGGTTGGCTTCACTCTGCCAATCCACACACTGCTGGGAGACATTAGCCTGTCGCCACAGAAGCTGCAGAGTCACCGGGTTCTCCAAACGGTACAGCATTGCATGCCTTTCGCCATCACCCCCAGGACAAAGATGATGGCCATCATCGAATGTCCATGGGGGGTAAAGCTGTGACCAGAGGCCAAGTCCGTTTTGCAGACCCCAAAACACACCGTCCAAAGGAATATCTCCACTGGGCCTGGAGCTCTGCTACAGTGCCCTCCAAAGGGGATTCTCATTGAGCACGATTAACCCACTGTGAAAAGACATAGCCAATGTCCCACTGCCATAAGATGATGCCACTTCTGCTTAAAATGCCCATAAATAATCAGAAGCACACCAAAACTTGAGTGACGGCTCAGGGCGGGTGCAGAACACCAATTTTGTAGGTACTTAATTTTCTATGTGATTTCTCTGAAGTGAAATATCTTAAAAATAATATCGAAAATTTTAAAATCACTTCAATGATTTCAAACCTTGAATAAATTGGAAGCAGCATTGCATCTGAGCTTGTGGGAGCTTGAGAAAGCATCTCCATTTTTTCTGAGCCACATACTGGGCATGTACTCAAAGCCAAACACCATTTCTATGGTGGGGATCCAGTGCTGTTGCTAAAATTCTTTGCCTAGGAAAATCATAAACAACATCTACCCCTCGTCCTAAGGTCCCAAGGAAAAACTGAGGTATGATTCACCAGAGTTTGGGGTGGAGGTCTTGGGGGGGACTTCAGACTTACATACAGAGCAATGAGTGAGGGTTACTAGCAGGTGCACAGGTGACCTTAAAGTAGCCACACCAGAAGGATTTCACCCAGCAGGGATGATAGCCTGTCGGGCATTCAGACAGAACGAGTCATTGATGGGGAGCGGGACCAGCCTGTCCCCCTCGAGGTTGAGTGGGATGGTGAGTATCGAGGGCCCGACCACTCCCCCACTGGGAGAAAAGACACACACAGAGCCGGGAGAACTGTTGAAGCAGAAACTCGTTTTACTGAACAAGTCATCCCCTTAAATAGGCCAAGGGGGAGGGGGTGGTACGCAGGATGGGGTGAGCTTACGTAGGAGGGAGGAGTAAAGTGGTGTGAGAGCTGCGGGCCAGTGGAGTTCTGTTATGTGGCAGTTGCTAGGTAGAGCAGGCTATGCTGAGTCACCACTATGCGGAAGAAAGACAGGTCTCGGAAATCGAGCCTGGCTTGGTCTCGGACAGTAGGCCTCATAGGGCCCAACAATAGCCTCCCTATACATTGTACATGGAACCCCTCCCTTCATCCTTCCCCACCTACTTCCTCTATCCTCCCCCCCAAAAGCCTAGTGCAATTAAGGCAGAACTATACACAACTGTTTGTCAGAGGGTGGTGGCGGCTGGATACTCAGGTAAGGGTTCCACGACCCTCTCTGGCCTCTCCTTCTGTGAGGGAAGGCAAATAGTCAATAGGTCCTGCTGCGATGATCCTGCGAAGGACCAGAAGAACTGCTGAAGAGGGTGGCATGGAGGATAGTCCTGTACACCAAGGGTCAAAGTATCTGTTTCCTTGCCTTGTAAAAGTGGAAGGACAGACGCAAGACACACTAGTGCAAAAATGTCAGATACAGTCACGAGTGAGAAATGGCTATTAAGCAGCTAAGATGGTGTTGCAACTCTACCATCACCAGGCTCTAATTGGTCAACCAACCTTGTAGAATCTTGAACGTGGGCTGTGATTTTTTTTCCCATGGAACTCCAGTTTACATGATCTTAATATGAGATACATTGATTCAATTTATTCTTCTTCCCCCATCAAATTCAGACACTCGAGTGCAGCCATAAAAGGAACAATCGGATGGCAATAGCCAAAGCTGGGTGTTATCCTGTGGATGAATGATTCAGAGGATGCAAAATCTGATGATACAGGCAGAGAGTGATCCTAATGAGGAGCTGGAGAATCTAACGTGGGGAAAGTAGGAATTAAAGAGGACTGAAGCAGACGATGAGCAGGGGAGATATTCCTGCCCTGGAGTTCTCAATGAATGTACAGGATTAGTAGTGATAAGGTTGTGAATGTGGACATAGAAATTAGGCAAAAAGAGGTAGAGATTTTAGAGAGGAAGTAAGGCAGCTGCAAGGGCACAAGGATCAAGGACCAAATACCTGAATGTTGATATCATCATCATCATCAAGAGTGGAGACAGGACAAGGAAAGCAGAGCACCGACTGCTAATCCTGGCAACCAAGTTGGCTGGTGCGCTGGACGCTTCCCATTCACTCTCCCTTTGTGTTTCCTTCCTCATCTTGCACAGCATGGATCATGGAACTCAAGAACGAGCTCCCTTGCCCTCTGGCTTCTCACTGAGTGATGGCAGTGATGGGGAAAGGTGATCCTGGAATATTTATTGCCCTTGCTTCGTTGTTGCAGGGTTGCTGGGGACCAACCTCATCTGTTTATAGAAAGACTCAACTCCTGTTGTGGCATCCTCAAGCAGCCCACCCTGTCTTCCTCCCTTCTACTAAGCCCCTCCCGGTCCGTTCTTCTCCCAGAAACAAAGAAGCTTACTGTTTCTCGCCCCAGGCACACTAGGCTAGGGATTTCCCTCACCCTGATCACACTTTTGTAAATACTCCCTTTATTAAACTTATCACAAATTATCCTAATTTGAGTAGGCCATCTGTTTTCTGCTGGGAGCCTACCGATACAGTATATGACAGCAATATGTATACCTTTCTTGCCAAGTCCATTGTAAAACCTAGAGAAATTATATGCAACTAGCAAGGTCTGGCAAATTATACCCAATGTCGGTGGGGTGGGAAGGAACTGTAGCAGGTGTCTTAGTAGCTGTTAGTATAAACCTACACACCATATTCAGGCACAAGCAGGGCCTTGAATTCATAACTAGATGTTAATCCAGAGTTAAACACCTGGCTTCTGGTACCACTCAAGAACTCTCAGATCTGGTAGCAGCCAACTAAATCAATCAAATCATTTGTATGAACAAATTTATCCAATAAAGGAGTGGAAAAAATTAATCAAGTAGTTGGCCGTTATGCTGATCTCTATAGATGGGCTGGATGGCTTAACAGCAATGTGAATCCATCTAGGGCGTGTGGAGAAGTCTCTGGAGAACCAGAGACATGCCCCGACCTCCCATCAGCCCTACACCTCCTGCTTCTGGACTCTGTAGCTGCAGCCTTGTTTCCAGGGCCCAGCAACCACTTAGAATATGGGACCCAGGCCTCAGAAACCACTGCATACTTGAGTTCACAGCCTGCAACAACCTACCATAGGCTCCAGAGGCTGACTTGGCAAAGGGGCAGCTCCTTACTTCGAAGCCATTTTCCTGTCTCTGGTCTGGGATCACGAGAACCATCAGCTCAAAATTTCAAGTGCAAAGGTCAGATAAGAGAGTTCATCAAGGGGAGACAACATAGAGTGGGTTCAAAGAAAAAGACTCTGAGAATAAACTCAGAACAGACTCAACTCATTTGTACATTTAGCAAAACAAGAGGGATCCATGTGTCACCACCAATGAATGTTCAGCCAATCAAAACATACATGATCACTGTAAATATGCAAGATCATTCCCTTTTCTGTGGCCCAAAGTGACTTCCTGTTGCCTTTTAATAGAAACCAAATCTCTCCTCACCCCTGTAGTTGTACACTCATGGTGGTGGCTCACCAACAAAGACACAGAGGCATTCTCATAGGTGCAATATATTCATAGGTGCAAGCCCTGCCAGACCTCAGCAGAGGGAACCACCATCATGGCCAGTGCCATACTGGACAGTGGAACCCTGAGTGTCCCAGCTCAGGTTTTTTTTGTTTGTTTGTTTTGTTTTGTTTTAACCTAAGCTCCTCTGGTGTTCTATTTATAGCATGTGCAGATCATGAGCAATCAAACATCTTTTACATAAAGCCAACATCTGCAGACAATACAAAAGGCCAAAGCCTAGGCAGCCCTTCACTGCGCTCAACAGTGCACAAACCATCATTTTAAACATAGCTAAAAATAAACTTCTACAACCCCCTCCCCATACACACACACACACACACACACACACACACACACAGTACTTCAACTCACTCCAATCTTTAAAACCCAGAGCATTGACTTGCCTGGCTTCTAGGGTCCTCACTATGGTGCTCTCTGGAGTAGAGCACGGCACTTTTCATAGGCTGTTTGGGGTTTCCCACTCTACCCATTGCGGGTCTCTCCTGTCACACTCAGGACTCGGTGCATTGTGTTTCTTCTGGAAAGCCCTCCGTGGCCCCTCAGAACGGTTACACAAGGCTGCTATGTCCTCCTCCAGCACTCTTACACAAGATTTTTGAAATTACTGCACAACTTCTGTCTTCCTCCACTAGACTACTTCATGAGAGCAAGGAACACATCTATCTTGCTCTAAACTTTACCCAAGTATTTCATTCATAGAAAGCCCTCTGCAAACATGAGGGGAACAAACGTCTAGCTTTATGATATATATAGATATAGATATATATACTGTATAATAATATGCATATATAAAATGTCATATAGAATTATGAAAATCGTGAGGATCAGACATTATTCTGTCTCTCTCTTTCTCCCTCCCTCCCTCTCTCTGAATGTGTGCTTGTGTATGTGTGTGTGTGTGTGTGTGTGTGTGTGTGTGTCCCTCCCTCTTTCCTTCTTTTTCCTTACTGCTTTTGTTTATTTATTTTTATTCCTTACCTACTTTCTTTTATTGTGATTCTAGGGGGCTGAACCCAGGTCTTGCATGTGCTGGGTCAACACAAGAACACACCGCTGGCGACGATCATGTTCTTTCTATATAAGGGCAGCTCCTTTCCCAGCACCATGCACTGGAAGGGCTGCTTCTGCTGTGGTTTGAATATGAAATGCCCTCCACAGGTCCACATGCTGAAGCTTTGGTTCTCAGCTGGGAACAGACACTATTTGGGAAAGTGCTAGAAACTTCACCATTGGCAGCTGGAGAAAAGACTGCATCCTTGAGAAGCTGTGTCTTGCCCCTCCCCTTCCGGCTTCTCTGCTTCCTGACTGACTAGAACTACTTTGCTCCACCATACGCTCCCCCCTTCCCTGCCACCTACGGTGTTGACCCTGACTGCAGGCCCACAGCAAGGGACCACAGACAGAAACCTCAGGAACCATAAGCCAAAAAAATTCGGTTCTCTGTGCCATAATGAAAAGCCTGACCTTTTCCTGTCTCTGATGCATGCTTCCGCACCGTTGTTGAGAATCTGTGGGCAGTAGATGCAGAGGCAGGTCTCCATGGTCTCTGGCTTATTCCATTGGGATGTCGGGGAGAAGGGGTCTCCTGCCAATACCACACTGTGTTGGATAGTGAGTCTTTGCATTTTGTCTTCAAATCGCGTTGAAGATTTGTTCCTTTTTGTTCAAGGTTACCTTGAGTACTCTGGGTCTTTTGTGCCTCCTTGTGAATTTTAGGGTTCGCTTTCCCAGTTTGATGGGAAATGTCATTGGTGTTCTGCAAGTGGTTACAACAAACTCATACCACATGATTTATTATTATTATTATTATTATTATTTTGTTGATGTTGTTGTTGTTTTGTTTTGTTTTGTTTTGTTTTTGAGACAGGGTTTCTCTGTTGTAACTCTGGCTGTCCTGGAACTCACTCTGTAGACCAGGCTGGCTTCAAACTCACAGAGATCCTCCTGCCTCTGTCTCTGCCTCCTGAGTGCTGGGATTAAAGGCATGCACTACCACCACCACCCGGTTTTTTTATTATTATTTTATAAAGCTAATGGATGTCAGAAAATGTGACAGAATTCAGAATACTTTGCATTCATCCATCCATCGCTGTGGAGCCTTCACGGTGGACTGTCAGCTGGGCATACGGTGGGCGAGGGCTCTGCCTTCTCCATCTCAGGAGTCGCTCTCCTCCACAGAGTACCAAAGAAAGAAGAAATGCTGGCAGAATGACACTATATTGAGACGAATTTGCAATGGTTACTTAAATAACAAAGAAAAAGTCTTGGCTTTGCCATCCCAGGTAAATATGAAGTCCCAGGAAAATTGTCCCATTTCCTGCGACACTGCCATTGGGTTCAGGAAAGCCGTTGGCATTGTATTTGGCAGCCATAAGAATTCTACTTATCTACATTTCACCTAGTAAATGGATTCCTATACCTTATACTAGGAATTTACCATGGGAAAATAACACACACAAAAAATGGAAAACACATACACTCAGAAAGAGAAAGAGAGAGAGAGAGAGAGAGAGAGAGAGGGAGGGAGGGAGGGAGGGAGGTAGGTCATTATTACTGCATTTTATCATGGTTAAATACAGGAAGAACATGTACAGCCCTGGAATGCTGCTGTACTGTTATGGCCATAAGCAGAAAACCACATGACGAAATATTAAGCAACCATATTTCATTTTGAAGATTGTCGAAATTCAAATAAAATCCTGAGGCTGGAGAGATGGTTCAGTGGCACTCTTCCGGTAGACTGGGGTTCAATTCCCAGCACCCACATGATGGCTCACAATCATCTGTAACCCCAGCCCCAGGGGATCCAACGCCCTCTTCAGGCTTCCATGGACACTGCTCACATGGTGCACAGACATATAACCAGGCAAACGCTCATACACATAAAATAAAAATAAGTACAATCTCAAAAAAATTGTTAAATGAGTTATTTTAAAACTAGAATACAAAGTTTATCTGTTTAATGATTGCAGCTTCTTTCCACCTGCATGCAAGTTAGGTCAAATAAAATAACGAAAAATGTAAGATAACCTGTTAGATAAATTCTGTGCATTATTTTTTTACTTCCAATTAAAGTAAAAAAAAAATAAATAAACTTAGGTAATATGCTATATCAGAGTTGTGGTGGATACAATCAGGACTCAAAAAGAAAAACATGTCAGGAAGGAATAAGCTGTGGTTTCAGTTCAGAAAGTTGCTTTTCCCAAAAAAACAGGAAAACTAGCCTCTGGCCACTGACGTGAAAATGACTAGTAAGTTTTAATTATTGCAGGTTTGGGATCAGAAAACTCTGCAGCATGGCTGATAACATCAGAATAATTCAGAGCACACAAACGAGGCAGTGTCATGAATGTGTCCCCTGTACTCACTGACAGAGAGGACACACCATCGAGATGCATGGGCCCTTGACATCCCCCTTAAACGGAACTCTGATGACAGAGAGGACAGACCTAGGCAAGGAGAGGTCTGAAACTCCTCTATTTTCAACGTGAAAACATGCCGAAGGGAGAAGGGACACTGAGGCCACATGCTTACCACTCACATCTTACAGATGGGAGTTTTATTTAAAGCTACTTTTTTATCATAAAAATAAGGAAGGATGAATTTTTTTTTTTTTTTAGTCAAAAATCTTAATTTCTGCAGAATCATTTTCTCCCCTTTTAAACTCCTCCAGGGGTATATGTCCTCCTCTACCAAAGTTCAAAGTGTTCCCAACTGAACTTATCTCTTCCCTTACTACAGCTCTTACCCATGTTCTAGAGCCCCCCTTGGGGTCAATGCGCATTGTAGCCAGGTGTACCCAGCCACATACAGGTCCTTGGGTGCACAGAACTTCTCCAGGCTACTGCTGCTCACCCCTCTGACCAGCCAGGAGCCCTTGGCCCCTCCCTCTCTGTCTATCACTCAGGGTGGAAGATCTGGCTACATATGGACCTTCTCCCTGACCATTGTTTCATCTAGATGGCGCTCTATCCTATGCAGAACAAATTCTCTGCTCCTGGTACTTAATGGATTCATCTCTGCCTCAGCAGAATCCATTTTAACCATCTGGACAGTACATAGACGCCTCTAAGTCAGAATACCAAGCAAGAATCTTGACAGAATAGTCTTTAAGCAGGTACAATATGGCCTCTTTCTCTCTCCTTGCAGTCCTTAGGCGTTGACCCTCCAATGACACAGACTCAAAACCACTATTCACACAAAACATAGACAAAATGCTTTAACACATGCTGTGAACACTTCCATTGCTGGAAGGTTAGCTTAAAAAAAATTCCATCAGCCATAAATCTGTGTTTCCTCCAAATGAAATATAATACCTTCCCTCACTTTCCTCTAGCAGTCAGATAATCATCTCCTTGTTTTACAGGAAATGATTTAGAAGAGAGAAGAACTGGTCTGACAGTCTTATAAGTTCCAGAAGATGCTCACCCGGACAGTCTTTTTCTCACTTGCCGTTTCTTCTGATCCCAATATATGTACTTACGTGCACACACATTTGCACATGTACAAGTTAAGTACTTGAGCATGCGCACATACACATTGATATTAGGTCTCAGCCAAGATTGGAATCATGCCGCTGAGGCTCTGCCTTAGACCTCAGCGTATTCTCCTACCTCTAAATCACTTCCCAGGTCTCCTTTGTCATCTGCCCTCAGATGGCTCAAGTCTTGGGTAATAGAGGACCCTGAATATGGTACGGCCTTTCCAATTTTAGAGCAGGGAACACAACCTGGCACTTTTCCTGTAGCTGGGGATGAGGAGACCACTGTCCTGCACGGTTTTGACTCTGCCCTGTTGCCTGCCCCTGAGACCCCAGACACAGTTGTCCCTCGGCCTCTCAGCAGCACAAGGCACCTCTGTCGCACAAGAAGCTGGCATTTCCTAACTTCTCCCACAGAATCCTTTTCTGGCCAATGCTTAGCAACATTCACCTTGAGGTGGCACGAGATGACACCGCGTGGGTGAAGGGGACATGACAGAGGCCACCCCCGCTCATCACTTCCCCAAGATGGGAAAGCCCTCAGGGTAGCGGAGAGAATGAGAAACTTTTTTCTTCGCCACTGATGTTATTGATTCATCCCAGCTCAGAGGGAGCATCCCTTAATGTTCTGCTTTCATGTTTCTGCTTTGTTGCATGGGTGCAGAAAAGAATATTGCAAATTGATCTGTCTTTCCAGCCTTTGTAGAGAATGGACTCCTATTACTCTAGTTTCTCAGCCTGTCATCGCATGTTCACATTCCAGGGCATATATAATCAGCCTGGCTAAACACTGAGGGCTGAGCTGATTAATTCCCAACGTTCCCGCCTGAGTCCATTGATGGCATGCCTGTTTGATGATCTCTGCAATAGATAGCCACTTCTGATTGTTTGACCTTTGCCCTTCACCCTGTGGCTGTCTGTTCTAGTACCTGTTTAAGTTGACAGCATGTACATTGCGTCTCCATCACATTTAAAGGAAACCATAATGCCTTGGTGCTCTGAAAGCTTAGAAACGGCCTTTTAAGGGAAACCCATTTCTAAAATCAGTTGAGTAGCATTTGAGAACCAATCATATATCCATTAACCAAGAAGAAGAGGCATTATCTATAACTGCGATGTTACACATGTACTTTAGAATCTACTCATTCTTTCTGATTTAGCTTCTGTGCTAATTATGATCAATGGATTCCCCCGGGAATATGAAACTATATCACGGCTTTTAATTTCTCATTCCACCATTTCCCAGAATTCTGCTATTTTAATTACTTTATATGCCATTTACTTCTAATAGCTCAGAACAAAAGGGTCATCATCAATATATCTATTATATATAATTTTAGGCATATTGGCCCATTTCTAATGTAACCCTAATATTAGGTTAGACAGGTTATATTTTTAGTTCTTGGGAGTCTCTTTAACAATTTCAAAGATGTATTTCATGTATCCTAAAATACCTTGGGTTGTAAGATAGGTTTGGGTCTATTTATAGAGCTGAGTTCTCAAAAATGCACATAATTTACACCCAAGCTTGCTGAGAAACCAAGTAGTTACAGAGCTAACGCAGGTGCATTTCCCAGCCATTTTTAAGGTCGTACCAACTCATACGACCCCACGGGAAAATGGAAGGTCAACACAAGCATGTCAAGGTCATCCAAGGACAAATCCCGTATACGCCTGTTTAATGAATCACATGTGCATCCAGCCGCACAGCAGAAGATTACGATGAGAGAAGTCTTAAGTAGAAAGATAAATAAATTACGTTCAATTATATGGTAAGAGTGGGTATCTAATCACACCACATACATTTCTTTTGAAAATGGCACAGAGAAGAACATGTCGTGATGAGGGAATCACAGAATTTAAGAGCACTGAGAGACTGCTGACCATACAGCCCAATCATCATGCATGAGAGAGAAATGGGGACACAGGAGGAAGAGCTGATATGGGGGTGGGGGTCCTCCCAGTTCCAGCAGAGTCTTGCCATTCACTAGGCCATCACCCTTCCCCAGTTACCTCAGCTGCTTCCCTCTGACCTTGGCTCACTCCACTCACCCCCCTCCTTGTTTCTCAACTGGAAGTATTAACCACAGTAAGTATATAACCCGCTGTTGAACTTGATCCCCTTAAAAAAGCAATGTAACATCTTGTGGCTCAGTTCCTGAGGTCTGGATACCAACAAAATTTGAATGTGTTTCCTTCTAGTTTGTGGCCAACCTGAGTAGTGAGACTAGCTAAGAGTTTTTAAGAGAATAATGACTTTGATTTAAAAAAAAAATTGCTGATAGAGCCTAGTGGTGAGCTTTATTCTATCATGCAAAGTTCTACATAAATGCAGCACACTGTTCTCATACAAGCTCCAGGCTCTTACACGTCCTTAGGTTTGTATACTGAAAATCTCTCAAGTTAAAAATGACTTGAATATATATATATACATATATATATATATATACACACACACACACACACACACACACACACACACACACACACATATATTATACATATATATACATATATATATATATGTATAATTTGAATTCCAAAACTTGAGCTCACTGTGTCCTTCTTTCCCAAGTTGAGTTGACATTGTATGAAAATTAACAGCCATATTGGTCCAGAAATTTAGACGCATTTTTCACCGTTTGTCATAGGGATAAGGTAAGGCATTAAATATGTAAGACATTACCTGAGTGCGTTTGGTTATAGGTATTAATAAAGTATTCTCTAATTATACATGTATACATATATTTGCATGAGTTTAACAAGACTGTGTCTCCTTTTCCTTTCATGAAATACTTTAAACACACAAGAAAACATAGGGAAAATTACTCTTCTCTTCCCCTAGTGTGAACATCTACACTCGGTCATATTGGTTACAGAGCTTTAAAATTTTTATTCCAAAATAATTTTTAAAAATTATAGATAGCCTACAAATTGCCCATGTGCTCATTCGCAAGCATATTCCTCTTATTTATTTTTTTGCTTCACAGTAAAAACCAGTATCTTGAATTTGATGTTTGTAATCCTCATATTTTTTTTCTTTTACTACTCATCTATCTATAAATAAACTGTAATACTGTTTATATATTTGAAATATTTACAACAATGGTATATGCATTGTGCCGAATTTTAACAAGTCTTTTTAAAACTATCTTTAAGTTTTGAAATTTAGTCATGTGATCATTGTAGCACTGCTCCATTATAGTGACGAATTCTCTGTTGTACTTTAGAATCTGAACACACAACAATTCATCCGTTCTCCACTTGTTACATGCAAGCTTTTAGTAAGCATTCTCACGTACATGCCCTTTGCCAGTTTGCATGCAATTCTCTATAGTGCATCTTTAGTCATGGATGTTCTGGGTTGTAAGATGTGTATTTTCAGATTTACTAAGAAGTACCAAATGACTCTGTTAGTGGTGCCAATTTTGAAACTTTGCACCCACAACATTGTAAGAGTTCACACAGTTCTGTATCACTGCAATATCAGACTGCAACGTATTTGTCATTGGGTGAGATAAGCTAACCATCTACAGTTGTCCTGGTTTGCATTTTTCTAATTACTAAAGGCACTGAGAATGATTTTGTTTGTTAAGCATATAGAACTCGCCTATTAGTGATTTATTCTGCTGTTTCTTTTCCTCTGGACCGTGGTTAGCCTTAGTGATTTAGAGCAAATATAGACAGGGGGACTCAAAACGAAACCTGGAGCGTGCTAAGCAAGCACTCTCTCACTGAGCTGTAGCCTCATCCTGAATATTCTGGATAACATTAGCAATGATGACTGATATTCTGCTACCTGATATTAATAATAATGACTGATATTAATGACAAGACAGTGTCCTTAGGGCTCCACACACAGTGACTGACTTAATCCTCACAACGATGCATAGCACTGTCAACCTTGCCACTATTACAAAATCGCAAAGTGTGCGACTCTGGAGGCTACATGACTTGTCTAAGTGATGGAGTCAGGACCCAGGCTCAGCAATCCCGATCAGGAATGCCAGTCTCCTGCCACTCATTGTATTAAACGGTGTAAATCCCTACCATCTTTATGCTTTAAAAATGTATTTCCTAGTCTAGAGCTTTTTAATACATTTCTTGTATATGACACTGCATGTGAATGCATATGTATGTACATGAAATGTGTGTCTGTGTGTGTGTGTGTGTGTGTCTGTCTATCTGTCTGTCCTGGAACTCACAGAGATCCACCTGCCTCTGCCTCTCAAGTACTGGGATTAAAGGCATGCGCCACCACTGCCCGACTCTTTTAAATTTGTTTTTAAAGATTTTTCTCTTCCTAATTTTTCTGACATAGAGTGGGGTAGAGGTTTCATTTTACTTTTTGCATTATAAAGAACTCCCTTGCCTTCACATCAGTATCTGACTCTTTCCTTGATGGTCTCAAATGCCGCATCTTTCAAGTCAGGTACCTATATGTGGGACTTGTCCCATTTGTCCCTATACTCATGCAATACCCTTAATTATTCTTGAAATTTGATAGACGGTGTCCCCTTAAATGATTTTTCTTAATTTCTCATTGTCAATTATAGTTTTACTCTTTCTTAGATATTCTAAAATCATATTGCCAAGTTCCACTTTTTAAAAACTCTTGGCGCTGGGCAGATGGCTCAGCAGGTATGAGCACTTTCTGCTCTTGCAGAGGAGCCAGGTTCAATTCTCAGCATCCACATGGTGAATCACAATCATTTGTAACTCTAGTTCCAGGGGAATCTGACACCCTCTTTTGGCCTCCACGGGCACCAGGCACACACACGGTGTACAGACACACTTACAAGCAAAACATCCATACACACAAGAATCTTTTTTTTTCAATCCTAACAGAGTTTTTATTGCAATGGCATTGAAATTGTGGATTAATTTAGAATAAATTAAGATCTTTAAGCTATTAAGCCTTGCCATCCAGGAGTATTATGCAATTCTACATTTGTTCAAGTCTTTTCTTTCAAAAGTTGTATAAATAAAATTTTCTGGAAAAGCCAATTTTACTATGTTTAGTCCTCACTGACACTCTTCCTTGTAACTGGAAGCTTTTCTCATTATATCTGATAACTGGCTAACTACCATTCACTGGCTTCTGCAGTGGGCAGTGTCTGCTGACAGCTGTCACTCACGACTCCACTGCTGTCTCCTCTATGTCTGCTCCTATACCTGGAATCCTCCTACTGTGTCTGCATCACGTGGAAGAGACTATGATGCATGCACTCTGTGAAAGCCCAGGGCAGGATGGACTCTCACAACACTTGACTTGTACATTGATTTCTGAGTTAATCTTCTCTTATTAATTTTAAAAAGTGTTTATGTGCTTTCTTGAACATTTTATGGAGGTAATCACATACCCTGGAAATAAGGTGGGGTTTTTTTCCCTTTCTTTTCTCAAGTTTTGTGTCTTTTTTTTCCTTTTTCTTATTTTATTTCACTGTCTGTAAATCTAATACTAGTTAACAGAAGCAAGAACAGACATCATTCTCTTCTTCCTAACATTACTGGAAGATTTCTAAAGTTTTACCATTATGTATTATAGGTTTGTTATGCGGCTTTTTAAACTTTGATTGTGTGTATTCATTTTACATGACTCTTTCTCACACAGGACAAGTATATATTGTACTTCCATACAAGCATATATTATATGTTAATATGTTATATATTGTCCCCATACCTTTCCCTTCCTCACCCTTCCTGGTAGGCTCGTTTATTCCCCTGGAAAATTTTGCTTTTACTTTCATGATATATATACATACACGATTATATTACCTATATGAGATTTAGGAAGCACAAATGAGAAAAAAAAAAGGCTAATTATTTCATTTAGGATAGTTATCTCCAATCATGTACATTTTCCTGCAAATGACACTTTGCTCTTTTTATTACATTTTATTCTTTATTTTATGTGTGCATGTGTATGTGTGTGTGTGTGTATGTGCATGTGTGTGTGTGTGTGTGTGTGCACGCACACGTGCGCCATGGCACATATGTAAAGGTCAGATGATAACTAATAGGAGTTGGTTTTCTTCTTCCCACATGTAGGCACCAGGGGTCACATTGGACTTGGCAGCTGACACCCTTACCGACTGAGCCAACTCACCAGTCCAACTTTGATCTCCTATACGGTTGAAAATATTCTATTTGTGTGTATATACTAGAGTTTCTTTATCAGACCCCTCTGTTGCTGGCGATAGAGTTGGATCCATAGTAAACACAGATATGTCTCTCTGTGGGGTATTGTGGGTCCTTTAAAGACTCACTTTCTGAGGTGAGGTGAAGGATGAGCTCCCTTTAGAATTCTTACAGTGAGGATTTGATTAAGTAAGACATTTTTATATCTATAGCACAGAATAAATGGCTTTTTCCCTTCTCTCTGATAACAACACATGTAACTTAGTACAGTTTTTGATAGCTTCTTTTCATACTAGGACTAAACCTGACCCAGCTGTGATATGTCACTTTTGAAAGTTTCTATTTAATGTAATTTGAGAGAGAAAAAACTCTGTATTCAAATAAAACTTGTCTGCTGTTCCTATTTTTCTTGTTCTGTCAATGTTTATGTTTGCTAACAAAAAAGTCTAAAACATGTCCAGTAGCATTTGTTCTTTATCATCCTCTGAAATATCTGCATGCAGATCGTATAGCCCTTGAAGATAGGCTAAAATTCCACTCAGAAACTCCCTGACCCTTGTATCTGTTATAATAAGATATTCATCATGGTTGTTAGTGTATTTGAGTCTGTTAAGCAGATTTCCGCGTACATCAATTCAGAAAATGTTCCATTTTCAAGCCCTACACACCACTATAAAGTTATTCACAGTATTCCTTTCACCTTTTTAAATCCAGAGTTATAGTAAGAAGTCTTTTTTATGTACCTCTTATTTGTCTTTCGTTGGCTGAGTCTTAAGTGTATACATACCACTGGATTTGAGTCCTCCGCAGATAAACCATTTACCTTTGTCGATCGCCTTTATTTCTAGTCTCATCAATGCATGTTCACCTTTACTTGTACCGCTGTACTTTCTTTGCATTTATTATGTTTCTACTTACCCAGGCTCTAGAGCACATCACTTATCTAACTTAATTTCCATATTTCCTGATAGCCAACATATTTTTGAAGCTCTGGATTCACTTCTATAAGCAAATATTACCAAGGCTATAGGTGTTACACATAGTGCCTTCGTTGTGTGCGTGCCTTTCTTGTGCTAGAGCTGTCCTTTTGAAATATGAATTAAGGTGAATTTCATTGTTGCTGTCACGATATGTATCTAATTCTAACTACATTTCATTGAAGTCTAAGAGAATGTTCTCTATGATATTAATTCCCTGAATTTGTTGAATTCCCTCTCATATCCTACTACCTTCTCTCTTTCCCCCTCACCCTTCCTATTTGTCATCTTTGTTCCCCAGTTTTGCTCCTACTTTTGGGTCAAAAATACATAGTGTGTGTGTGTGTGTGTGTGTGTGTGTGTGTGTGTGTGTAGTGTGTGTGCCTGTGCATGTGTGTGTGTGTGTGTAATGTATGTGTGTGTGCATGTGTGTGTGCGTGCACATGTGTGTGCACGTGTGTGGGTGGGTGTGGTGTGTATGGGACCTACAAATGAGAGAAGACTTGCAATACTTGTCTTCCTGAGACAGTCTTGACTTACTTAATATGATTAAGTGACTTAAAGTTCATCCATTCTCCGTGTTCATTCTTTTCTTGCAAATAACATGACTTCATTCTCTTGAGAAAAGTTCGGTCATGTATACATACCAAATTTATCTTATCTGTTCATCTCTCGATGGACACCCAGATTAACTCTGTAACCTAGCTATTACACACAGTGCTGCTATGACCACTGAGGCGTAGGTATCCCTGTGATACATTGATTTGGAGTTTCTTGGGTAAATACTCAGGAGAGGTATAGTGCGGTCACATGGTGAAGTTTATTCCAAGGAATTTTATTTTTTGAGGCAATTGTGAATGGAATCACTTTACTCATTTCTTTCTCGGTATTTCTGCATTTTAGTATAGAGAATAACTGCAAGTTTCTCATGTTAATTTCGTTCCCTGCCGATTGCTGACAGGGTTTATCAGTTCTAGGAGTTTTCTGATGGAGTTGCTAGAGTCGCTTATGTATAAAATCGTATCATTTGCTAATAAGAACACTATGGCCTATACTTTTTTCTATCCGTGTCCCTTTTGTTCCTTTTCTTTGCTTGTTGCTCTAGCTAAGACTTCAAGTGTGGGGAAAGCGGACTCTTGCTCCTGATTTTCATGGAACTGCTTTCACTTTTCCCTCATTTAGTTCAGAACAGTCAAATTTTGTAAGTGATCCATGTGTACTATATATATATACATATACACACATATATATTTTTCTCTATTGAGCATAATTTTTCTCCAATTTTTTCTATATTCCACCAATGTTCTCAAAGTCCTGCTTCGGTTTGAGGGTTAGGAGTCCCAGGAGAAATGTGACATTGGACAACTAGAAAGAGAGCAAGAGAGAGAGGAGAGAGAGAAACAGAGGCACACACACATACATTCCTGTGTATCAACAAAGTCCAGCAGGTCAGCCGTGGGCAAGAACACACAGTTGTCTCATGGATGGGTCACACGTACTCTTTATTCAGGCTTCTCTCTTCCTTTAAACATCTGTCTCCATTCCAGTTTCTTCTCTATATCCTCTCTATAAAATCTCTCCATTAAATCACACATACACACATTCACACACATCTTATGGAAGAAGCAAAGCTTCAACACATACAACACACACACACACAGACACACACCACATTTTGTAAGCTTTAACACATACACACATCTTACCCACATCTTGCAAGTTTTCCTTTTGTAAACTTCTTCCTTATGGAAGAATCAAAGCTCCAACATACATAGATCTTACCTATACATCTTGCAAGCTTCCTTCTTCCCTTCTCTTTGTAGACGGCCAGCATGCACACATCTCACTCATACATCTTAGAGGCCTCCTTTCTTCTATTTTTTCCCATACACCTCTATATCCTTTAAAAGATACCCCCTACATAAGAAGAAATCACATCATAATCAGGAGTCCTATTTTTCCCAGTGAATTTTACAAGTTACATATTTTAAAAACAGGTTGTTTTCAATACCCACATGTGATTACACATGAACACCCAGTTTTACATGTATTTTTTACTCATAATATATATATATATGTATGTATATATATATATATATATATATATATATATATCAGAAACAATAATTTTTATATTCAAATTAATTGTGGTCGAGGAAGTTCAAACCTAGCATGGACACTGAAACTCATTTGTTGCACCTCGGCCTGTCACTCACAGATGAAACTCTTGGGCTCTAGCAACCAGACTTTCTTTGTTTTCACTCTCTAACCCTTTCTTGCTCTCTAACCCCGACCAAGTCTTCAGCTACCAAGAATGTGTTTTCTTATGTAGTTCCCTAGGTACTAGTTCCAAAGCAGCTTGGTGAAACACCTTAATCTGATGTTATAACAGGGGCCACCACTCTCAGACTCCGCAGCAGTAAGGGGTATTTGGGCAACAAATTTCTCAGGACGTAGCCTCTCCAAGGTACATTCGTTGAAGCTGTGCAAACCATTGAGCTGTCCGGCCTCATTAACCCCATAGCAGACTAGAAGTCTTCAGTGATGGCTCTTGGCAATATTCAGTTACTATTGTGCATTCAAGATATAAGTTATATATACACATATATATATAATTTTGGTCTTGGTCACTCTTATAATTTCAAATTAATAAAATTTTTTGTGCAGTTTTATAAAGTTCTACTTATTCTATTTCAAGACTATATTATCAGATATAATAGTCTGATTTTTGTTGTTATTATATAGTATCCATGATTTTTATTAGTAGTCTATTATTATTTATTTATTAGATTATTAGTATTAGTGTTTTCTTAAGTTATGTACTGCATGATATTAATATCACTACACAAGATTTCTTTTGATGTCTATTTGTCTAGTGTATACTTTTCCCCCATCTCTCTGTTCTTAACATTTCTGTGCAACTTTGCGTTCAGTTTATAATGTCTGAATATCGATTTTGGTGTGCTTTGCTTATTTTATTCCAACTCCTCTATAAAATTTTCTAACAGATTTCTGTCCCAAACCCAGTCTTAGTTTGCTGAACCAGTCACTGAAACAACACGTTTGGTGGTTGTATAGTAGTCTACCTTGTCCTTTTTGGAACACAAACAGGAAAAATATCAAATAACCAAAGCAATCTTGAGAAAAATGAATAATATAAGAGGCATCAAACTATGTGATTTCAACATAGAATTAAAAGCTATAGTAATCAAAACAGCATGGTAGTGGCATAGAAATGTGCACATCACCGTGGCCCTTAGACCCAGCTTCCTGTTTATAGCCTATACAATGTATCCAGCATGAGGACATAGTTGACTGACTTGCTATTATGTCCCTCACAGTAGATGCTCAACGGAGACACAAATGTATAAAAAAATAATGAAGACAAGTCACTTTCCTAAAAAGACACCAAGGCAGCAGGTAACGTGTTTCAATTTCCTCAGTCGACTACAAGCTCTTGAGGCCAAAACTTATGTCTGGTCTACCACACTGCTGAGTTTATTACCTTGCATATGGTAAATGGGTCATAAATATTTTCAAGAGCCAATACATTTCTCCTGTGGATTTTCCATATGGCAGAAAGAATAATGCCCCGAATACATGCAGTTCTGCTCCAAAGGATAAAGTCAGCACCTCCTGAGTTTCGTAAAATGCTGGTTCCTCCTCAAAGAGTATTTCCAAAGAATGAATGGATAATGAAGAACATTTCATCTAAGCACAGAAGTGACCAGGCTGAACGGGGATACTTCTCATAGAATAACATAAAAATAGGATCCGTCTAACTTCATTAACCAAGGAATCAGACAGAAAACCTTTATTTCTATCCTCAGACAATATCAGGGACCAGATGTAGGGGAATGCTAAGTGCTCGCAATTCCTCTGGCTGAAATAACATTTTTCATATCACAGACCGAAGGCCAGGGGGACAAAGTCATTGTCCTTACTGATTGACTACTTTTGGAACCAAGCTCAGCATAAGGAAAGTATAGTCTGGTGACAAAATGATGGGCCCAGGATCTCCTCCCCATCTTCCCATGAAACAGACACAGGATTTCTAAGAGACAAAGGCATTTCGCTGCCTTAAACTCAGAACTCACAAAGAGGAGACATTTTCATATATACTCTCAAACTGAATCCCACAGCCGTCAAATCAACAGCTTTTTAAGTTTTGTGTTTGTTGACTATCTACCTGTTGTGGTTTGACTGAGAAATGCTCCCCATGGGGCATTTTAACCCGTGGTCCTCAGTTGATAGCACTGTTTGGAGAGGTAGTACAGCCTTGCTGGAGGAAGTACATCATTGCAGGCGGGCTTTGAGAGTTCCGAATCTGGGTAAACCACTTCCGGTTCGCTCTCTGCTTTGTGTTTGTGGATGAGGGTGTGACCGCTCAGTTTCTTGTTCCAGACACCTGCTGCCTCCACCCACATTGTGGAATCTCCCTCCGAAACTGTAAGCAAAATAAACTCTTCTTTTCTTCAGTTGCGTTTGGCTTGGGTATTTTATCAGAGCAGCACAAAGTGAATACTACACTATGTGCCAGGCACAGAAGAATTCTTCCCACTCACACTTTTTTTTTTTTTTTAATTCTTTCAGGGGAAAAGTTGCACTCAGGTAATTTGAGATGGCTAGTCATTGTCAGCCTGACAAGCTAGACTTACCTAGGAGACACCCCTCTGGACATGTCTGTGAAGGTATTTCCAGAAAGGTATAAGTGAGAGAGGAAGTCTACATTAAATGTATGTGGTACCATCCCCTGTATACTCACCCCTGCTTCCTGACTGCAATATAACCAGCCAATTCCCAATCATTCCTTCCCTACCTAACTGACTGACCCTCAAACTGTGAGCCAAAATAAACCCTTCCCTCTCTAAGTTGCTCTTTTCAGATGTTTTTATCAAAATAATGTAAAAAGTACAAAATATACAAACTCTGCCCCTGTCTCCATATATGTTCTACCTGTCTAGAGACAGAACAGGAGACCCATGGGCATGGGTGAGTTAGTTCATGAGGAGGCTGAAAAGCCACAAGTCCAGGAAGGATGGTAGCATTCCTGTGGCAGAGATTTAAGGTTTCCATTCAGTGAAGGGTGTTAGGTAATGTTCTTAAAACTTTCCCAGTTAAAACATTAACTGGCTCTCTTCTTCATCCTCTCTAACAATTGATACCCCCTCAGAGGGGCATTTGTAACCTGGTAAACAACTGCCATTGTCTGGCAAGGAATTCCTTTAGAACAGAGTGAGAAAGTTCAGAGGCATTTGCCTACAGGCAAAGTGAAAGTTTTTTCATCCTTCAAAAGATCACCCTCCTAGAAGTGAAGTCTGAGAACACCCTGAGCTCCCGAAAGGACTGAAAATGGGATCTCAGGGGCGCAATGAGGAGAAATAAATAGCAGGATGCAGCACACAGCACGGGAGCACAGTTTCAAATGGGAGGTTGATCACTGCTGTTTCTGGACCGGATGCACCTCCGTGGAAAGTGCATCTGAAGAAAATGGCATTCAAGATTGACAACTGAGTAATACGCAAGCTTGATTATATGCAAATCATCACTTTCTGTTGACTTAATTGTGATCTAATGTAACATGTATAATTAACGCATGTATTTAAAATAAATGTATATTTAATTGATATGCATATTTTAAGAGTGAATATTTACATTTATATGTTGTCTTATGTTTTGTTGGGGGGTTTTTTTGTTGTTTTTTTTTTTTAATTGAGGGTGAATTTCTTTCTTACAGAAGTAAGGGATTTGGAGCCTCATCATGAACCTAGACAAAACACAGGGATGGACAAAGAGATGCGAACTTGCTTTGTCCGCATGGAGTAGAGACAGCAATGAGTCTGGCTCTAGACTCTCCCTGCCCCATGCTGTGAGATTGTTATACTTGGAACTCAGTTTTTATGGCTGTGAAAGGAAAGGAAGGCAGACAATTTCTAAGTCACCTTCGAGTGCCACAACTCCATTAGAAACTCACAGATCACTCTGATCTTCCATTACTTCAGTAAAAATAATTAGACTCCAGCCACAGATAGCGGAGACTCTCTCAGACAGCAATAATGTGCTTGAAAACTATACTAAGGTCACAGAGTTTGTGGAAGCCCCCCCCCCAAGCAGCATAGTAGGGATCTGGCTATGTCCTACTCTGTTACTCCATATTTTATAAAACAATGTTTGTTTGTTTGTTTGCTTGCTTGTTTCAGGCTGTACCTTGCCCCGAGAGACATAGTTCTACAAATAGTTCTTGGCTCCCTTTAGAAAGTGGAAGATGATTGGTTGCCTGGGCAGAAGGTAAATAACATCAGCTGTCCAGAAACACCTATGAAACACAGATGAATAAATGAGTTACTCCTGGGAGTAGAGAGATTGCTACCCTATAAATTTATTGGGGTGAACTGAGACTGTAGGGACACCTGACTGTATTAAAATCTGATCAGGGAAACTGGGCCCAAGAAGTCATCAGATATGCTAGACTCAAGGACAGGGTGTAACACTCTTTACTTGGGCTTCGTAAAGTAGTGGATACCTACCAAAGCATGGCAGCCTGTCATGAGATACCCAGTGTAAATCACAGAACACAGCTTCCAACTGTCCCTGTAGCTTTACCTCAACTGAGTGCCCTGCTGTTGATGTTTCCTACTCAACTTCTGCCCATCCACCTGCTCAGTCATGTGGTGCTGCACGTGCAGGTCCTCCTGACCCGGTTCTGCCCTGTGATAGAGTCACACAGCTGACTCTATCTTTGCTCTCAACCATGGCTCTCCCTCAGCCTGAGAGGGCCAGCAACAGCTGTTTATCATCTTATCAATGCAGACTCTATTTGCATTTCTAACAGGCCGATTTGGAAACCCCTTGAACTCTGCTATAGCCTCTCCATTCTGTAAACCCCGTATAAAAAACAAGCCCAGAGGAGGATTTGCTGTGTGCTGTGTGATATGAGAGTATTAGTAATTAAGATAGAACAAAAGCTGCATTCTTCTACGTCATCCAGATTACTGAGGTAGGTGGGATTATCTGTCCAGTTGCTGCCATTGAATTACCCTCACCCCTGAACCTTGTGAATTTATTGTTATAAAATAAATTCTGACATTGTGAAAAGACACAAACATGTTTCTCTGCGTTTCTGGCATAGTTCACTCATATCAATCATCTGAACATAGAGAAGAGCGGACTTAGATGCAGACTCCATACATAAACACCTATGAACAAGAACATGGGATAGCTCATTACAAAGGGTAGAGAGTTAGGGGGTCCAGGAACAGGCTATTTTGAGGGAAAGAGAACAGCAGAAGTTGGACAAGGTATAAGGATTCACTGTAGATGCTGCTACCTACCTATTGAGATACAGTCTTGAATCAAAGACTCTGAAAATCACACAGAAAAGAAAATTATGGTGGGCAAATGGCCGGCCTTCATTTCATTTGATGGACAATACACACAGAAAAAGTTCACTTCACTTCCATCATTAAAGTCTTCAACCTTTTGCAAGTAAAATGATTTATGGGAAACTATTACATAAGCCCAGGGATTAGGAAAACAGCGCTCCCTAAAAGGCTTTCTATGATTTTAGATATTTTCAGCAGTATTGTGGGGGGAAAGAGCCAAGGACCTTGGCAAGGACCCTGTTCTGATCCTAGTTGGGCAATGAACAATCTTGACCATGTCACTTTTCATTCCTGCCTGCCACCCTTCTTTCTGCTATTTATATTTAGAGCACGTAGTTCGTCCCTCATAGAGCACCTGTTTAAAGACTGGCCCAACTCAAAGCTACTGTTATAAATAGGAACAAGGCGCAGTATGTGCTTGGTTCCTTTTCTATTGCTGTGATAAAACCCCGTGACCAAGACAACTCATAAAAAGAAAGCCTTTAAGTGAGCTTCCAGTTCGTAGGGTTAGAGGCCGTGATGGTGGAGTAAAGGCATGGCGGCAGCTGAAAGCTCCCATTTTAAACTACAAACAGAAGGCAGAGAGAGCACTGGGAATGAAAACCTCAAAGCCCACCCACAGTGACACACCTCCTCCAACAAAGCCAAACCTCTTAATCCTTCCCAAACAGTTTCAGCAACTGGGAAGCAAATATTCAAACGTATCACCCCATGGGGCCATTCTCATTCCAACGACCACATTCCACTCCCTCCCTCACCCCCGTGGGCTCATGGCCATATCTTAATGCAAAATGCACTTAGCCCAACTCCAAAAGTCCAAGTAGTCTCTCAGTCTCAACACTGGAAGTCAGGGTCTCTTCTGAGACCAATCTCTTAATTGCAATGCCCTGTATATTCCAAAAATTACATACTTCTAACACAATGGCATCAAATCTTGTAGCTCCATGTCTGATATGAAAGAGCGTAGATAGTGCAGGCTTTTCTGCCTGGGAGATATATCTCTCTTTTAGGCTGCCTCCACTCCCTGTCTACAGCTCTTTGAGGCAGATATTCCATGGTCCTGGAACCTCTAACATTTTGGAATCTCCAGTGCAATCCAGGCTTCACTTTGACAGCTTTACACAATGGCCTCTCCCCCTCCCTGGCCCTTCACGCAGGGAATGCCCTGACACACCGTGGCTCCTCAATGGCTCTCCTTCATTACAGGGTGAGATTCCACATCTGCTTTACTCATGAGTCCCTTTTATCTGCCTACTTGGAATGAATTCTGCCTCTCCCCACCCCCTACCGCCCCACCCCCACCACTGCACACGCCCCCAATCACATTTGTGGCTGCTTTTGTTAATTCCTTAGGTCTTTTCCTTTTACAGGCTGGAAGCTTAGCTGGTGGGGGGGTGGGTATTGCAGCCTTCCCTTTATTCCAGTGTAGATTCAACCTTTTCTTAATCTCCCTATCTCTTTGAGCACAAACCAGGGCTCCAACATTAAGCGTACTGGTGTATTTTCTCTTCAAATTGTACGGTTTGTGTTTCTTTTTGCCCATCTTGCTCTTTTTTTTTTTTTTTTTTTATAGATATACACAAGAGTGCTAAATAACCATGTGGCTAAATCCTTATTAGGCTCTTGAAATCTCCTCTGCCAAAGAAATTAGTCTGTTGCTTTTCAATTCAGCCTCAGGAAAGTTCTTAGGGCAGAGGCAGAAAGCAGGCAAGTGCTTTGCCAGAATATTACAAGAATGGCTTCTTGCCCAGTTGTTCATAAAATCCTTGCTTCCCCTCTGGAGGCTCACGAGCTGGGCCTCCACAGTACACATTGCTCTCAGCACTACTGTCTTCCAAGCTCCTGCTAGAACGTTTCCTTAAGCCCTGTTTACAGTGTTCAACAGATTCTCTAGTTCAAAGTCCCAAAGTCTCCCATATTCCTTCAAAAACCACAAAAGCCCACTGTTACACAAAAGCCCACTCCCTGGTACCAACTTCTATAATAATTACTTTTCTATTTCTATGATAAAACACCATGACCCATGGAATTTATAAAAGAAATCATTTAGTCGGGCTTACAGTTCCAGAGGGTTAGATTCCATGATGGCATCAGAGTGAAGCCATGGGAGTTGAGAGCTCACAGGAAGTTGCACAAGAAGCAGAAGGAACATTGGAAAAGGCACAAAGTCTTTGAAACCCCAAAGTCTGCTGTCTTGCTTATAAAAGAGCATGATCCAAAGCAACATGGGAAGGAAAGCATTTGGCTCAGCTTACATATCCAATCACAAATCATCATGAAGAGAAGTCAGGTCAGAAACTCAAGACAAGAACCTGACACAGAAGCCATGGAGGAATAGGAACACCGCTTACTAGTTTGTGCTCTGTGGCTCACCCAACCTGCTTTCTTACACCATGCAGGACCACCCACCCAGGTGAGGCACTACAGCTTACGAGATAAAGAAAATGTACCACAGGCTTGCCCACAGGCTAATCTGGTGAGATCATTTTTTTTTTCAGTTGAGGTTTCCTCTTTCAAATGACTCTAACCCACATAAAGTTAACACAAAAACTAGCCAGCACACCCATTCCCGGTAACATAACCCCTCCAGTAAGGCCACACCACCTGATCCTCTCCAAAGAGTTCTACCAAATGGGGACCAAGTATTCAAACACACGAGCCTATAGGGGCCATTCTCATTCAAACCACGGTATGTAATCCAGTGGAAAGTCAAGGAATCATGTTGTAAGGAGGAAGCAGCTACCTTATTGTGTGGATGGTGGAGACAAAGAAGGAAGAGGTCAATGAACTGCCTAGGAGGGCTACTTAGAAACTTGAGTCTTTAAAGTAAGCAGTGGCAAAGTGAGTGAGATATGTCGATATGGTGTGCGTTGTGATTATTATGGCGGTCTTCACTGTTCCACCTACGGCCCTTACAGAAGACTTCCCTTTGCTCCTGGGACATCAACGAATAAACAATGATGGGATCTGTAAAGTAGCCCTCTCTGTATACCATGGGTATCTGGAACATTCTATCCTTGGCCCATTCCTTTCCTTGCTGCTGCAATGAATCAGCCTACACACAAGGAAGGTTACATTTCAGTCACCAGGCCACCAACAGACCAATATCCATACTCCAATGGAAGCTGGCTCATAAACCAAAAGAACCTTTGTAACAAATCTTGTTGATCTGTTGAAATCTATGTGCTACTAATTACCATGCTCACTAAAAAATACAAAAAACACACGGGCAGTGCATGCCCTCTCTCCAATTCTTCCTCTCTCTCTCTCTCTTCTCTCTCTCTCTCTCTCTCTCTCTGTCTCCCTTTCTGTCTCCCTCTCTCTCTCTCAGACACACACACACACACACACACACACACACACACCTTCTCGAGCTCTCTCTCTGTCAAATACGAAGGCAAACACATTTTACTGTCTGTTTCACTGTATGCATATCAACTGAGCAACGGTGCCTTTTGCAAGCAGATGGAAATAAGGGGACTTTAAAAGATGAATTTTTATTGTTCTACCAAACATCTTAAAGCTGATCGAAGTCTCAGAGGAGAGAAAAACAAAGGCAGCTCTCAGAGGCTTTCTGTCTACTCCTTCAGAAAACCGTAGGCATCCCAGGCAACACTTAGAAAAGTATTAAAATGTGAGCAACACTGGTTTACTTGTTCATATGCATCCCCGTAGAATTTCCCACCACGTCCGCAGCAGCTTCAAAGGCTCCACAGTGGGATCCATCAGGATGTGGAGAGCGGCAGAGAAAGACACTGCTCCAGTGTTTGGAGACACAGGGCTGGCGCGCAGGCTCTCAGGCATCTGGTTATGCCAGCCTCACACAGTGTCTGCGATTTCAGACTGTCTAATGAATTCTGATAACACGGCATCGCAGGTGCTGCAGGAAGTATGTTAATTTAAGATCACATCTTCCCAATCCCCGCAGGTTTCGTTCCAACCTAATAAATGAAATAATCTCACCGCGAGCGCCTTGCTTACCTAATTAGGCATAGGACAAAGCAGTGGCATTTGGAGGACCTCGATGCCACTGGTCACCTTCAGAAGCATAACTGCAACCCTCCTGCGGACTCCTGCCCCTGGCTTCTATCATGCATAGATCAAAGGCAAACAAATAGGAGGCCACAGGACCGTTTCCCTACCCACAGCACTATTTCCTCTCTTCCCCAGTTTCTTGTCTTGCCTTTGTAAATACGGATACAATGCTGGAGCCTATGTTCTATCTGAGGCAGTAGAATCAGACCAAGGCTGGTGTCATTATGCCTCCCCATTCTCTCCTGTTCACTCACCTTCAGAAATTAGCCTCCTGTTGCTGCCGCAGTGCTCTATGCCTGGGCTCAAATGTTAGCCCCTCAGCAAAGCCTCTCCTGACCACGTAGGCCATAGAGCCACTCCACGTGGGAACTGGCACCTAGACCTCCCTGCACAAACTGACAACAGGTGACTGCAATTCCTACCTTAGAGGAAGAATGCAGACAAAGCACGCTAACCAGAGTCAAGCTTTGGATATACCTGGGCAGATCTAATGACGCCATCTGCGTCCGACCCCCTGGTACCTCATTTCAATTACTTTAGAATGAGTTCTAAGTCTCAATAGAGACCTCTGATGGTGAGTCAGGCCGAATTGGTGAGCAGCTATTTGCAACACATTCAGTGGGGTCAGCTAATTCCCTCTTCGCCTCTAGATTAAGGAAAAGATTTTTTTTTTTCAATTTTGTTAGTAGATTTAAGTATTTTATTTTTTGGGTGAGAGTTTTGCCTCTGTGTGTGTGTGTGTGTGTGTGTGTGTGTGTGTGTGTGTGTGTGGTATGCACCACTTGCATTCCTGGAGTCCTGGAGAGTCAGAAGAGGACATCAGATCCCCTGGAACTGGAGTTATGGATGACTGTGAACCAACTCCTGTGCGGGTAGTAGGAACTGAATTCAGGTCCTCGCTAAGAACAACAAGTGCCCCTAACCACTCAGCCATCTCTCCAGCCCCAAAGTTATTTTTTTATTTCACTATGTGAAGTACAGACCCCAGGTCCAGAATCCCTGAGGGGATAGATTTATATAGGTTCTGGACTCCTAACCTGGCTCCCTGCTGCCTTGGCTTCCAGGCAAGGGTCATTTTTCCTTTGCCCCAATGGGAAGTCACTAGACTGACAAAGTTGAGGCAACGTTTAGGAAGCCAGCCTCCAACTTTCAGAAGCTTGGGAAGGAGGTGACATGGAGAGGAAAAAATTCTTGCACAAGAGACTTTCTGGATAACTCCCAGCTTAGAAGTACCATCTTCCGTTAATGGCTAAGTCCTCCTTCCCTTCCCATTGGGCCCAAACTGAGTCAGTAAGGACTCACAGAGAAGTCACCTCTGCTAGGCAGAGCCCTACGGTGGCTGCCCTCTGAGGAAGGGTTCCAGAGCAGCCCCTCCCAGCAGTAGCTTCTGTCTTGAGCTGGCCTTGACCTGGGCTCCGATCAACTCCATATCTGCAGTATTTACAGAACCACTGCTGGGACTGGTCTAGCTTCAATCCTCAGCAGTTACAGGACCACTGCTGGGACTGGTCTAGCCTCAAGCTTCTGAACTCAGTTGGTTTCTATCCTTTTCTATTTTCTGTGCCTGGCTTTGAACAAAACCTCATGGGGGAAACCCAAAAAAAATACTGCCAGGTTTCGCCAGCCCCTGCTTGAAGTAATCAAACCCCCAGCGTATGCCCCAACTCAGCCAATGCTGGCTTAGCCGCCAGCTCCAGCCTTGCTAAAAAATTCATAAACCACAGAACAGCTGGGCCACATTCTGCTTTCAGAGCAAAGCGTCCACTGTCAGGTTTTAATCTGGCACTACTGAGAACTAAGTGCTTATTCTTGACAGAGACTTGAAAGGGGAAACCTCACTGGCTGTCTACTCGGAGTCACACGAGGACAGGTTTGATGGGAATCCCATACATATTCCAATGAGATGAAAGATATTATTCATTCCTAAAATGTCTTCAGAGACTCCATTAATAGAGAAATTCCAAGCGACAGAACCAAAAACGGGTCCCCTAATATCTACATATAGTCATATTAGGGTGGGTGAAAGAAGGAATGCTTAATAACAGACCTCCCTAAAAACAGGGCTTTCTCTCTTTTTTTTTTTTTTCCTTTTCGGCACAAAAGATAAGAGCTGGCTGTGAGGAGTGTTGGGGGAATAAAGGAGTCCCCAGGAAAACATATGGGGCCAGTTAAGAGCTCCTTTCCCTAGCAGGAGGGATTTCAACCAGGAAGTTTTTATATTTGAACAATTGCTACGGAGACACGTCCTCTCAAGAATTTTCTCAATTATGACAGGCTCGGTAAAGGAAACCTTGTTATTATGCCATCAATATCCTATGCCTGGGTAAGCTGCAGTTTAAATAAGCGTTTTGAAAACCCTCTGTACTTTCTCCCAAGACAGTACCCTAAGGGAAAAAGTGGAGAAGTCGAAACTCTGAAAACCTGATTCCAGTCTAACAGGGAGTGCAAACCAAGATGCTCAGAGTCAAGGCACCCTTTTTGGTCATATAAGGGTCTGTGATGGTGGTACTGGTGGTAGGTGGCATGTGTGTATGCGTGAACCATAAAAGGTGATTTTCTGGCCTGCCAATCGTGGCTCTCAGCTAGCCCATCTGCACACCGATGGCGCGATGACAATTGCGGCTCGTGATGCGGATCGTGACGTGTAACGGCGAGTGGGTGTCCTGCGGGAGCTTTCATAGTTGTAACTACACTCTGTCCGTGTGTTCTCGGCTTTTATGACAAATTACCTGGTGATAATAAGAAGTGACTCTAAGTCCCCTTTAATTCTGTTTTTCCTGTATACTAAATGAAATGCCAAGCTCAGCAAGTATGAAATGAGTGACTACGGATGAGAACCAGACAAGGAAGGAGAAGGAAGACTTTATTGCAGCCTAGGAAGAGCAAACACTGCTTTCGATGAACTGACTCGGGGCAAAATTGATTAAGTTATAGGTCAGATGTTCTAGTCCCCGTTTTCACAGTTCTAGTAGCCCACATAAACCCATTATTTATTTTTCTGACTGACAAAATAGCTCTAGAAATGTACAGTGGAACAGTAAAGGCACAGCTTTAAAACATAAGAAAACAATTCCAAGTGCCATAACACTTTACACTAGTAAGCAGATCTTCACCTTTCAAAACAGCCTCACCAGCACGCCTGGGCTCTGGCAACACCCTTGGGAAGTAGACCACCCTTCTCAGATGAGATAACAGAAGCCGAGAGGAAGGAACACTTCCCTCAGATTACATACACAGCTGATCTGAGATCGAGTCAGAACTAGGCCCGGGGACGCTTCTGTCACACTGAACTTCTCACCCTGCTCGAGTTCTTGTATTAATTGGGGTGCTTGCCCTGTGGCCAGAGATTAAAAATAGCAGCTGAGCCCCAGCTGAAGAAACCCAGGCATACCCCAGAAGCAGCGGCCCCATTCCCCAGCTTACTCTCCCCTGACCACTGCCTTTGCAAGTTCTTTTCTGCTTCTCCTCATTCTCATCGAATTTATTCATCAAGTTCTTCTTACCCAGTCTCCTCCTCCTCCTCCTCCTTCTCCTCCTCCTAACCCTTGGTTTTTACCTTTCATGGCACATGTCATGGCTGTCTGGAAGTTTAATTTGTATTCTGAGCTCCCGTTTTACTTTATCATGAGTGTTACATATATAGACTGAACATTGGTTAGGACAGGACAGGTACATGTGGGCATCAGCTTCCAGCATCGGGCCCTCTTAGTCTTGCCATCACTCCAGTCCCCCCTCCCTATGGCTCAGGGAGTATCAATCAGGAAGATACTGTGGGAAGAAGGCGCATGATCTCACCAATCCACAAGACTCAAGTCCGAGATCTGATGGAAGTGGAAAAGAGACAGCCATTTTCTGATGAGACTAAGGACAAAGGTGGAGACTCAAGCCTAGAGATGCCGAGACTCATAGGTAGGGCCCAAGACTGAGTCTAGACTAGAGAAAGCAGAACCATGGCACAAGAGAGCCCAGGTCCTGGTGAGAAGAAGCCACACTAAACCCTGGGTCTTCAGTGTGGATGGAAGCCATGCATTTCCTTTTTTCTGCTCTAGTCAGTTAGAATTGGGTTCAGGTAGGGCCTTTCTTTTCTTTATAATTAAGTCTTTGGGGGATAACTACTTACAGACTCTTCAAACTTATTATGCATTAAAAGGTTGTTTCTACATGGCAGTTAGAAAGGAAAATTCCTGAAATGCTTTCATCCATTCATTGCAAACGGTTGAGAAAAGTCCCCCAGTCCATAGCAAAGGAAAAGAAGAGCAATTACATTAAATTGTGTTAACATGTCGGTCATGAAACTGTTACTGTCCGTTGTCAGTTTCTGAGGCACATTGTTCTCAGTTTCCCGGTTTCTAAAATCAGACTTATAGAAGCAAGGAAGCCTTACAGTCGCTGGGTTTGAACATGAATTCTTCTAGAGGGCATTTGCATAGGTCTCTGATAGTCCGAGTAACCGGAGACCACTTGAAATCAATCTCTCTGCTTGGGGATTATTGGACCTCTCCGAAGATGTGTGTTCAGCCTGGGGTCTCTGCAAGTCTGGACCAGCCTATGACTCCAATTCAGATATTTGTGCTTTCTTGCTGTTAGAAACCCACAGTTGAGGCATATAGGTCACTTAGCTAGTCCTTCAGGAGAAAATGGTCTTGCCCCTTTCACCGGTGTGTAACACGTTGGTATCCTGACTTTACAAAGGGCCTCCTGTTAGACACTCACTTTCTTCGTGCAAGTGGTACGTGAAAAAAACAGTGCCCTTTCTAACATGTGGGCAACTTGACTTTGATGAAGCAGAAATATCATGGACATTTATTTACCCAGCCCAGAAAAGCAAGGGTGACTGTGAAGAAAAGGAGGTGTTCCCTGAACTATTTCACTGATGCAGCTGATGGCCTTTCTTTCACTAGAACCACTGGACAGAGATGGATCATTATAAACATCCTCCTGAACTGCACCAAGCCTACAGCAAATAGTGCTTGCTCACACATAGTTTCCAAATTAACCACGTTAACGATTGCTTTAAAACCTGATGAACTTTAATGCAACTACAGAGGCAGAAAAACATGCAACAAGGAGGCTCTGGGACAGGCTGCCTTCTAAATGTGTCCCCAAGAGGGCCGCATGGAAAAAGCCTCCCATTCCAGAAAAGACCAATTAAATACTTGCCCATATTGAGATAGAGACTCATTCACAGGTGAGGCAGTGGATGCTATCATTAACATGATAATTGTCACAAGGCATGGTGGTGCATCATAAGTCCATTAATCACAGCACTCCAGAGACAGAGGCAGAGGCAGAGAGACAGAGGCAGGAGGATCTCTGTGAGTTTGAGGCTAGCCTGGTCTACGTAACAAGTTCAGGACAGTTAGGGCTACAGTCAGACAGGCTACCCTGTCTCAAAAAAAAAAATTTTTTTTTTGTTCTTTCCTGTGAACTTTACTGGGTACTTGAGTACTCTTCCAGCTGCCCACCTTGCTATCAGTGGAACAAATAACAATGAGCGTTTCTTTTCATTCATTTAAGTTTCCATAAATGCCACAGAAGTGTTCTCTAGTATTATAGGAAATGATTCCAGAGAAGGCTGAACAAGATGCAACCTTTCACCCTCTAACTCTATTACCGCCGAGGTGAAACCTTGGTTAAATCCAGATTTATCTCCCTCCTCTGTTCACATCGCCCAGTGTTCCTTCCAGCAGCACATCGCATTTGCTGCCAGAGAGAAAACATTTGCTCAGGGAATCTCTTGGTCTCTATCTCCTTTCTCTTGAAGATTGCTAGAAAATAGAGCATTGACTCCCGGTCTCTTTCTTCCTCTTTTCCCCTTAGAGCCTCTTGCCATATAACAAGATTGTTAAAGACAAATTGCTAACCATCCCTCTTACACACACACCTCATTAAATAGCTTGCACAGTTTTCTCTCCTTTCTCCAGGGCTGCTGTCGGGATAGAGCCATTTATAAGTGCCACTGTCACGTGTTACTGCCGGGCTCACATGGAAGAAGGTGCACGCTCTTTGTTTCGCAAAAGGCTTTCTTTCAAGTATAAGTAATTTCTTTCTGTTTCCTTAGGTTAATGACTGGCGTGTTAGGAAACCTTAGGTCACCTGGGGTTCATATTGTTTGTTAATGGATTCCATTGAAATGGTAGAAACTACACAAGACTTCTGAATGGGAGTAGCTTAAAGGTGACCTGTTTTCATTACCAAGAAACTAACACTCTTAGTGAGTGTTAGTCACCAAGAGTCAGTCACTCTTGCCATCTTGGCTCACCCAATTAAGATCTAAGTTTCCAAAATACTAATGAAAATCAGGGGAGAAATTGTTTGTTTTGGTCAGGGCACCTGCCACAAGTTGGGAAGCCCAGAATAAGACTGAGTTTTCCTGCTCCCCCATGTAGAGTCAGTAAGCCTCAGTTCCCCCATTATGAAAGGGAAACAAAGATGTCCTTCAACCTATATAGAATGCATAATAAACCCAAATACTGCTTTGGAATGGATAAGACAGCAGACTTTGGTGGGGGGGGTGGAGGATACTGCCAGCACCTTACTAGGTCACTGTGTCATTTCTCAAAATCCTTTCTATACAACTCTGGGAACTTACCCGGGAATCAAAGATAAATGAAATGGGGAGGGGAGAGATTTCTGGAGCACTGGGCTTGTTGGGGCTCCAGAACCCAGTTCTGAATATCATCCCCTATTATCCTCTCTGACAAGAATGCCCTCTTAGGAGCTCAGCTCCCAATACACACATCTGCTCACCAACTGACCAGCGTGTCAGGGAGGTCACGGGACTGCAAACGGTAATTACAGTTTGTGGAAGGGAGTGATCACACAGCTCAGACAAAGGAGATACAGTGTAACTAGCTACAGGACACAGCAGGAAGGAAACCAAACAGCAAAGCTTCCCAGGAGTCTTCTCCGCCTCTGTCCACTGGCCAGTGCGGAATCCCTCAACATCCATCTGAGCACTGTTCTGAGCCTTAGCTGGTACCCCTATGGTTGACAGCATCTCGGGAGCCATATGTGACTAGACAATGAGAGCAGCCCTGGAGCCCCAGGTACCCATATATTCAGCAGCAGTGTGCCCCAGTTCATCAATGCTGCTGCCTTCCATTAAAGGCTTTCCGTAGGCTTAACCCAACCAAGAAAACTGACCACACCTTGGACATCCTAGAGCTTGCTGCTGCCATATGCAGGGCCTACACTGTTGCCCACCTGCTCCTCAACACACTAGAGTCATGGCCTGGTCCCACCACCATCTCAGTGTGGGCCTTGGGAACCCATATGCCCCTCTGAGTGAGCTGGATTTTGGTGACAGCCATACCATGATTTGAAGAAGAGCTGTGAAGGCCAAAAGGAGGCTGGGTTCTGTCCTCATGTCCCACCATGTATTGATTGATGAGACTCTGAAAAAAATGTCTCTCCAATACCTGCCAATGGAGTTAGCCTCAGAACTGAGTGGACATATTCGAACATACAATGTATCTGTAAAATTCTATACAATCTCAAGTTTTTAAATACTATAAAAGGAATGGTTGTACTTTTTATTATCTAGAAGCAAAAGATATAGAATTTAGAATTTGTATTTATGGAAATCTTAGGCTCTCAATAATGATTTGTTAGTTGAATGATGAAACCCATTTTTCAGTTTCTTTTTCAAATAAAAACTATGTCAAATGAAAATATACATTACACAGTATAGTTAGTTGTGTGCCTACTGCTGGGGTGGCTCAGAAGAGAGAACCCACCATCATGGCCAATACTCACAGTAGTACCTTGATCGTCTGAGCTCAGGTGTTTATTGGTTCAGAATGCCTTAGGTATTCTACTGATACCCTGTGCAGATCATAAGCAATTAAACAACCCGCACAGAAATCCAAACCTGCAGACAATACAAAACGCCAAGACCTGGGATAGCCCCTTACCCAACAGTGCACAAAACAGTTTCAAACGTAACTAAAAATAAACTGCCCCAACAGCACAGCTCTGTGTAACTAAGATTCTGAAGGTGACTCAACTTTTTAATAAAAAAAATTATTTTTCTCTTTTTCTTTTTTAATTTTTCTTTTAGATATTTATTCATTAGCTGTTTTGTCTGCGTGTGTGTCTGTACATCACATGCGTGCCTGGTGCCCACAGAGGTCAGAAGAAGGCATCGGATCCCTGGAAGGGAGTTGCAGATGGTTGTGTGGGTGCTGGGAATCAAACCTAGGTCCTCTGTGAGAGCAACAAGTGCTCTTAACCACAGAGCCCATCACTCCAGAACCTCCTTTTTTTCCTTTTAGTTAGTCAATTAGTTTACTGAGGAAGTATCTCACTTAGTTATAACCTAGACTGACATGGAACTTATAACGTGGCCTTGAACAAGCCTCCTGCCTCAGCTTCTCAAGAACTGAGAGCAGAGATTTCAGGAGTGTGCCCCCACACCCTCTCCAATAAGCAGTGTCTTATTTCTGGTAGCTATCTTTCTCTTAAAACCCCACAAAATACATAGAGTCACTTCTATGATGTCTACTTCTTCACAGTCCCTTGGTTTGACTAAATACGGGGGGGGGGTGGAGGGCACAATAAAGACCACTAGCGTGTTAAGTTATCAGTCATAAACCAAGCCGGCCCTAATAACAGACAAAGCTAGCTAAGGGAGTATCCAGAAAAGGAATGCCAAGTCACAAGACTGCAATCAAGTTGGGTGAGAAGGCAACCAGAAGCATCATAGCGGATGAAGCATCAGAAAGGAGGCAACCAGAGAGGAGACAGGTGATCCAGAACAGGCTGAGGTAGATGAGTACAGGGCACCAGTTTCCCAAGCAACTCTGTGAGGAAAAATGGCAGCAGTTTTCGGTTTCCTGCCTCTGAAGGCTTCCTCGCCAGCTTTCCCCAGGGCTGAGGCCTTCGCCGTGCCAGGTGGTCACAGAGCACCCCTGTCATCAGTAGTCTCTCTTCTACCACCTGAGCTGGACCAACTCAGCTCCCTGAGGTCTGCTTTGCTGGTGCTCTCTTCACACACCACAGCTTCTAGCCTACAACAAACCCCCCTTATTTTGTGCTTTCAGTTCCCATGCCTGTCCGGGAACATGCCTGTCTGGGAATGCCCAACTAATCTCTTTCCATCCTGCTGGTCCTTTGTCTCTGCTCAAGGCATTAACAGATATCCTGTCCCTCCTTCCCAGTCCCCTGCATTTTGACACCATTGTTCCCATCTAGAAAGCCACTTCTCTTCTCTCCTCCCTCCAGATTTTTACTATCTTTCAGTACTATCCAAGATAAAATGGGAAGAATTAATTTTAAAAAAAACATGTCATTCAGGACTATTACAAAAGAGAAAAGATGTCTCAGTAGAGAATAGGGCTCAATTCATAATACAGCATGGGAAAGTGGAATATGCCGAGGAAGCAGGGGATGGAGTGGATCATAGGAGATGACTGAGAGAAAGTCTAAGGGGTGAGGGGGAATCCTGGCTCAACCCACCGGACAGCATACTTGTGAAGACAGGCCAAGGGTGATCGGACACCTCCTGTGGAGTAATAGATGGTATAGTACACATGATGTCACTACACATGATGTCACTACATATGATGTCACTACACATGATGTCACTACACATGATGTCACTACACGTCACTACACATGATGTCACGGTGGTCAGACATGGAATGTGGGGCTTCTGGCTAGGCCAATGTGGCAGGGCTCTTGCTAAAATTGGATTTTACGAAGAAGTGCACAGATGAACCAAGACAAAATTGGGTGAAGGAGAGCATCTTTGTCAGAGCCACTACATGCTCCTCATCTCTGTGAAACACTCCAGGATTGCCAAGCCACCAGTTGCCGAGTCTGCTCTGAGTCCCTGGGTCCCCAGCCATCTCTTATCAGTGTCTCTTAACAGACACTTACTAATGTGTCACGTAGGACAGTGTTGCACTGTTATCTTTTCTGTTATCTAATTTTCTTTGTTTACATTTTATTCATGTAAAAAGAATCTTGTCACATTCTCTTATGTATTTCACAAGTGCCCGATTACATCAACTCTTAATGAATATTAACTGCTTTGTTGAGGTTGCTGGCTTTGTACTTCTATCCGCCCTCAGAAAGCTCACTCTAAAGCAGGGCAATAGCTGTGGTGCCAAGCAGACTCTGGAGTCAAGATCACCCGGGGTTCCAACCTGGTGATGCCACCCACCACCAGCAAAGCCCCGGGAGATCGCTCATTATAACCCTCCCCATAAGCACTGGTGAGGTGCCTAAGGAAGTTAACACAGAGAAAGAACCTAGAACACTTAATTGGAGACAGCTACTACTAAAGGGGAAGTCAAAATGCATTTGATGTTTGCAAGCTTCATAACCTCTATTTGGACTGGTACTATTTGCTGAGAGGACCCAGAAATGGGAATAATTGAATTTATTATGCTCTTTGAATGCCTGAAATAACTCGAATGTTTTCTCAGCCTATGGACTGGTGTGTAAGGGTCATCAAATATATTTTGGTTGGCTCCTTGGTGTTCAGAGGAAAGTCTTGTAGTCTGTAGATCTATAAAAGAATTAAAGTCCTTCGGTTTAACAAAAGGAGATGCAGAAAGGGAGAGAGAGAGAGGCAAATCTGCCCTCCCACTATCCACCAATCGCTCCCACTCCCCAAAATGAAGCCTGATTAGTTTTAATAGTGAAAATGTTGCTTTAGACCAATTCAAAATCGATTTATTAAGATTGACAGATTATCCAGTCCTTTCCCATAAAAGGATGCTCTCGTGCGCTCTGCGAGTGTTTCTCCAAGAACCTGGGGTTGTAAATGCCTTCCCAGAATGCTATCAATTTAAATGATTGAAAAAAAAAAACAACACATAATAAGTGACAGATTTTTCAAATCAGATAAAGATGGGAACCAGATTATCTGTCCGGGGTGATAGATTGCAGCAATAATAAATTCACTTCAAGACACTGGATCAATTTTTAATCAAGCCAAGAATTATTATTGCAGAAAGATAAAATGACCCATGAGAAGATGCCTTAATTTTCCACCAATCAAATTATAGCCTTTCTAAATAAGATGTAATGAGATCCACGGAATATCCAGGTTACACATCCCACCTAATTACCCCTGTTCCCTGCCATGTAGTGATATACTGGTGGTAAACTGACCTCTGCATTTGCCCAGATGAAAAGGTAATTAGTTTTTCCACCAGGCTGTGGTAGAAATAACAGCAGTGACACATGTCATCTCCTTCCACCGAGTCACAGTCTCTGAGGTGTTTGTTCTTAAAATATACAGGATATGACCCACTGGGTAATAAACTACACAGTCATTAAGTGAAGCTTGCGTCTGCCAGAAAAACAGCCGCCACCTCTAAGTTGGTGAGGGGAAGCCTGGAGGTAAAGAAATCACTCTGCACTTGACATTAAACTTTATCAGCAGGGAAAGACTCCCCTCCCCGCCCTCCCCCAGGAACCACCAATCAGGAAATGGAGGTTGAATTACTGACCATCGTGAAGGCTATAGGGAAACCAGATCCTTGTATTCCAACTGACCCACTTGTTCCCATCAATCCTTTCAGGCTAACATTCTTCTATTTGGGTCTTGAAGCTTCCTTCTCTCCTCCAATGCTGTTGGAAGAAAGAGCATCTGTATGCTCCTAGACAAACATACATGGGGATCCTCCAATATCCAGATATTCATTCAGCAAGCACACACTGTCATGAGGAGACATACTCCCTGTCCTTTTTCCCAGTTCTTAAAACAGCCCATCCAGCCTGGATCAAACAAATCAAATCGCTTTATACTTGGTCAGAGTTGTGCTGGCTGGTTTTATATCGACTTGACACAAGCTAGAGTCATTTCAGAAGAAAGAATTTCAGTTGAGAAAATGACCTCACCAGTTCGGCCTGTGAGCAAGCCTGTGGTGTCAGTTGAGACTGATGTGGGAGAGTCCAGGCTACCTGTGTCAATTCTGGACAGGTGGTCCTTAGTTGTAAAAAAGAACTAATCAAGCAAGCCAGGAGGAGTAAGCCAGTCAGTAGTGTTCTACCATGGCTTCTGCTTCAGTTCCTATTTCCCAGATTCATGCCCTGACTTCCTTCAACAATGGACTATGCTGTGGAAGTATAAGCAGAATAAACTCTTTCCTCTCCAGGTTGCTTTTGGTCATGGTGTTTTAATTGAACACAGCAACAGAAACCCTAATTAAGACAACGGTGACAGGACACAAACTGAGCTGTCTTAGTATTGAAATTTCTTATATTTCTAGAATGTTTGTTCTGATTCCCTCTTTCAGCCCATGGTTAATCTCTAGCTGTAGCTAGTCTGTTCCTGTACAGAGACTATCAAGAAACTGGTGGCTCCAGAGTCATTCATGATTCGACTTCGATTTTTAATGGAATTGGCAATCAGCTTGAAGTAACATATCTTTGAGATATTCCTATTATTAAATCCTTTGACGGGTAATTTGTACTTCACCAAGAGTGTGCAAACTGCAAAGATCCTGAGTTTTCGAACACAATGCAGGACCACTCCAAGTATCCCACCTGATAGCTCTCAGATGAACAGCAAGCTGACTTGCTATCCATGGCGGGGAGGAGGGGGGTGGTCTGCCAATTACCCTAACGGTATACTAGATGTTAATTCATTGAACTGCAGATCTCCACACGGACAGTTCCTAAGTGTGTTTGCTACTAATAACTACTGTGTGTTAGTCTTATTTTGACTATTTAGTATGTTACTTATGTTATGGAACATTTATGTCTTCTCCAAATTCATGTATAGAAATCTCAACATCCATTATGAAACTATGAGGAAGTGAAGCCTTTGGAAAATAATGAGCTTTATGAGATGGTGAGGTTAGAGCCCCGTGCTAGGATGGGAAACTTTGTAAGAAACGTAAGAGACACCTTCTCTCTGTGTGAGGACATAGACAGAGGACAGCTATCTAAAAATTAAGTCAATTTTAAAAATAATGGCAGTCTTTTAAAAGCTTGAAAGGTGGCTCACCATGGGCCGCATCTGCTCACACCTCGATGTGGGGCTTCTCAGCCTCCAAAACTGGAGGAAATAAGTCCTGTTTAAGCCACATAACCCAAGTTATTTTCATAGCAAACCAAGATGATTAATATATAAATATAGAAAGCAATAGTTGTGCTGATTATGTTACAGCCAATACACAGTAATATGTAATACATAAAACAATACCAACACTTAGGGGAACACATTGTGGACAATTTAATCTTGACTGAGTGGATCCCACAGTACAAACCTTACCACAAACCTTATCCTAACTACACAGGGAAAAAAAAAAACATGGCTTCTACAAGATACTGATTTGCACAAAGTCCCTCAAGTAATAATAACCCAGGCAGTCAGGATCCACTGAGCTACAAAGATACAAAGTGAACTTTCCAGGAAATGGGTCAAGTTCGTTTTCAGTTCGTCTTCAATGAGGATTACAGTTCCTGGACAACAGCCATAGATAGCCATGATGTCCCGCTGGCAGTTTCCCCCGTTTCTCTATCTTGGCTTTGGATGTTACTGTGTCCTCCAAGCACTCCACCTTCAAAATAATTGGCACAAGTACAGAGAAAGTCATCCTGAATTTAATGAATTCCAGCAATTCATCGTTTGGCTCCCCCTTCCTCGCTAATTTATTAATAACACTTACAATGAAACTGGCATGCTGTATAAATTCTTACACTTTCTCTTTTCCTTCAAACATCATCCCAGCTGATCTGAATGGCACTGTGCTAAGATTTACAGTTTATTACCAGTAACACAGCTATAGCCAATTGACCATAAAAAGCCAGCTACTTTTAAGTAATTCAAACAGTCCACTGTAGTGAATAGAATATTTGCTCAGCTGTATCTTGGGAATATTAACATCCTCAAATATCCCTTCACTTCTTGCATTTGAGCAAGCCGACACCTACGGAAACACCAGTTGACTGTACACCTCTGTAGTCCTGGTGCATTCTTAGAGATGAAACAGGATAACTCTTCAAACAATAACAGGCAGACCATTGGTTTGATTTATGTTCCTTATCTATGTTAATTATCTGACACAGGCAGATACTCATGGATTCAACAGTAAACACTTCCTTCTATTTTTATACACGCCTATTTTGGGAACACATTGCAAATGACGTGGCGTTGCAATTCCATTGAACCTGAGTTCATGCAGAAGTAGTGCTCGCCCACTGAACTGTTTTTGTAAGTTATCAAAACGTTATTTTACTAAGGAAATAAGAAGTTCTTGAGCTGGATCTTGTAAAAGGAACTGTTTTCAGCACCACATGGTTACTGTAGGCGTAGATGTTCTCTCTAAGGCAGCAAGCACTAAACACTACCCAGAACAAAATGTGTTATTTCAGGAAGTTTATATCAAATCCAAGTCTCAAAGCTATACTGACACAGTCCCTGCTCTTACTTCTTAGCATTCACCCAGCATTCCATAGGAAATCTCTGCCATCTTCATAATAATATCATACACGCCCCCAGCATTTAGTGGATTGAATCACAGTAGTTATTGGCAATAGGCACCCCCATGGGCTACTGCATCATGAGTGAGATGCTCTCCGTAACACCAGTTGTTCATGGGAAATTCACTGAGATAATACGTAAGTGAATGGCTGACACTTTCTAAAGAACCTGGCCATTCAAATAATTTTATTAAAATGTTTCTCCCTGCTTCCAAGAAAGCAAGAAAAATGATACTTAATTAAATGTTTAATGTTTATAGTTCAAATATTAGTTTTAGGTCAAATTTATGATGTACCATGCTCATGGCTTTTTTTTTCTATTATATAGACTTTATAGTTCATTGAGATTTCTTATATAATCAATGTGTACAGTATATTCAAGCCCATTTATATGACAGAGCACATTTTTATTCTTTAAAATTATGATAAAGGTTTATAGCTCATGCATCTTTGCTTTTATGAGATATTTTTGTCATATCCATGCTTTATTTAACAGTAAGCTCTTGGTCAAGATTGCAGTGCCCAATTATGACATTGTTCTTATGGGAAAATGTGACTATTTTACAATAGTTTCCAGGAATGGATTGTGGTCAAAGGCAAAGACAATTGTGCTTTTAAAAAAAAACACAGCGCTCATGTGTGCATGCACACATGCATGAATGTACACTTGCATGCGTGTGTGTGTGTGTGTGCACGCTTTGTGCAAATGTTAAGCCCCTTCTCTATCTAAGGTATGCCACTAGCAAAGCCTCTTCCATTGTGCCGGCTTTGAGAGCCACCTGAACTTTCTTAGATGCTCCTGCCTGTTACACCGTGGTGTGATCGAACAGGGGGAGCTTTCAAGGGTTACCTACAAGCCCATCACACACTGAGAGAATCAAAGCCACATTGGCTCTCAGACACCTCTCTTCCTGTATAGGTAGCCATTCCCCAGCTTCTGGACATTCTTAGCAACTGCAGAGTAAATGCACCCGCCCGCCTACTCTGAGACAGACTTAGGGAAGACCAAGGGAGCGGCGGCTCAGAAAATAATCCATAACACCAGACTTCCAGTGAGCACGGATTCGGTGTGACTCTGAAGTCCTTTAACACACCTGATTCCCAAAGTGCCCACATTTTATTTACAAAGGTTTCTTATCTTCCGCACAGATGTTCAATTCTCCCAAAAGGATTTCCAGAGCAATATTATTTATAACACCCAGAAAACCACATAAATAGCAGTCTTTGAGATGAAAAGTACCTTTCTCAGTCATTTAAAAAGTAATGTGTTCCTTTTTAATTGGGTGTCTATGCAGTGGGGAATGGATTGTGAGTGTAACTGTAGTGCCCACAGAGGCCAGAAGAGGGCGTTGGATCCTCCGGAGTTGGTGGTACAACTTGGGAGATGGGAACTGATCTCTGGCCCTCTACAGAGCAGCAAGCACTCTTAACTAATGAGCCATTTCTTCAGCTCCCCCCTCCCCCATAAGGAGTGGCTGGGGGACACAAAACATTGTCTCCTAGGCTGCCATGGAACTCACTTTGTAGCCCAGGCAGGTCTCAGCAATCCTTCTGTCTCAGACTCCCAAGTATTGGGATTATAGTGATTTTAATATGTCAGGTAAGTAAGGAAAACTCCATGTGTCTTAAAAGGTCAGGACACGGAATAGGACACATGTGGGAAATTTCTAGTCAGGCTTCAAAACCATGAAGCTCCAATAACACAACAAGATGACACCATGAAGCTGTAGAAACTCACTTGCCACTCACCCTCTCATTACCATGATTATTGGGTAGCCATTTCCTTCTGTAATACTCTCTCCTGCAGGGCGGAGGGAGGCCCACAAGACTCCAGAGCTAATGGAACTTACAAGAGCCAAGCAGCTCAGGCAGGTACAACATTCACAAGGCCCCTCCACGAGGCTATAAAAACAGTGAACCCACTGAGGAGAGAAGGCTCTGGCCAGTCCCACAACATTCATGAGTTCTCACCCAAGCTGGGGTGGGCATTTTTGGTGGTACAGCCATCTTTGAATGACCCATGCCCCTGTAAATAGCTCTTCATCCACACTCTCGTGAGTAACCCCAGGAAGTTCATTGGTTCACTAGGCTAGACTGCAGTGGAGCTGTTTCTTCGATCTGTCGTTGATAAACAGATGCATGTCCAACTCCCTGGTGAAAGTCACAGGGCACAAGCTTAAGCAGGCTCAGTACAGTCACCTCCTCTGTTTGCACAGATCACAAGACCTGCCTTGATTGGCAGTGGGAGCAGCCACATTCACACCAGGAAGTGTGCCAGGAAGCAAGGGGCAGGGAAGGTAGATTAGATGCCTAGGTCTGGGTATCACATGCCATGATTCTAGTGGTGAGCTAGCTATTCAGGCTGGCAAAAGCACAGGGAAGGAGCTGGTGAGTTCAGGGAAAATGGCAAGTATCCAGTCAGCACCTTGGTCAGGATCCAGCTGCAGCCAACAGAAACCACTCAAGCTGGTTTCAACACAACATGATTTATTATTAGGCATTTGGTGGCTTCAAACATCTTTGAGGAGCCTCCAGGAGTGACTCCTGGTGCCCGACCACTGTGGAAAAGCTGTCACCTCTTTGTGTCATGTTGCTGTGTTTGGAACGGGGCACCCCTCTCCTGTCTGCACCTGCAGAGTGGGTAGCTCAGGCCTAGTCTTTCGACTCTATCACCTCTGATCCAGCCTGGTGCATACACAGAACCAATCAAACACACTGAATCTAAACTCTAAGGGAATGTATTCAAGCTCCTTTTTGTTTTTTAGCTTTTGCAGCAAAGGAGAGTAGAATTGTGTTAAAATAACAGGTAGGGCCAGCTGTGGAGGCACACGTTAGTAATCTTAGTATCTGGGACCTGGAGACAGAAGGATCGGAGATTCAAGGCTAAACTGGGCTACGTGAGGCTCCATCGCAAAAAGAAAAAAAAAATCACAAAGATCATCAGAATCTAAGCTGGCAAAGGTGCAGGGGCGAGTGAACAATAGGAGAGGCTACAACAAGAAGAAAACATGGCTTCTTATTTGAGAAGGTAGACTAAGACAAAGGGGGAAATGCCAAGCTGAGGATTTACGTAGACAGCCAGAATCAGCTGGCACAGACATGGTGGAGACTGGTCCCTTACAGAAGAGAGAGCAATTACTCAGCTAGCTGCTTCAAACGCTGTTCGCTTGTGTGTCTGAAGAAGCAAGTAGAAACTTCCTAGTCATCCTTCGCAATTTTTTTCTTTTTGGTTTTTTTTTTTTTTTTTTTTTTTTTTTTTTTTTTTTTGAGACAGGGTTTCTCTGTTGTAACTCTGGCTGTCATGGAACTCGCTCTGTAGACCAGGCTGGACTCGAACTCCCAGAGATCCACTTGTCTCTGCCTCTGGAGTGCTGGGATTAAAGGTGTGTGCCACCATCGTCTGGCTATTTGCACTCTCTAAGGATGGGTTCAGCCTCGTTTCCCAGTGGTTCAGCCTGCTGCCATTCTCAAGCTGCCAGGACTCGGGATGACAGCAGAAACCTTGCATCCAGCCAAGTGGGCAGTTTCTGTACTCTGCAAAGTCACCCACGGTTGCCCTTGCCCCAGGCTTCTCTCAGAAGCATGCAGGAAACTGGAAATGGTACAGGCCTCTGTGTGTACATAAACACCCAACCTTTATGGGTGCCTTTCACAGAACCCCATCAACCTGAGTTGGGAGGTGGGCAGACCTCTGACACCATGACAGGCCAGTGTTCTCTGAAGCCAGTTCTTTTCTTGTATCCAGGCATCTGCTCACGTGCCAATAGGAACCCCAGGTAGTTACGATTCTGTCAACTATGAGTGTTGTATTGCTCTCCACGACAATGGGACAGAGGCAAGAAAATGTAAGGACTAGGAAATTGGGGTTTAACCAAAATGATGAATCATCACACACAAACCAGACTCCACGACCTCTAATGACAGGGCCAGGAGGAACCCCACAAGTCAGGGCTTCCACCTTTAGAGCCAGAGTCCAGGAACAAATGGAGAGGCTTTTTGGGGCCCTACTGAGATGGACCGTGTCCTCCAAAGTTCAAGTCCTGGGGACAGGGAGAACTGCAGAGCTCTGTTGCAAAGAAGCCTTCTTAAGGCTGACCGGATTTCTGGCTCATGGTGGAATAAAAACAATATAAATAATTCTGAAAGCAACTTCAGAATTGATTGTGAAGTGGAGAGAAACGAGAGAAGTCTGATGCTGCAGGTCTGTCCGTGTCCGGGGCTCTACGCTGAAGCCCGGCTGACTTTAAGCCCCCAACAATTCCGTACAGCTGTGCCTGTCTGTCCGCTGAGCACTAACTTGCCTCGGAATTTCACCTTACACTCTTTCAATCAGACACCATATGCTGGGTACCACAAAGTGCAAGTCTATTGCCCTCAACATACCACAATCATTTGTATTTTAGGGGAACTAGAAACCTTGAAACTGAAAAGGGGGGGGGTCAGGACATACAGCTTGACCTTTAACAACAACAACAGCAAAAAGTACTGTAAGAAAAGAAATTGCTTCTCCATCCCAAGCCAACCTACAGTTATACCCAGCAACATTTACCAAGGGCATCTCGCCTTCTGGATACCACTAAGTCCCTGTCATGCAGTCTCCTGGAAAGCACCAAGGAAAGTAAGTACTATTCCCATTCTACAAAAGAGAAACTGAGGTCCAGTGAGAGTAAGTCCCTGGTTGCCTATTTTTAATGTGCACACAAATGGTTTGCTATTGTTACAATGAAATCTATAGGCTGAAGAGACGTTTCAGAAGTTAACAGCATTTGCTGTTCTTATAGAGGACTTGGGTTCTATTCCCAGCAACCACATGGCAGCTCACGACCGTCTATAACTCCAGTTCCAGGGGATCCAGGGCCCTCTTCTGACCTCTGCAAGTAGCAGGAATGCGTGTTGTACACACACAATACACTCAAACATTTATGCACATAAAAAGTAAAATAAGACAGTTTTAATGCAAGTTTTAGTTCAGTGGGCCTAGTTGCTGGCACTGGACCACACTGTGAGTAGCCCAGGCTTGGGTGAATTACCTGAAGTCAAACAGCTGGGTAGAGGAGGCCACGTTCGGTCCTGAGGTCCACCTCTATCCATTATGCCACTGGTTCTAAACATTCCCAGACCAGGAGCAACTGCAGCCCCTGGGAACTCACTAGAAATGCACACTTGAGGGCCCTCCCCAGATTCACTGTATCAGAAAATATCAACGCATTTTAGTTGTTTACCGTTGTAACCAAATATCTGACAAGAAGCAGCTCGGGGAAGGAAGGATTTATTTTGGCTCACAGGCCCAGCCCATTGTGGTAGAGAAGGCGTGGCATCAGGAGTTGGAGGCAGCTGGCCATGCTGCAGCTGCTGCCAGGAAGCACAGGTCATGAGTGCAGGTGTTTTCTCTTTCTTATTCAGTCTAGGACTCATGGTACCACCCATATTCAGGGTGGGCCGTCCCACCTTTATTTAAACTACTCTAGAATCTTCCTCACAGACAAGCCCAGAGATTTGTTTCCATGGTGATTTTAAAACCCACAAAATTGACAGCCAAGACTAACCATCACCTAAGATAAGGTTTTAGCAAGGCTTCCAGAACTTTCTATGGCACAATGCTGCTTAAAACCACCACATTGCTCAATACTTGATTTTTTTTTTTTCAGGGAGTAGGGTGATTTGCATTTTGTTTGTTCAGGGTTTTATATTGTTTCATTTGCTTTTTGCTTTAAAGTCTTTCCTGCTATTTCACAATTGAGTCTTGGGCTGTCTTTGGAGTTTTGATATATTACAAATGTCTGTGCTAATTACTATCACTCAGGAGATAGTTTCTTCCTAGGAAGCAGAGAAGATACTGCCTCTATCCCTAAAGACACATCGCTCTTGTCTCCTCCCCAGCAAAAAGAGACAGCACAACCAACAGAGCCCATCATGGAACACACCAGAAGCACTTAACTGGATATCCAAATCCTGTCGTGTCTGTGCTCTGGGTTTTGAAGTGCTGCTTAGCTGCTGCAGGCTTGTGCTTCATTCCTCTGAAAGGCCCATTCTCCCAGGGCTGCGCCCGGAGCAGGATTCTATGCACAAGTGGAAATGTTTCCCCACTACGCCAGCAACAAAGATGTAATCACTGCTTTTTCTCACCCAGAACCACAGACCTCCAGTGCTTTCCCCAGAGCGAGGTTCCGTGCTGCCTGTGATAAAATTCAGGAACACAAAAACCGGGAGACAAACAAAACCTTGTTCTGCTTGAGCCAAAAATGATCGCATTACGTTCTGTTCAATGCACAGTCTGCTGCAGGTAGGCTGCTACACCCTTCCTTCACCTGACCCAGTCCGCTCATCCTCATCTCTTGCCTGCTCTGGCCGGACTCCAGGCAGGGGATGTTAGAAGTTGGAAGTGTGATTTGCCCCCGACGACAGCACATATTTCCCTGCATCTGTACTAAATTCAAACCATTCTTCACAGCACTATTAGACACGACCAAAGGCAGTTGTAGCCAGTAGGTGTCCTTTGATTGTATTTTTAGAATAGCCCATGAATAAAATAGACTTGGATTACCCAAAGAAAACCAATAACTAAATCTGACAGTTGGAATATATTGGGAGAATTCCAACGGGTCTTTTGGAGACTCGTTCCTGCAGTGTCATTGGAAGTAACGTGTTTTATTCTGATTCCTGACTTCCGATAACCCAAGAGATGATGTAGGTGTTGAAAGATACAAAAAAAAAGCAACCCCAAAGCCCAGTGCACAAGCACACATATGCAGATGTGTCCGTGCCATGCAAGACCAGGAAAAACCACAGGAAAAAAAAAATCAACCTTACAGCCTCAGGTTGGATCACCCCTGCCTGAATCAGAGCCTTTTCCCAAGAACTCAAACCTCCCTGCCCCTACACTGTTATCTTCAATATTTAACTAATTTGCACCCACATTCCCACAACTCATATTCCTCAACTTCCATCTGAACCCAGCGCCAGAGAATCAGAAACATATCTGCACTCTCAGAAGCTGGCTCTCTGGCCATATTTGACAGGAAGCAGCACTGACAGTAATTGGAGTTTCATATCAAGGTAAATAAATGGGGAGATCATAAGAACACATTCCAGCGGCCCTGTGCATCCTGGAACCGCTAACATCAGAGAAGCAAGTTCAACATCAGGCCTCCAAGGGGTTGCATTTTCTATAAACAAATGACGTGAAGAAAGCCTCGCCTTTGTCATGTGTAATTCCCACTGAAGAGAAGAATGAATATTCCGTTTCATGGAGTTGTTACCAGAAGCTGCAGCTTCAGAACAAGGCCACGTGGCCAGCAGTAGGCCTTGCAGCCTCTCCCAGCTTACAGCTTCTGATACAAATTGTCCGGCTGATTAAATGTGCTGGGGCATTAATTCTCCAAGTGAGTTCATTTAAAGACAGCTTGTCTTTCTCTCTCACCCACCTAGAAGAAAGCGCTTACTTCCAAGAACTATGGTGCCTCCTCTGGAACAAGCTTTCTCAGCCTTGGTACTAACAATATTTGTCGCTGGCTGGTTGATTTTGTTGTGGGCATGGTAGTAGACACAATGACACCTCTACAGACACTATATGTCACACTAGGTGACCAAAATTAATTTGGGTTTACAGAAGGAATTAGGATTGCTAATCAGCAGGCCTTGAAAGAGAGAGTCTCTTGCAGGACCTGGGTGATATCCTGGGGCCTGAGGAGGGAAGGTCAAGGTACCATGATGGGAGAGACAGCAGAGTTTCACAATGTGAGAGGGACTTGACCTCTGGCTTTGAATACAAGGCAAGGGACCATAAGCCAAGGGATACAGGCAACCTATGGAAGCAGGAAAGGCCGAAGGAATGGATTCTCCCATAGAGCTCCAAAAGAAGGCAGCCTAATGACACCCCGGATTTAGCCCTCTGAGCAGAATGTGGTCTCTGACTATAGAAGAAATAAGTCTGTATTGCTATAAGCCACTGAATTTGTAGCGCTTTCTCATGGCACTAATTGTTATGGCAGCCTTGTATTAAAAGGGGAGGGGGTGCTATTCCACATGTTTAGCTGCATCCATGCCCTGTACCTACTAGGTGCCAGAAGGATTTTTCCCCAGTGGTATCAATCAAAAATGTCCCGTACACTGCTACACGTCCCTGGTTGGCAAAGTCACCTGTGCCAGACCACTTCTCTCAAATTATTTTCAGAATCATATTCTATCAGTGTACAAATTCCACCACTGTTAGGCCAAGTAGTTCAATACCCAAATATTGTGCCTCCCAGAGCATTTCTATTTTGGAGAAGGAAAGGAAGGAAGGAAGGAAGGAAGGAAGGAAGGAAGGAAGGAAGGAAGGAAGGAAGGAAATGAGAGAAAAGGAAAAAAAGAAAAGGGGAGAAGAGGAGAGGAGGGGAGGGGAGGAAAGGAAAGGAAAGGGGAGGGGAGGGGAGGGGAGGGGAGGGGAGGGGGGGGAGGGGAGGGGGGGGAGGGGAGAGGGAAGGGAAGGGAAGGGAGAGGAGGGAAGGGAAGGAAGGGAAGGAAGAGGAAAGGAAAGGAAAGGAAAGGAAAGGAAAGGAAAGGAAAGGAAAGGAAAGGAAAGGAAAGGAAAGGAAAGGAAAGGAAAGGAAAGGAAAGGAAAAAAAAATCTCCATGCCAGTTGTGGTGGTTGCATCTGTGACAAGCCCTCAAAATGATTGAGGCAGGAAGATCTCAACTTTGAAACTAGATCAGGCTATATGTGGGGCAATCCTACCTCAAAATACTCACACTAGAAGTAAGCAAGCTCACTCTGCAGGAGGCAGGTGAGAGGCACGAGAGATACGGGCTAAGATGAGACCTGTGTGGGGCTTAGTCCACTGTAGGGGGAGTAATAGTATCAGTGCTAAGGGATTGGCATCTGCACTCATGTAGCCTCCAAAAGTATTAGTAGCTGCATTGAGAACCCCTCTAGGCATGCTGGGATATTCTTCCCACTGCCTGCAGGTTTCTCTACCCTGTATATCAGAGGTGGAGAAACAACCAAATACATAGAGCCTGCAGAAGCCATTGTGGGTGTTTGGAAGGTTCGAACGGTGTCGAAAGGTGATTGACAGTGATGAGGAGGGCATACACATGTCAAAAACCTGCTCTTGGTCCGTTCAGTCCCAAGACCTTCTCTATGAAGTCAGTGTTTGCATCACTTCTGAGGCTCACCATTTGCTTATTTTGGCAGTGTTTTGGGGACAGAATCTATGGCTTTGCACATGCTAGACAAGTGATCTACCACCAAGCTCTGTTCATAGACCCTCACACCACTTCGTGTGTGTGTGTGTGTGTGTGTATATGTGTGTGTATGTGTGTGTGCGCGCACGTGTGCATGTGCAAGGGTGACTTGAGTATTTGTGCAGATGAGCGTGGAGGTCAAGGGTCAGCTCCAGGTGCCATGCCTTAGGTACTGCCCACCTTGGTTTTTTTTGAGACAGGAACTCTCACTGGCCTGAAGGTCACCAAGTAGACTAGATGGTTGGCCAGCAAACTCCAGAGGCCCATCTATCTCTGTTTCTGCCGCAATTACAAGCAGGAACCACCACATCTGGCTTTTTTAACGTGAGTTCTGGGAGTAGAACCTCGGTCTTCACCTTTGTGTGGCCGGTACTTTACCCACTGAGCCGTCTCCCCAGCCTATTTTAACACTATTTCTGATGAACACACACACACACACACACACACACACACATACCACAAACATGGGATGGGGAGGGGTGGAGATCTTGGAAAATGATTTTGAACGAGAGCTAACCATGAAAAGAGACCACAGTGCTTACTCAAGGTTTGGCTGTGCCCTTATTTCCTGCCTGCGGTTCTGCTACCTGTGGGTCAGCCCCAGAAGCTTTAAACAGTATTGCTCGGTATGGAGTCAAGATGACTGGAGGAAATACCTTCTGTTCACAAAAACTGACCACTCCTATCCCATGGGCTACGAACTTCTTTGGTTTTCATTGTCCTTTTCTTAATATAGACAATGGTTTGTTTCACAGCCCCCTGGAACTCGTTGGCAGTCCACCTACTCCAAGAGCTTGCCATCCCTGGGAGAACTGCCTCTGTGGCCAAGCTCATCAGGCTGCTACTGTTCCCACACTCCTGGTGCAGGACCCATCTCTCTAGAAAAACTCATTAAAGTGCAATTCACCACATGAACTGCAAATCCTAAACCTTCCCCATGGTCATCTTGTAGGATCATGGACGATTAAGGAAGGAGCTGGAGGGAGGGGCAAGGAGAGAAAGCAACTCCCACAGTGGGCAGTAAGTAGTCATCGGCACAGGGCCATTCTGCTAACATGGCTTCCTCTCCAGGCCTGAGTGTCTGGCTCATTCTGCTGTCGTATTTAAGCACAAGAAATCAATGTCAGACCCTTAGTGGAGTCTAATGTCAGGAATATGTCTTGCTGTTTACCTGAATTTCCCTTTCCTTAGTTTCCCCGTTCCTCTTTCCTCCAAGAGGTAATTAGCCTTGAGGAAAGAGGACAGAAACGGAACACTGCACCAGGAAAAGCATTTGGGTTATGCTTTATTGATGTCGTGTTTAACAACACCCGCCCCACACTAAAACCGAGCCATAGTTATTTAAATTGGTATGTGATGGAGCTGTTTTATTATCTTACATTGAGCTGAACAAACGGAAGCCAAACCACTTCTATCATCCAGTTGGTAATTAGGGAGCATAAAATGCAATCTCGCATTGAATAAAACACACGGAAGCTGCTGCAGGGATCTGCAGGCCCCACCGGAAACCCCTGTTGAGGGCTGGAAAGCCAGCCCGCCTCCAGGCTCCATGCTATTCCATCAAGGTGAGAGTCATCTTCAGCAGGAAGCTCTACCTTCAGCACCAGAATGGCAGGAGGAGATCCCAGGCAAGTGAAACACAGCCTCACTCAGAAGCAGGACACTGTCAGATAAAATGGCTCAGAACTACCCGCCTCTACCCCTCCTCCCTCCCGGAGCTTGTCAAGCTAAGGAAGCAAGTGCTTAGGTGGATTCCACTGGGGTGGCTTCTGTATTCACTGGGCATACAGGGAAGAGGAGGGAAAAGCCTGAGGTAAGTCTTCTGACCCCAATTTAAAATCACACCCTGAAACTTTTGTAGGGATGGACTGTGCATGGTAGACATTCCTGGAAAAAGAGGAATATAAACGTTGAATCCGTTTTTCGGGGGAACTTCATTCTGTAGACATTTATTTAGTACTATCTATGTGAAAATGACCAGTTACAGGAAGAAAAAAAAAAATTAAAGGACAACATATAAGACGTGGCTCCTTTCTTAAAAGTAGGTCGATATTTATAGAAGTAATTATACTACAATTTGGAATCAAATGCTCGTTCTAGGGAAGGTACTGCCAAGTGCTTCCCCTGCCTTTCACAAAGGTAAAGGCATCGGAAGTGTCTTAGGAAAGCCAGAGTATCTGAGCTGAGCCTTTCAATCTGACAGGGTAACAAGGGGAGTGGCCAAGCTGGGAGCACAGCTGGAGCTAAGACCCAGTGACACAGATGCAAAAAGCACATCTGGGGGCAGTGCTCCCTGTGGGCTGGAAGCTGAGAAGGAAATAATGCTTGTGGATGTGTAACTCAAGTCGCTTCAGCTACTTGGCTACATGGAGCTCTTGAGTACCTACTATGCACTGGCTGAGTATGACCAGCATACGCCAGAGTGACTCCAGTATAGTATACCCTTCTGCGACCTCTGCTTCAGTTTGAGTACAACTCATGACATGCTTCTAACCATCAGAATATGTTACCAGTGATTAGCTGTCACTCTCCTGATCTGGTTACACTCTAATTTCAGGTAGTTACTCTCAGGTATATTTGGCTCATAAGACTTTACCCTAGGGGTCTAGAGAGATGGGTCGGTGGTTAAGAGCACTTGTTGCTCTTGAAGAGGACCTGGGTTTGGTTACCAGCATCCACATGGCAGTTCACAACCATCTGTAACTCCAGTTCCGGGGGAATCTGACGCCCTCTTCTGGCCTCCACGGGTACCAGGCACACATGTGTTTTGCATGCATACATGCATGCAAAACACTCACATTATAAAATAAAAGAAATAAATCTAAATGGTGGAAAAAGGACTACCAAAGCTACATGAGAAAAAATTTAAGCTGTCATCTTATCAGGAAAGAGAGGCTCCACTGTTGGCTTTGAAGTAAGAAGTAAGATGCAACGCTCTAAGAGGGCCATGGACCAAGAAATCGGGGCCTTTGGGAGCCTACAGTGGCCTCCAACCAAAGTCCAGTAAACAAAGAGACAGATGAGTTCTGCCAACGGTTAAAGAAAGCAGATGCCTCCACGTTTTCTTTTTTCCTCACTGTGACAGCACACCTGGCAGAAACAATTTTGAGCTCTGATAGGCTGTGAGTTTCTGTGTTAACCACCACTCACTGCACAAAGAAACTTCTCTGATAAGGTCTGACAGCTGCACTCGTCTAGAAACAGTGTTTCGCTGTTTGTTTGTTTCTTTGCTTTAAGTGACTACACTTAAATAACATCATTCTGCACTAATACATTCAGATAATTAACGCTGAAGACGGTTAGCATCCGAGGCCATAGCAGGGAGGACCGTTCCACGGAGAGTAGCTGTTCACTGAGGCCCAGTACCCTATCTTGTTCATTAGAAATCAAGCACCTTTTTAAATGAGCTAGCCTATCTGTACCACGCTCAGGAAGAGGCCCATGGGTAAGAACCAATGTCGTAAAAGAATTTTGAGAATTTGGCTCTCCAAGGTGACAGCACATGTCAGATCTCAGATCCTACACGCTCAGCTCCCGATGCCCAACTTCATAGCGCTCTCTTCGGCAAGTTTTAAGGTGGATTGCTACTGGGTGCTGCTCAATGAGGAGTTGTTTCCTAGGTACAAGGTATACTCAGCCCTAGCTCTTTTGAGCAGTGGGCAATGACTCACACCGCCATCCTTGCTCAGTGATGAGATCAGACACAGAGCATTCCAGGGTCCATCTCTGCAAAGCCATCCTCAACCTCTCTACACATTCCAAGGACTATAGATGGAACTCAGAAAAAAAAAATAGAATCCATAGCCCTCTGAAGACTGTCTCTCTCAAGAAGCGTGGCTGAGTCTCAGTCCCTGTGGAAATGGCAAGTAAGAAACTAAGGGAAGGGTGGGATCTTATAAGAATCCTCAGTCCAGAGTACAAGAAATTGTGAAATTTGCCCATGAATACATCCATGTGACTAGTCCACACAGAAAAGCAGAATTCAGAAAATGCCTGATTCCCCTTAGCTCTTCAAATCGGCAACTATGTTCTAATGTTGGACTGCAAGGCTCTCACAATTACACTAAAGATTTAGCTTCCTGCCTGGGGGGAAAAAAATTTGAAATGGACTGGAAATATAACGGACAATGTGTGGCCCAATGAATAAAAGATAATGTGCGTGGAATTAGGGGAAAGTGAACCTCATTCCAACCCACATTCCGCACAGTTGTTCTAAAACACACATTTTCTATATACGTGTGTCTGTGTGTGTGCACGCATATTGAGAGCATTCGCACGGTGGGCTTGAAATTAATAATCAAATTTGCACATCATTTTAATTAAATCCACATTTTTCCTCTCTCCCAGCTGTTGGCCTGTTGTTCTGTGTGATACATCTGGCTGTCCTCAGCATTCTCCACAGTCACCAGTCCTCCTGGTCCCTAGATACACCTGCTTTCTGCAGCTGGTCCCCCAACAGGTGCAACGGAAAGCCTGGTTGATGGGCATTATAAACACCCCGCTGTTGAGCATCTGTGAGGTAACAAAGGGCTCGATTCTAACCTCAGTGCTCCTTCCTTCAGGGCAAGTGAGAAACACCCTGTGTGAACCAAACACGGTGGCTGCGGCGGGTGCCTTCGGCCACTTTCCCACTCCAGGAAGAAGTGCTTTGGGTCAACTGGGTGTTAACAGCTGAGCCACCTTCCCAGTTATTAACAAAGGTCCCTACAGAGAGCTGGCCTTTCGTTGTTCCTGCTTTGTCTGTCTTCCAAGCCCTCAGCTAGTGGCCTGGATGTTCCATCTCCACCCTAACGAGCAAGGCACGAATCTCCTCATGGTCCCCCGGTTTGTGACCATTAGCCACCTGGTTTTGATCGGGGAGCCTGCAGACCAGTGCTTCCCACAGAACTTCCAAATAAGAAGCATATGGAAGCCCCACATAATGGGAGAATTACCATACTGCCGTTCCTTGTTGATAGAGTGATAGATATTTCAAAGCAAGACATTTTCAGAATATTGTTCCGCATCTTTTGGGTTCCATTCAGATATTGTTCCAAACCCTGGAGTTTGAGAAGGGGTTCAGATAATTTCTCCTGCAGTGATCCGAAAACAAAAAAAAAAATCTTATCCTCTCCTGATGGCATCTGTGTAATTAGTCCAGATATAAACACGGGTCTAAAACTGCGTTCCGTGACACCCAGGTTAATGGACTCATGCAATAAAGCAATAGGTTACAATAAGGAATCTCAATACAATTAAAACCATAAAGCTAATGACGATCTGTTTCAGATGAATCTCTAGATGGGAATGAAGCACTAAAACCACTTCTTCATTAAACAGTTCTGGTTCTACTCGCAGAGGTTCACAGAGGGCGTCAGTCGTCTAACACAGGAGCTGAGCTGGGACTAAACACATAAAGGTGGCCACTGTCCTCCCGCTTTCCTTATAAGACACTCTTGCCTTATGCCAAAGCACTACAACCCTGCGCCTGTGGAGCGGAGCTCAGGGACCACTCCAGTAGCATCTCCTCGTAGCCTTTGCAGCCACAGTCTGAGCTACTGCAGATCGTCCAGGCTGAATACAGTCAGTCACCTGAGATGTGCAGAGGCTGGGTCAGGACATCACATGATCCTTAGCAGCCATGACATCTCACCGCTTGCTTGACAAGCTCATTACATCACACTGATGTTAAGGGGCCGTGGAGTAGTGTGCTAGTGTTTGCATTTATTTTTACCCAGGATCCGTATTGATAGTCACTATTATACATTATATGTAATATATAATATTAATATTATATATATAATATTAATATATAAAATCCTAACCCAGTAAAACCTGGATTTGGGAAAACAAAGCAGGTGTTAGTCAACAACTAATAGTACAGAATAGGATATCAAAGCGTGGGTTTGCAAACCACACAGCTGTCAACCACAACTTCCTCATTCCTTCACAAAGATCCGCTGAGGTAAAGTGTCTGGTGATGTTCTCACAGGAGGACACACATCTTGGTCCTTAGGGTTAGTCTACAAAGTTCTCTCGGGGAATCTCCCTATTACGTATGCTGTGGGGGCGGGGGAGGCATCATGATCACGTGTGGTGAAAGTTACAATTTGTGCTGCAGGAAATGGTAGACAGAGAGGCTGCTGACTTAGTAACCACATCATATTATACACGTCGTTCTGGAATTTGGGCGTAAATCGGAATCACCTACGGCCTTTCTCAAACTACAGGTGACCAACCAGACTCTGTACTCCGAGGATCTATGTGCCCAGTTGATACTTTTTGGGTATTAGGAAACATAATGATGCCCAAGATGAGGCTGCTGGCTCCCACACTTCCCCCAGGAGGAACCGCCTAAGAGCCTGTTTAAAGACAGGTTCTTATGCCTGGGCAGTGCAATACTGCTGGACATGAGCCATGATCTCAGTATGGTCTATCACAAAATGTATCCAACTACTTCCTTCTTGTTTGATATTTAGGTTCTGTTTCATATTCTGCTGTTATAAATAACAATGCACTGAACATCCTTGGGCATTCAATTTCTGAATAATTTACTTTATAATAGACTTATAAGAGAGAAATTACTGAGTCATAAAGGATGTGAACTCTTTTTCAGTTCTTAATACATATTGCTAAATTGATTTCTGTAATGCTTATGCCAATTTATATTCCAAACAGCCAAGTCTGCAAATGTACTTCACTGTACCCTTACCCACACTGAAGACTATCTTTATTTTTTGCCGATTTGATAGGTGGAAATGGCCTCTCGTTTCAAATTGGCATTTCTTTATTAGCAAAGCAGAACTTTCAATGTTATGAGTCATTTATAATTCTGCAAATAGCCCATGTCTTCTGTTAGAGCAGTCTTAAATTATCCCTTTGTCAAATGTTTTCAGTTCAAGTCTGTCATAGATTCCCCCACCCCCTTATAAGACTACATTTCCAGTTTCATAATTGAAGTCAGAAAGAGAAATAAAAGCTTTTTCAAAGAAGCTGAGTACATCACTCAGTTGTAAGAGCACCCCTGCATTCCATGAGGAAGGACATGTCTGCCCCTGTACTTAGATGAAGAAGGGTGTGTCTGCTCCTGTACTCCCATGAAGAGGGTGTGACTGTGTAGCTGTACACTGTTGCTATGGGGCAGCTCAGCAAGGAAGACAAGGAGGCATATTCATTGGTGCAAATTCTGCCAGACCTTAGCAGAGGGAACCACCATCATGGCCAGTGCCATACTCTCAGTGGAACCCCAAGCATCTCAGCTCAGGTGTTTTATTCTTTCAGAACTCAGGTATTCTACCCATAGAACATGCAGATCATTAGCAATTAGACAACCCCTACAGAAATCCAACACCTGCAAACAATACAGAACACCAAGGCCTATACCTCCCTTTTTCCAACAGTGCACAAAAACAATTATTTTAAATATAACTAAAAATAAGCTTCCACAACATTTCCCCTTTTCTGTATAAAAAATTACCTTTACAACACAATTTAATACTACACCAGCAAAACCATTTACAAGAGGAACAATCACGAGGGTTGCTAATGCACAGAACCAATTGAAACCAAACATCTGTCTAGCTTTTTACAATGTCTTTGGACAACAGAAAAACATCATCAAAGTCCAATTATCTAGAATTTACTCATGATCTTCTGGGCTCCTCCAAAAGGCTTGGATCTGGCTCTGCCCTCTATAGCATGCACAGCTTGTCCTCCAGGCTCCAGCTGACTTCACTCCACTGCTGCTGCTCTTCCTGGTGGTCATCCCATGGTACTGGCATCTCAAAAACCACTGAGGCCCCTTAGTGTATCTGGGCTGCACTTTCACCAATAGCCTCTCCTAGGCTCTCTTCATAGTGCCAAGTCTCAACTTGTCTACACAACCCCTTCCTATGGGCCTTCAACTACTACTGAGGCTGCACCTTCACCAATGGCCTCTCCTGGGCTCTCTTCATTTACCAAGCCTCAGCTGCTTTCCATGATCCCTTTATGCCTTCAAAACCAGCACCACCTGGGTTAACTCTTACAGTACCAAGTTCAGCTACCAGCACAAAACGCAACCTTGGCCAGTTCTAGAAGACAGCTTCTGTGTGCTGACCCTTAGGAAATCCTTTCCAAGTTTTAAGATAGAGTCTTGTTTGCTGGAAAAAAAGAACTAGTTCTTGTCTGCAGGAAGAGTTCCCTCATGGGGTAGAGTTCTCACACCATCAGATGTGTCTTATCAGGACCTCTTGTAGACAGGTTTGCAGAAAAAAAAAAAAAAAATTTGGTCAATTGAACTAAGTGGCTTTTTGGCTTTAAGCCATGTCTTTCACAACAATAGGGGGTCCTGGGCCAGTGGGAAGAACCACATTCTGCTGATTTGGTGTTTTTTCTCACCACCTCTATGGGGAAACATATACCCTTCCTCATAGACCTCAAACACAAAACCTGCTTGAGTTTCACACACACAAAAAGCCATCACCAAATTCAGTATATAGAATATCAGTACCCTCTGGTTACCTATTTCCATCCCCTGGCTACTACCAGCGGCAGGAGGGAGAGTCAGCTCCACAATCAGGAAAAGCCATGGAAACCTTGCTTCTTTCCTGCTCCCAGCTTAATTTTTTGTTGCTACCATGAAAGTGTCTTTCTCTGAAGGCCTCTCTTCTGTGACTCTCACTTTTGAGCCCTCTTTCTCACTTACTTTTCACAATTTTCTCTTCATAGAGGTTTAATTCCCTTTCTCTCTCTCCTCTTCCTTCAGGAGCCTTCAATTAATACCTCAATCTCTATCCTCTGGTAGCTTCTCTGAGAGTACATTTCGAGGTCTGGAGTTTCTCTTCTTCCTTGTTTCCACATTGAATTAATGGGCAAGGTGCACTGCTCCACATTGCAGGTGCCATTTGTAGCTGTACACTGCTGCTAAGGGGCAGCTCAGCAAGGAAGACATGGAGGCATATTCATTGGTGCAAATTCTGCCAGACCTTAGCAGAGGGAACCGCTCTCATGGCCAGTGCCATGAGCATCTCAGCTCAGGTGGTTTCATTCTTTCAGAACTCAGGTTTTCTACCCAGAGCACATGCAGATCATTAGCAATTAAACATCCCCCACAGAAATCCAACACCTGCAAACAATACAGAGCACCAAGACTTAACATCCCTTTTTCCAACAGTACCCCAAAACAGTTATTTTAAATATCACTAAAAAATAAATTTCCACAACATGTCTGCCTGTACTCACATGAGGAAGGATGTGTCTGCCCCTGTGCTCAAATGAAGATGGATGTGTCTGCTCCCATACCCACATGAAGAGGGCATGTCTGCTCTACAGACAGAGGTTAGCTATAAAAATGAAATGGTACAATTTTCCTTTGCCATAACATTTGCATGTTTCATAGCAGGAAAAAAAAAAAGGCAAATTCTGTGTTTTGTTCCTTGCAGGATAGTTGTTCATTTGGCAGTTTTACTTTATTCTTAAAGCAAGAAAGGAAAGGAGAAGTAATAGAAATAAAACTACCATCAACATTCTCCCACATCAGAGGGAGTGGCCACACGAAACCAGGGAGGCGTGGCAGGCAAATCTGCTGGTTCTATACGTGTTTGTGAAATGCAGTTGGAACACTCGGACTGTCGAATTTCACACTGTGATAGCAAACAAGAAAACAGAAACATTTAAGTCTTTTGAAGCCAACGTGAACTCTGAGCACTAAATTCAATCTACATAATATGGAATCTAAGTTAAATCAGAATTTATTAAGCACTGAGCATGTCACTTTTTAGATCTGCCTGGAGTATCCTCAAAATAAGTCATCCAAACTTATGATTTTAAAGATTTGTTTTTAGTGAAGGTGTGTGCACGAGTGTGTGCATGTGTGTGTGCGTGTGTGTGTGTGTGTGTGTGTGTGTGTGTGCGTGCGTGTGCATGTGATTGCAGGCACCTTCGGAAGCCAGAGGTATAGATCCCCTGGAGCTAGAGCTACGGGAGGTTGTGAGCCACAATGTAGGTGCTTGGAACCCAACTCAGCTCCTCTGCAAGAACGGTCTGTGCTCTTGACCATTGAGTCTTCGTTCCAGCCCTCAAATCCATGATTTTAAAGATTCTTTTGAGGTTCTCAAGAATGTTCTACCACTAAACTAAATCCCCAGCTCAGGGTCAAGTTTTGAAGGTAGCTCCACGTTTTGTCAGTGACAGCAAAATAGCAACAATCTCTTTGGAAAGCCATTTTCAGTATATGTGTCAAAAGTTTTCAAAGTCCTTATACTTTTGAATGAGTTGTTTCCTGTCTAATGGTTTATCAGAAAGGAGGAAACCAGAAAAGGGGGGAGACATGGAAAGAAGAGAAGAAAGGGAGGGGAGGGGAAGGGAAAGGGAGAAGAAGGGAGAGGAGAGAAGAGGAAGAGGGAGAAGGGAATGGGAAGATAGGGGAGGGGAGAATAGGGAAGGGACAGAAGGGGGAAGAGAAAAGGAAAGGGAAAGGAAGTGGGAAGGAAGGGAAGGAAACAGAAGAAGAAGGGAGGGAGGAGGGAAGGAAGGAAGGAGAGGGGAGAGAAGCTCCTGGGTCTACGGGTTCTTTGCCGCCTCGCTGTCTCAGTTCCACTCTTTCCCATTTAAACAGGATCATTCTGTAAAAGCTTAAGTTTAATCATGTCACTCGCCTGCTTTAGCCTCCAGCGACTTATGACTGCCCTCAAAACAAAACCCAAACTCCCCCACCACTGCCATGGAGAACCTACACCTCCTGCCTCTTGAGTTCAACACAGCTGCAGACAGACCCACACACACCATGCTTACGTCCATCCGAGGACTTAGGGCCACAACGCATTGACTTATGTCCTTCTGTCCTTGTCAGCACAGTTCTCAGAGACGCGATATTGCTGACTCCTTTCAAGAAGGAGGCAGTAGGCCGCAAGCCAGGGACCATGGGCACCTCTCCAAGCCACCTCTCCAAAGGCAAGAAAATGGGCTCTATTCACACTGGGCTGTCACTTCAGACTAGATCAGGGCTTCTTAAACCTTTTCCATCTGCAGCCACCTTCACCTGAGAACTTTGTATAATTTACATAAATCTAAGTTTATAGATGCATAATATAGGTATACAAATCAAACACATACTGATGAGAAATCATAAAGAAATTTATCTTGAAACAATTCATTGACATGCATGCAATTTTACCGTTTATTAAAGTTGAGCCTGAATTTGCATGTTAATGAGATGGGTGTGCTTGTTTGTTTTTACATCCAGAACTAAGCTTCGGCTGAATATTTGATACCACTGAGTGTAAAGCATACTCAACATTTTTTTTTCAGATACAGATCAATATTTTGATTCTATCATCTATCATTCTATCATCTGTGTGGAGAACACTTCTTCACATAAATCTGCAACTCAAAATGGCAGAAATACGTCTAGGGCCATTTCAGAAATCGTCAGAATTTCTGTCCTAGTCTCAAGCCAAAAATTAATTTAATAAATTTTTTATGAAGCTCAAGTGATAAACTCAAAAGAGTAATTTTTAAAAGCAAACACTCAGGCACAATACAATCCAAAGACGCGCTAATTTGATACTCGCGCGCGGAGAAGTAACAGTAGGAAAACATTACAAATTCTTTGTTTCTGTAATCAGACTGCGATGTTTCTCTGAGAGCAGTCAGAAAAACACTGCAGCTCGTGAAGTACAGTCGCCTGGAATCTGAGCAGAGGCATTTCAGGCAGTGGTGTTAGCCTTTCTTGATGGGAGAGCATGCGCAATGCCAAGTGCAGCCATTGCGGGCTGCGCTTAGAACAAAGCCAGCGGTGAAGTCACAAAGCACAACACAGGCGAGCCTGGCCTGAAACTCCTTAGATTCACTACGCTTTTGATTTTGAATTTTTTTGGTCATTGCACATTCAAAAAAGAAAGTTTACTGTTGCCAAATGTTCTGTTGTCCCCACACTCTGTTGAGCAACCCCATGTGGGCTCACACTCACGGTTTAAGAAAGCTGAGCCTAGATCACAGGCCAATAAAATAAGTTAGCCCCCATGCTAATTCTAGCCTGCTTTTGTAAAGTTTCCAGGTAATACATGGCACCTGTCCATCTATGCTTTGCAGTTGTATCCTTTTTCCTGGGCAGACAAATAAACACTGATTCACGCTAGGGCAGTCATCGTTGGAAGCCCTAAAAAAAACAATTCTGCCCAAGTCCAACTTGGTAAAAGAATGAGTTTATGGAGTTTGCTCAGACAGATGTGGGGGAGGGGTTACTTACAGGGATGCGAGTGCCCCCCTCCAAAGTTACATCACTGCAAATCCTCCTTGTCGTGAATGACCCATAGAAGCAGCATCATGGAGTCCCACTTTCATCTGTCCTTGCATCTTCCGTGTGCTCGTGTGTCTCCCAAGATCACATGCACCTGAGAGGCAGGGGGAAGTGGCGAGTAGACTCCCAGGAGACTATCTTACGGCTCTTCCCCTTCTTCTTCTTCTTCTGGAGAGAGTCCATAATCCCATTACCATTATTATAGACCACGTTATCATTGCATTGCTTTCTTTGTGTCCCCGCCATGACTATGGGGCCAAGGTGATCTCTGCCTGCTGATGGTGATGGAGCAGTCATGTTATCCACAGAGGAAAAGACCAAGCTTTTGCAATTGCCTAAGCTGCTTTGCTACCACCATGGCTGAGCTGAGTAGCGGCATACTCATCCCACAGCACATAAAGGCAGAAACGCTATGGTCCAGGCCCAGCACTTTACAAAGAAAGTTTGCCAGCCCTTCCAGAGTCACTGGATCAGTCCCATAGAAGCCCTGCAGCAGAAAGTGTTCACAAGGCCACAGGGGCCTCTGATGCTCCTCTGCACAGCTACAGGGTTGGTTTTGTGACTCATATCTTCTAAACTGCTCAGTGAGGGCGGAGTATACAGCAGATAACCCAGAGGTCTAGCTGTGTCGGGCTAGGACGTTTGCTGCTGAGTCAGCTAGACTTCCTAAAAGCTGCCTCATTTCGATCCCCTTCTTTTAATCCAGAAATCCCCAGCTCTTTCTACCGTGTCTCTGAAACGATTACACTAATAAAATTTTCATTGTCTATCTATCATGGTGTTCTGCTGCCTGCTGCTCTCAGAACCTGTGTTCTTTGTTATTTCAGAAAAAAAAAGAAAAGAAAGAAGCACAGCTTTGAACTGAGTTCTTTCTGCAGCCCACACTTCATAGTGGCTGTCACAGGTCACCGAGAAGTTAGTGTCTTAGAAGTAAGTTTTGTTAAAAGAGAGAAGTCTGGATCACTTCTGAATAGAAGTGATCTTTGCTCACATCAAGAGCAAAGCTCCAGGGACTAAGTGGAGAATTTCACTGCAAGCCACAGCGAGCAGAGGCCAGAGTGTGACATAGCAAGTCCTTCCCTCCATCCACTCGCTCACCTCCCAGGGCGTTGGCTCTGGAAAAGGAAGACAGATGACAAAATTCCAAACAAGTTGAGGTAAGATCCAAAAACTATTTAGACAGGGCTTTCATTTCTCCCTCCCTCCACTGTCCATGTCTGTGTGCATGTAGCAGAGGTGTGGTTCATTAACTGGAGACTGTCATCGGTGAAGGGCAGGCTCAAGTAATCAGGTGAGAGTTGCAGTCTCCTGTTCCCTCACAGGCTATCCCTTGTGTGGGGATGTCTAGCTGTGGTGTGCTTCATGCAGGCGAGCACCCAGATGCAGCTAGTGGGTTGTGGCCTCCTTGAACACACAGTCAATGGTAGCTAACCATCAATATTTACTAAAGGAGGTGCCTTCAAAGGGAAATGTACATAAAAGGTCAAAGGCCCTGGGCAGCATCCCACCTTTACCTGCCCACAGGGAAGCAGCTGGCAGAGTGAGCATCCTGGTTTTCACTGAAGTTCGCTGCTAAGCAATCTTCCAAATGGAGTACCTCGTTCTGTAGTTCCTATATTTCAAACCAAACAGTGCTCCAACCTCACGTGGCCACTTTGCAGGCTTTGCCGTACTATTGTGTCCTGCACCGTGAACCCTGGGCTGGGGCTCTAAGTCTCCTCCCCAGAGACACAGAGCGGTGTGAGGACAGAGACGTGTGGCTGTATAGTTACTGTGTTTCTCCAAAAACTGGAATTAATTATCGCTACTTGCTCCTCTGTCCCTCTTAGATCTACAAAGTGTGGGTCACAGTGACTTTGTTTTTCTTGGCCCACCACATATTGAAACCATTCCTGCATGTCGATACCGAATATCTATCTCAGCCAAATCCTTGTGAAAATTACTTACTGTGCAATACAACAGAGCGAGTTTCTAAAGTTAAATGTCTTGGGGTATTTTATCTTTTCAAGTGCATACCAAAAGCAATTAAGTTCAAACTATGGGGTACGCTCCTTGCCAGCTTCCATTCTTGACACATATGTGTCTGGATTTACAAGTTCAAAGGCCTCTTAAAGGATCCGATCTCTAGCTTCAATTTTTCTCCCCTGTGAGTGAAAAGCAGTGCTGTGTCCTCGTTTAAATCATCTGCAAGGAAGTCTGTGGCATGAGGCTTCTGCCCAAGACATCCCTCATGTGGCCAGAAGAGCCAAGCCAGAGCCCTCTGCTGCCCTGCACCCCTCTAGGACAGGCCACAGGGATTCCACAACAGGGTGAAAGACTGAAAAGATTGCTACGGGGCTCTGAGCAAGGTAAAAGCGCAGCAGGCCTGTACCAAAAATTATGACTCAGCACGCTGTTACTACATAAGCAGCCACGTCCAGCTGCCTGCTCCCTTCATCTCCCCGGCCCAGTTCTTTCTCCTCCCTTCCCCTGGCTGCAGAGATCTTTACTCCTGAATTTCTGGGGCTTCCCATAGCTTTTTCATTTCCACTTATTCCCATGAATACCACCTTTCTTCCACTTCTTCCCCCCTCGATCCTGCAGAAATTCTCTGCAGGATTCGCCCCAGTAAACCCAGTGATAGAGCCCAGAAAGCCTATTGCAATTCTGAACCTCTCCCCAAACTTTACTTTTCAACACCAATTATCAACTTGCAGTTCAGTCTTGTTTGTGGAGTCTGTAATCTGGAACTCGTAGACTCACGCCCAAGTGTGTTTATAATCCCAGGCGGTCCTGTTGAAACTACTCACAGCCGCGGGCAGAGCCACAGGGCGCTGGACTTGCTCAGTGCACTCGCTTGCGGCTGAGCTGGCACAGGGCAACGTTCTGCGGCATTTCTTTAGTTGGGTTACTATAAACGAGTATCTTTCTTGATGCGAACTTATTGCCATTTTTTTGCATTTTGGGGCTTTTTTGTTAGTGATTTTACTGTATAAAATGGCTCCTGGGACAAGGTTGATCAATAAGCACAGAGAAAGATATTCCGATGAGCCCTTACACAGGAGCATGGCTATAAATAAACAGTAGTTTAATGTATATTTCAAAGAGCTAAAGGTAAGGATTTTGGAAGTTTCCACCATGAAGAAATGATAGTTTGAAGAGCTATGTTTAGCATGACTTTATCACACAATATATACATATGCTAAAATATGCTACCCCACTAATACATAATTCTTATTTTTTTAATATACTAGTCATTTTTTATACTAGTTGTTTTTATATACTAGTTAAAAAATAAATTTAATAAATGATGAAAAATAAGTAAAAAAACTAAAATGCTTCCAAGAGTTCAGCATGCCTGATGTCCCGTGTTCTAGACAGCTATGGTGTACTTCATGCAGGCGAGCACCCAGATGCAGCTAGTGGGTTGTGGCCCCCTTGAACACACAGTCAATGGTAGTTAACCATCGATATTTAAAGGAGGTGCCTTCAAACGGAAACGCTTATAAATAAATAAAGTTATAGGGCCCCGTGAGATGGCTCAGCAGGTAAAGGCACTTGCTGCCGAGCCTGAAGTCCTGAGTTTGATCCCTGGAACACACATGGTGGAAGGAGAGAAGAGTGTCCTGACTTCCACACATGCACTGTAGCACAGGCGCACACAGGTGCACACACACGCACACAATCAAGCAATCAATCAATGTAAAAATAAAGGTTACAGATTCATCAGTGGATGAAATCATGACCAGAGGGTCACGGGAATCTACCCTTGTATCTCCCATAGAGCAAATGGCTCTGCGTTCACCGCTTCAACATTCTCAATGGACTCATAGACCATAATAACTACCAAGATTGTCAGTGTTATGCCCACTGGAAGAGGCGTTTTCACAGACCTGCAGTTCACAGCTTTGTTTCACCCACTCCCTCTGATGTCAGCCTGCAGAGTTTCCTAGCTCCTGGTTGGGCCGCTCTCCCCACATGTATCTTCCCATGCCGCAGTGAATAGCCTCAGTTCCTACATCAAAGTTTGTCCCTCTCCTGCCGGCCATGCTCCTTTTAAAGGGAAGTAAAGCAGGAGCGAGCTCCAGTTATGCCCATTTACATTTTCTTTTCCCAGTCCCGTTTCACCGACCCCGATCCTCCTTGGCTTGCGAGTTGCCCATTTCCTCCCCAAGGTCAACGATTCCAGAGTGCTCTGTGCTCGTGCTACTGGTAAATGAATTGTCAGGACTCCATGGAGATGCTCATTGTCTGAATTAGCTTTCTGTTGCTGTAATCAACACCATGACCAAAACCAACTTGATGAGGAAAAGGTTTCTTTTAGTTTACACTTTACAGTCTATCATACAGAGAAGACAGGGCAGGGCCTCAAGGCAGGAACCTGGAGGCAGGAACTGAAACAAAAGCCATGGGAAAAGACTGCTTACTGATTTGCTCCCCATGGATTACTCAGTTTGCTTTCTTGTAGCACCCAAGACCCCCTTTCTGGTGGTGACACCACCCACGGTGGGCTTGGGGCTTCCACATCAGTCATAAATCAAAAACAAAGCCCCACGAATTTGCCTCTAGGTCAACCAGATGCAGGCATTTTCTCAACTGAGGTTCCTTGTGTCAAGGTGACAAAATGCTAACCAACACATTCATTGACTCAAACCTTACTGGTCCATGGACATCTTCTACTTCCCCTGTCTTACTACAGGTAAGCCAAAACATGACCGTGGGCGCTCTCGCCCCCCACCCCCACCATCTCACTTGAAGACTTAAAGAAAAAGACCTTCCTAGGTAGATGTTCCCTTGAGCCTGTTCCCACAAGGAGACGCCTGTGGTTAGGATAGCCCACGATCCGTCTCCATCCAAACCATGTGTTGTGAGCAGCTCATGTGTGGCTCTCAGTGACCAGCGCAACCTCTCTAAAGGTATCTAGCTGACTGTCTGTCCTCACTCTCTACTCCTCCCCTGGTGAGCCACTTCTTGAGAGACATGATTATTTAAACCTCAATTCTTCTAGCAAATCCTTGGAAAGGGAACCATTGTGATCTAAAAATAAGCATTGCATGACCCGACCCCCATCCCCAGGAATTAAAGGACCCAGACATTGAGCTTCAAGGACTGGTCCAGGAGAAGAGAAAGAGAAACTCACAGTGGCAGGACCCACCCCAACCACCAAGGGAAAAACAGCGAGAGCTCACATGATCTTTGACCAGCCCCCCCCCCAACTCCAACTGCAACTCACAGGAGATGTGGAAGGCACAGGGACACTTCCGACTATAACATCACAGGGATGCAACTGCATAATTCCAGACTAGAAATGCTACGGCTCAAATAATTGAATTTCTACAAATGGTTAACCGTGAAGAGAAAAAAAGAATCGAAGAAAGCTTACGGCTTCAGTGAGAATTAAATCGTAACAACCAATTGCAATGTGTGGAGTTTCTGTGGACTTTAATTTAATAAACTGTTAAAAGTAAGATATGTATGAGATAATTAGAAAATTAAGTACTACCTGAACGTTCAATAGTATTAACAGGGTATTGTTAATTGTTTTAAGCATAATGACATTGTAATTATCTTTAAGAGAAAACAGACCTTATCTTTTTTTTGGCAGACATATTTTTGTGAACTTTTTTTCTCAGCATAGGAGGTAATGGGTTTTATAGTCTCTACAGGGGTTCATGCAAACATATTTGTTGTTGAAATGATACAGTGGCGAGAGGGGCATGCTTCATAGTGATCCAGGGTGGGGAGGGGGAGCATAAGATTGGCAGAGCCTTTGCTGGTTGCTGCTGAGCGAAGGCAGATGGCGTGCACATCGGGCCATTCTGTCTGCTCCCATGCATACTCAGAATTCTCCAAAATGAGGAGGTAACACGAGCACATGGAATACCACGCTCTCCTACCTAGCTGCATCATCCTGCCTAGTCCTTCAACCTCTCCGAACTGCTTTCCTATGCAATATGGACCCTGAGAATATGAAGTAAGATTTAGGAAATACAAACAGAGGGTCAGTACATTGGTTACTTTTTTTTTAAGGGTTCACTGTTTATGTTTATTTATTTATGTGTCTGTGTGTATGCATGTACGTGTGCAATGCCCACGAAAGGATATTGGATCTCTTGGAGCTTGAGTCCAGGCTGTTGTGAGCACGGGTGCTGGGAACTGAACTCAGGTTCTCTGCAAGAACCGGCAAGTGCTCCCAGCCACTGAGCCACCTCTCCACCTCCTCGTGACTTTTCTGTTGCTATGATAAGTTGAAATGACCATGGCAACTGATGGAGGGATGGGTTCATTTGGCTTATGGTTCCATGAGGATAAGAGTCCATTGTGGCAGGAAAGCATAGCAGCAGGCAGCAGACACGGCGGCAGGATCAGAAGCTGGGAGCTCACAAGTTGAAGTAACAGCAAGAAGCAAGAGAATACACCTCTAGTGACATTCTTCCTCCAGCAAAGCCACACATCCTAAACTTAGCCAAACAGTGCCACCAACCTAGGACCAAGTTTTCAAATAGGTGAGACTATGGGGAACATTTATCATTCAAACCACCACAGTCAGTTTGGTTTAGATGCAGTGGTTCTCAGCTTGTGGGGTGTGACCCTTCAGGGTCAAAAGGCTGCTTCACAGGGCCTAAGATCATCTGCATATCAAATGCTTACATTACCATTCATAACAGTAGCAAAAGTTCAGTTATGAAGGTAGCAACAAAAATAATTTTATGATTGGGAGTCACCACAACATGAGAAACTGTATTAAAGGGCTACAACATTAGAAAGGTTGAGAACCATTGGAGAAGAGGAGGAGGAGAAGGAGGGGGAAGAGAGGGGGAAAGTGACTCTGTCTCTCTTTTGATATCTTTCAAATCTATATCTCCAGTACTAACTGCTGATCAGAAGCACAAAGCTACATTTCTAAATGCTAAGAAATAATTTCCCTAAGTTCAGGGATGTTAACAGAGCCTTTTACTTTCTTCTGTGATAAGATGAATAATTTTGCTTCAAGTGTCCCCTGTCTTCCCAGTTCCATCGTTGACAGTTGAGGGTGAATCTCCAACCATTTCCCTCCACTGAGACGCGACGAAATCAGATGAAGGTTATGGGACAGGATTCCTTGCTCCTTAAAATGAGAAAGGGAGACTTACAGAGAAGAAAGAATTCACTTCTATTGGCATATGATGCCTGGAGCCGCAGCAGCCATTGTGTGACTAAGAGAGAAGGTTGTCTAAGAGGCTAACGTCACTGAACAGAAACGGGGTAAGCAATCTGGGCTCTCAGTGACCCACTTAGTTGGCCATCTGTAGAATTCTTAATTATTTTTTTTTTTGTAATAAGCACCACTGTTGTTTAAGCTGAGAATCTCCTACACAAAACGGACTCCCCCAAATCAACCAGCAAATGAGGACATCAGTAAAGCATGTTCCATGTCCCGTTACACCATTCCTTTCTGTTCACCCCTCCTTTCAGCACCTGACCATCCCTTACCAGTGTCAGCAAACTGCAGATGCACTGAACAAGGTCACAGAAGTGCTACGCCTATTGTCTTAGCACCAGTGCCCAGCACAGTGAATAAGGACAGATTAGGAAAATATTCCGTAAACCAGTGTACTGCTGGCTCCTAAAACCTAGCACTTTCAGATTTTAGGTTGAACTTTTGCCCACCCTGTTGCAGAAGTTTATTTTCAGTTATATATAAAATAACTGTTTTATGCACTGTTGGGTGAGGGGCTGTCTAGGGCATTTTGTGTTGCTTGCAGGTGTCGGATTTCTGTGGGGGATGTTTAATTGCTAATGATCTGCATGTGCTATCAGTAGAATACCTGAGGAGTTCTGAAAGAACACCTGAGCTCATTGAGTATGCCACTGGCCAGGAGAGTGGTTCCCTCTGCTGAGGTCTGGCAGAGATTACACGTATGGAAAATGCCTGCGTCTTCCTTGATGAGCTGCCACAGTAGGCTAACTACAAACACCCTTCCTAGGAACCCATTCAGCATCGACTCTTAGACAACTGTAGTAGTCCTGTCCAACCTCATTACGGTCGCTGCTTCTCCAGGGCCATCAATCTTATCTCGTGAATACACACCAGATCATTCACTACATGCCTTAAACATCACCAGAAGCTTACATTAGGGGCCATATCCTATCCAGATTCCTGTACGAGAAGGAGGTCCTCCTCTACATAGCCACAGCCTGACTCCGTTGTCACGTCTCCACCCCATTGCCTCTCTCCCTATCCCTCGCCCCCAGCCTACCTGACTTTCATCCTCCCCAATTCTGATGGGTCACATGCATCAATCCCCCCTAAAGTCTTCCCATGGATCTCCACTCCCTGCCCCCAAGATTTCTGCTGTGATTGATGGAGGATGTCTGTTAACTTGTCTCCATGTTCCCAGGCAATGTGTCACTTTAATGTGTAGTGAGTGACATGCCCAAATACCCCTCCCCACCAAAGCAAAACATCCAGAGACCGGTTCCCTCCCTTGTTCCCGCCCTATCTGGGATGGGGTATGAAAGGAGGAAGAAGGAAGGTGCTGGCATTTTTCCAGCTGCAGAGTCGAGGAACCTGGAAGGTGTGAGTTCCCCGAAGAGAAGGGAACGCTGCAGGTCCCTGTGCAAAACTCTCACTTTGAAGGTGAGTAAACCACTCTTCTTCCATCCTCTTTGCTCAATTCGCCTCTAAATCTCATTCTCAGAGCCTCTCTCACAATGTCTGCCAGATTTCCTGCCTCTCCATCAGCCCCAGCTCAGTTCCATCCGTGCCCACACACTCACCTGGGATTGGTAAAGACCCCTCAAGGACGGTCCTCCTTAGTCTAACCCATTCTAGTGGAAGAATCAGCGAATCGGTTCTTTCAGCGTGTCACCCCAGGCACCCAAGAAAGCCGCTAGACCTTCCAACTGACCCTGTATTTTTAAGCCAAGCTTCCATCCTGGGCTTCCAGAGTTCAGTCATCTAGGCTATCCTCCTACCCCCACAAACCCCACACTCCCAGACATGCATGCTATGTCCATGTTCCTCCTGAGATCAGAAATACAGCAGCACTGATACCTGCCTCTAACCTTCTGCCCAGCCAGAGACTGGATGCAGTTATCCCTACCTGCTCACCTGCACTGACTGAAACCCTGCTGTATTTGAACATGGACTCATATGTTGACTACTTGACCCTCAGATTTTTCTTTTGATAGATATTGGAAACTTAGGGAAGAAGGAAGTCATTGGGGGTGTGATTTTGAAAATTAAACATGGTCCCTAATCCCCATCTTGCTCTCTGCTTACTGCAAGTTTACCACACAATGAAAAACCTCCATCATGCCATGTACTGCCCCTGCCAACATGATGTTTGTCTAAAGTATGTGGGGTCCAGAACCCATGAGCTGAACCCTTTGATAAAGAGTCGAAATAAGTTCTTCACCTTATGTGAAGCATTCTGTCCCAGCGGCGATAGAACTAATACGGGCCAGCAGTGTGGCTCAATGGGTAAAGGGGCTTGCCACCAAGCCTGACAACCTGAGTTCCATCCCTGGGACCCACCTGGTAGAAGTAGAGAACTGACTTCTGCAAGTTGTCCTCTGACCTCCACAGGCATGCATACATACATACATAGATAAATGCAACAAAAATGTAAAACCGCCTAATACAATGTCCCTCACCATTGCACCTTCCCTCCCTCCACAGACTACAATGATCTCTGTTCTCCCTGAACTCCCAAGGCACCGATGTCCACTGTTCGGCCTCACACTTAGAATTAAGTCACCTAAGGGCATGGGCTATGTCTTTAGCAACTTGCACGCCCAAGACTCAATGGCCTGCGGTCCCTGCCTAACAATGCCTACTCTTTCTTTAAGACTCAATATAAATGCTTCCTGCTTAGAGACTAAAGAGACTCAAAACGCCGCGCCTCTGAACTGCTGCAGAACGTGGTGATATCTTTATTTCAACATTTATCACATTCTTCCTGCAGACGGAACTGCTGCCGTCGTGTTTATTCTTCTTATCCCTGGGCAGCACCTAGAGCAGGATCCAATCTCCAGTCCCTAGTCGCTCCTCCGCTGTGCGTCAGTCTACTTCAGTTCTGCACAGTAAGCCTGCGGTGTGACTGTCCTACTGTGAGCCTTCCTGTGTTTCAGGAATCCATACATGCATGACTGGGGTCTTCATGCATGTGCAGTTTTATTCCTGGCCTCCATATTGATATTCAAATGAAATCAACTCCATCTGGCTGTCAGTGGTAGCCATTAAGGGTGAGGGAGAAGGCTATCAAAGGTAAGAAAGACTGAGTGGCTGGTCCGTTCTCATAAACTCAGTCATGGGGACCCAAGAGCATCATTTTTAGACTATCCTGGTTGAAATCCTTATGTCTAGGAAGTCCCTGGATCCCAGGAAAATCTAGGATTGTTCCCTGACATGATTTTAGCACCCAAGTCGCCTCCTAATCTCCTTTCCCACTTCTCAAATCGCTGTTTACCAGGACAGGCAGAGGATACGCACACCAACTCCCCATGGCCTAATCCACACCAAACTCTGACCCCTTGCATTTCCCAGAGCAGACTCACTCGCACAGGAAGCCAAAGCTACCATGGTTCATGAGTGCAACAGCTCTTCGAAGCACTTCCATATCCTGTGGTTCTTACAGTCTTTCTACTCCCTCTCGGGCAAATATTTAGAAGTCAATTTGATGACATTTCCATTTAGCAAAGCATCAGTAGTAGGTCCTCCACTAGGTCCTATGTCCTACCCAGTCACGAACTTTTGACCAAGTTTACTGTACCAGATATGAATCCCTTCCTGTGGAGCAGGCCTCAAATCTAAGCAATTGGTTACCCCTGAGCTTTATGCCACTATTGCACCAGTGAGCACATTTCGCCTAGCAGGTTGGTGTTTTAGTATCAATGATTCACCACAGGGTAAAAGCATTGATGACTTGTCTCCCCCAGAAAATGCACATTTGGGTACTCTGGAAGGGACGTACCCAAAAAAGGGAGGAAGTTTTCAGGTCAGTTCCAGCTTCATTTCTCTATGTCCTACAACCAAGTATATTGTCTTCAGCAATAGTCTTACTGCACAGTTCTGATGGGCAAACAAAAGCAATAGACTGTTGTATGGGGGGGGCTCTGAGCCTCCCTGACTAATAACATATAAGATGGGATCCCATGCCCAACACTGATATTTTTTTCATTTAGTAACCCATATCTTCTAGTGGAAACATCACCCACTCGTACAGCACACCTGTTCAAACTTTTTTTTTTCATTTAGTGTTTTAAGTAGCTTACAAAGTTTTCTTAAGATTATTTTTAATTTCAGTGTGTGTATGTGTATATACCATAATGCTCTAGTGGAGGTCAGAGATCAACTGTGGAAATCAGACTTTCCTTCTACCATGTAGATCCCAGGATCAAACCTAGGTGAACAGTCTTTGAGGACAGGTGTCTGTACCCAGTGACCCATCTCGCTGACCCTAAAAAGATTTTTCATTCGTGCTTCCTTTTGACTAACTAACAACCTTTCCCCTACCCCCCCATCCCTGCTTGAACTTCTAACCTTCAGGGATCTCCCTTCCTCTACTTTTCTATCATTTGTCTTCCACTAACCTCTCACCCATGACGTCCGGGTGAAACTTCTATACCTACTTCATCTGAAAACGTTCAGGGTCCATGGGGATTTGATAAGTAGGACTTGCAGCCTCCATAATGGTTCTGTGGGTCTCCGTCACTGACCTGGCTTTATGACAGAACCATTGGTTCTGGCGAGGGTGTGACAAACCTCTTCCAGTGGCTGTCAGAGAGGTCTCCGTAGCCTTCCACCATATCTAAAACCTCACAGCCAAGACCTGAAGGGATCACATATGCCCTGGTGTGACACCTAAGGACCTAGAAAATGTGTTTCATTTGGTCAGTCAGTTAGATTCAAAGAGTTTCTATGGGGTTTATGGCATTTGAATTGTTCCAAATGGACTCAAATGGCTGATTTTTCGTTTTGTTTAATTTTACTTTTTGCTGGATTAACTGGAAATTCAGACACCTTCTAAATCCACCATTACAAGCTTCAAAACACGTGACTAACACTCCCCATAAAGTTGGTAGAATCAATTATTTTTCAGCAGGAAGAAAACCTTACATTGTTCCTTTGCCTCAGCTGTGCCGTCAGGCGAATAGGCTACAGAACTTCACAGAAACACGATTTGATCTGAGAACATCTGTAGCCGTCTGGAACATATTTTCCCTAGGACTTTACTTCAAGCTCTCTATACATATCAGATGTTCTCCGCAGAATCTGTGACATGTCTTAGGATTCTTGAATTAACATCAGTTACGCCTCTGTCGCGAATGGTGTCAATCTGAGTTGAAAATCTGCCAGCCTTCTTAGCACCACCACCAGCAGACTTCTTAATTATTCCGCATATCTTGTGCATGGACAGACTAAAATCAGGATGTACACACGGACTTTCTGCTTCTCTAGAGACTCGCTTTAGTTTCCGAAGACTGCATTCTGAGATGCATTTCAGCAAGTGACACCCTGAGAGTCTCGTGTCCCTGCTCACATTTGCTGGGGCACTGTTTGTCTCATGACGGCTGACAGGATCCTTCAGCAGTGGCCTGAAGTCCGTTAATCATGCAAAATAAAAATACTTCAGTACAACTTGTCCTGCCTGCATGTACTTTTTGATTATAAAATGGAAGACTAGCAGTGTGATTAATAGTCCTTATTAAATGGGAAGTCTTCATCTCTCACATTGGTCTCTGACACAAATGTTCTGCAAATTACATCTGAAGTACACATCATAAAAAAAAAAAGAACCTACTTAATTAATCTTGATGAAATTATCTCAGAGATGCACAAAGATGTATGTACAAGGATCTTCTCCAAGTGGCTTAGAAATTCTAAAGATTTAGAAAGACTTGTGCTATAGGAGAACATTAAAAGATCCTTACAAAGAGTGTGCTCTTTTCAAAATTAATGTGACAAAAGTATTTTTAATTCCACGGGAAGAAAGCCTACCATTAAGTGAGCAAAAAAGAAAATTTTAAAAACCATATCACAATATAGTAGAATTTTGTTTATGCATTTTAAATTATGAATATTGATATCACATGGAAATAAACGCGGCAGGACATGGACCAAATGGTGCAAGGAAGTTTGGCGGAGTTGTAGGTAAACTGCAGTTTTTAGATCTTGGTTGTACTACCTCCAAGCTGTGACCTATAATCCCAAGACAGAAAGAGGTACCCCAAGGTGAAAGCAAAGCACAGTGGACTCGTGGGCCACGTGACCCCCGGAGGTATAATACTCAGGGGGTACCCGGAATCTGTACCAACATCGGTGATGCTGATGCGGCTTGTAGAGCGAACACCCCTTCCCAGCACTGCCTGAGGTTCTTGATCCCGCCTCACACTCTGGTCCTCTGGGAACTGTGTGTAGCTGTATGGGTGTGTGTGTCTGGTGCCCTTTTCCTTCCACAGTGTGCCAAACAGCAAGTAGTTGACACATGTTTATCAAATAAGCTAGGAGAGAGATTTTTCAGGCAAAGAGGTGATCTTTGGGAACTGTGGTGCCCACTGTTCCTTCTCAGGTGGCATAATGCATTCATCTGCTTCATCCACGTGTGGGCAAGAATCCGAGCAGGGCCTAGAAATCCTTCACACTCATAGCTCTCCCAGAGTTCTGGCAAGGCAGTCAGAGGGACAGGAGGAGCCTTTGACTTGGTTGGAGAAGACTTCACAGTGAGACAAGAGGTGTTCCTGGGACAAATGTAAAGATCTTTCCTAGTATCTGTAACCTGGTATCACCTTTTATCCCATTACACTCCAGAATTCATCCCTGCCTCCAATTAGCCTAGAAGAGAAGAGCATAGATTTGAGGGTGATGGAATTTGATAAAGGTCCAAAAAATTAGGAATCAAGGACAGTGGAGCGAATGTCCTTTTCTGGGGGATCTGAGGAAGGAACACATGGTCTTCAGCCCAGATGCCTGCATGCGATCCCCAAAGAGAGAGCATTTCTTAAAAGAAATTCAGCAAAGGAAAAGAACTGTCTGTTTCCACTTCCCGAGAGACTTTGCAGCCAGCAACAAGATGGAGGCCAAGAGGGAGCTGGCCCAGGAAGGCCTGGTGGGGCTTCAGCTTCCCACATGCTACTGTTCCCAGCTGTACCCGGCGTGGCCTCGAGTGGCAGCATCTTCTAAAAGGCCACAACACTTCCTCTTCTCACCCCGACACCAGGCCCTCCATTAAGCCGGAACTAATTCTTATGACAAGTTACAAAACCGCCCGCGAAATAATGACAGCGCTGACACCATGCACACTGGGGGAGCTCACGGGATGCCTGTGACCAGACCCCACTGCTCAGCTGGCTCTCCTGGCAGATCCCAAAGCCGGCAAGGCAGTTGCAGAGGCTGTCTTCACTGGCACAGCTCAAGATCCTGACAGCTGATTCTGCATATCTGACCAACACTGTCTAGGAATTTCATTCCTTTAGATCGGAAGGATGAGGGCTGGACTCTTTGTTAAAAATGCTGTAATCCATACCCCACTTTATCAAAGTCAGGAAGACCTGAAACAGGTTGGTTCATGTCTCTAAACCAGAAAGGGACCCGGGGAGAGGAACAGAGGGAGAGAATCATACAAAGTTTAACTGGTGCCTTCTAAGCTGAGACCTGAACACATCTAGCGTGGAGGTGGCACCTACTCTCCACATAGCTCCCTGAAGGAGCTGGAAGGTGCCTTTTGCTAGACAGGAAAGCCTTGGGAGATAAAAGGGCTGGAAGCAACATTCTCCTCAGTCTAAATATGAATAGAGATCATTTGTCAACACAGTCCGTGCACACGGCAGATCATATCAGAACCCAAGTGCGATATACCCTCAGGGGACCCGAGAAGTGACAGAGAACCCAAAGAGATCTCTGAAGTACCACAGATAAAACGAGCACCTCAGAGTTAAGTCATTAGTCTTCATAAGCTCTCCCTCCTATCTATTGATGGGCAAGACATGGGACACATAGTAGGACTCTCATGCAAACTCCCCTGCTAGCGTCAGAGTCAATGTAAAGTTTAAAATAGACAGTGTTCAGAAGTGGTCTGTAAACCACCAAAGGGTCTAGAGATATACAGGACTTCGAAGTCCTTTTCTTTCTCGATAGAACGTCAGTGGCCAGCAACTCTTTGGCATATGGATCCCCTTGACAATTGGAGCTTCAAAGCCTTCGGTGGCCTCCACTCAAAAGCATCTTTAGGTCTACAGGGATTGTTAATTTCCAGGAGACCTCAAACTGTTTCTAAGGGACTGTCAGGATCCATCTAGTCTTTGATATCAGCTCCTTTCCTGGCCTTGGTCCATCTGTCTATACCTGCAGACACTTGAAATCAACATTCAAAATTTATCTTTCCTTATTCATAACCTTTAATCATCATTAAGAGATAGACAGACAGACGACAGACATCTGCACTTCTCCCAGACTTTAAGGGCCCCTAAAACAGTGATGTCAGTAAAAACATTACTGTAGCCTCAATAAAAAAATACCAGATTCTCAGCAGTTTGGTTTCCCTGAATTAAGGTGTCCAGTACTTGTTACCATAATGCCCAAATCTAAGAAGCTTAATGCAATTTTATTCTGAATGATCTAAAGTTGAGAATCAGGATCTTCCGGACCAGCAAGAAATCTTTCCTATGATCTGTTCAAGCCCAAGGTCATTCCATCACACAGCTTGGCTCTCTCTGTGGCTCACTGGGTCTCCTGACTTCAGCCTGCTAGTGTTGAGCTTGCTGAGTTATTTTTAAATGCCTATAGTGTAGGAAGTTGGCTCGGTTGGTAAAGTCTCTGCTATGCAAGCAGAGGGCCTCACTTCCCATCTCCAGCATCCACATAAAAAAAAAATAACTAGGTAGGAGGACATTCACTCAGAATCCTAGCGTTAGGGAGGCAGAGACAAGAGGATCCTCAGGGCTCGCTGGCTAGCTAGACTTGTCAAATGGTTAAGGCCCAGCTTCAGTGGGAAACCCTTTCTCAAAAACTACAGTTGAAGAGTGATTGAGGAAGACACCCTGTGTGCACCTCTGACCTCAGCATGCATATACACACACGTGTGCACATAAGCATACACATGTACGGTATACATGTATATACCCTCCCCACACAGAAATATCTGAGATGATCGAGTTGTGAAGAGATTGATTTGGGCTCATACTCTTAGAGACGTAAGTCCATAATTTATTGGCTCCATTTCTTTGGAAGTTGTCACAAGGCAACAAGGTAACAGAGCAAAACTCCTCATCCTATACCCAGTAAATGAAGGGAGACTTAGAAGTTTTTACAACCGCCTCCAGGATACTCCATCAATGACCTAAAGACCTCCCGCTAGGCCATAAAGGTGTCATTGCTTCTCAATAATGTCTCCCTGGGAATTGAGCCATTGGGGACATTTAAGGACCAAACTATAGCAAACTACATTGTTCATCATTGAAAGAAGTCAGGACCGGAACTCAAGCAAGGCAGGAACCTGAAGGCAGAAGCTGGTACAAAGGCGGTGGAGGGGTGCTACATACTAGCTTGGTCTCCATGGCTTGCTCAGCCTGTTTTCTTATAGAACCCAGGACCATCAGCCCAGGGATGCTCCCACCCACAATGGACGGGGTCCTCCCACATAAGGCACTAGTAAAGAAAATGCCCTACAGGTTTGCCTTCAGCCCAGTCTTATGGAGGTTTTTTTCTCAATTGAAGTTCCCTCCTCTCAGATGACTACAACTTGTGTCCAAGTTGAGACACAACCAGTCAATACAAGTAGGTACTACACTGCTACAGGCTCCAGCATCTAACATGTCAAAGACATACATTCCTCAGCAACAGAACAACCATGTCTCTAGTACATTGGGAAAAGCCCCATTTTTGCCTATTTCTTGGCATGACTATTAACACTCCTTTCCACTCTTAGAAGCTCTAGAGAATAAATTTTGTTGTTGTCTACTCATAAATTATCTTATGTCTATGAGCCCGTCTAAGTTTCTCAAGGACACACTTCCACCCCGGGTGACTGGGGGCATGCATTTGAGAGGAAGTGCAATACAGTAACAAGGAGGAGAGAAGAACAAAACACAGAGTGGCCACCTGACCACCATTGACCTCCCCACGCAGTCAGCAAAACACATTCTTTGCACTTTGATGTTCACTTCGGAGAAACAGGACCTCTGAGCTGCGGTTGAATGGTATAAAATGGCAAAACCAATGCCATCTTAAACTGTAAAGTCCATTTTAAAACAGTGGCAAAGTTCAGGTTCCCAGGAAAATGAGAAAAGCCCCTAGCCTTCAGAGACCACCAGGAAAGCCAAAACAAAATGGCTGTCAGGTAATTGTTTTGGGAACTGAGATATGCCATTTCTGGGTGATGGTGACTCTGACCATGATTGTTAGTGAGTTTCTGATTGGTTAAAAATTATGATTAACTTTTGTTTATGCTGGCACAAAATGTCTATGGTTTTTAAGCTTAAATAGTTTGTAAAAATTTGAGTCAGGGTCATAGCTCTGAGATTTCATTTCAGACTATGTCCCTGACTGGTCCATCTTTCTTTCTTTCTCTTTTTCTTTTATTCTTTTTATGCTTGAACTCAATAAAATTTTCTTTTCTTTCAACAAGTTATGCGTCTGTATAATTGGATCAAAAGAACCCCACAACACAGCCAACCAGTGGCCTGGACACAAAAGGGCAGTGTTCAAGGCTGAGAAGCTCAGCTCATATTCCAGTGCTCCCTGCACCTTCCCAAGAGCAGGACTGGCACCTTCAGATGGGCCAGTTTTCCTTCCCAAAGCAAAATGGCTATAATCCAATTAATAATAACAACTAAAGTATATCTTCATTATAGTTTGGAAAACATGAATAGTTGGGAAGTCGAGAAATTTCTGGCCACAAGCAAATTAGCACTCCTCATTAAATATAAAGCTTCTGTTTCTAAACTTGTAGTTGTACAGACAGGGAGCTTCCTGATGGTTCTTTGTCATAACTCGGCCAACAAAAGTACGAAACACAGTATTCCAAGACAAAGGGTTTTCGAGAAATCAGGAGGATTTCACATGGCAGACACCAAGGCAGCTTTGGATATAAATAGATAGATAGCTGTGGATATCAACTCCAAGAAGGCTGAATTAAGGTGACAAGCTAAAAACTGGTGTTAGTTCTACATGTCCCTTAATTTAGTTGGAATAACTTGAAACCACACAGCAACCTCCTTGAAAAACAGTCTGCAATTCAATGCCACCAACTCAGACTGGTTTCCCATTTCAATTAGTCCAGATGAGAAAGGCTTACTACAGAGAGAGGATTTCCACATTAGACATCTCTCTGGTTAAATCTTGTGAAGATAACTGAGAATAATATTTGATCAAATGTTTAAGTATTAGCTGTGTGCGAGGCAAGCTATTAAATGAATGAAACTTCACTGAATTGAATTGATTTTCTGAAAAACTAAAAGAAAATTGAACCCATGAATAAACTTCCTTAAAAAATAATTAATGTTTAATAAAGACATTTTCACTAGGGCTGTAAAAATTAAACTAGTTAAAGAAGGATATAAACATCTCTGTATTCTAAGCAGTTCCATTCAGTAGGACAATCATTAACTATAAAAGAATCAAAACTCAGCAAAGTACTGTATTTGTTTCTTGAGGTAATGCCTTGTGAAGCAAAAGGAACATCATTTCTCCTGTGGTACCCAGATACAAGAAGGAAATCACACTCGCAGACTTCTCACAGAGGGACAACCAAGCTGAGGCACAGCTGGCCGAGCTGGCACCAGGTCCTTCTCCTCTCTCATCCCTCAACAGTATCACCAATTGTCCCTTGGGATTAAGTAGCTTCATATGGTCCTGATGGAGGGGCTGGTGCAATCAGTTATCCTGGGCTCAGCAGGCAATCACATCATGTTATGAAACTTAAAGAACATGCTTACTGTGCCCTGATATTTGTCTCATTAGCCAGGCAAGGACAGCATCTGCTAGAACTAACAAGTTCAGATTTGAGAAACCTGAAACTAATTTGAAAAAGCCATGTCTCTGTTTTCTTTGGTGATTCGAGGATCTAGGCTCTTCCTATCCTGAGGTAGCACGTTGAAGGAAGAGAAGGAGCTTGTGGAAGATGTGCAGTGGGCTTCTAGCCACAGCTTCACGTGGCACCCATCTTTTACACACCCTCCATCTACCAAACTCAGTGATGCGGCTCATTTAGGCGCACAGAGAGCTGGGAGATATAGCTTTGCTTTTTGCAGACCTGTATGTTGGTGGATTCTAGCTATTTCTACTGCACCAGGTCTCTGCCCATCAATTCAGATGACACTGGTTCCTCTATTTCGCTCTTCAGACACTGACAAAGACTAAACGGTGAGCGGTGCATTGCCCTTGAGTAATCACAGTCTATTGGGGCAGAAGAGCAGATAAATTAATAGTTATGATAGAACATGATACATATTGCCACAGAGGTGGTCAATGAGTGCCAGAAGAACCCAGAAAAGAGCAAGCTCAGGGAAGTTCAGGGTATATTTAAATGGAATCTTGAAAGAGAGTGTCACAAGCCAAGATTTTTTTTTCCAATGCTATCTGCTTAGCTGGCACTGTTCTGGGGATTTTTTGTGTATTAACTTAGTCAATACATGAACAGAAAACAATGACAACAACCATGAGAGGTGGGCTTATCACCAACATACCTAGGTTAGAACACTGAGGCCCCAAGAGGGACATCAACCTTTAGTTTTCTGCTAGTAAGAGAAACATGAGTTGGTCTCAGATATCCCTTTCCTGAAATGGCTCACTTCACCCAGATGCTGTGCTGAGAGGCTGTGCAAGCTCATCAGAGGCCAAGGACAGAAGCCCTCTCTGTTAGCATGGCCTTGCACTTGCATGCCTACAGCAAGGACCCAGGAGGAAGTTTGGAAGTCTGGACAAGTATGCCCTGGTAGAATCATTGCATTCTGACCACCTGTGTCATGCTGCTCTGGGTACCACAAACAGCATGGACCCAGGACCATGTCTGGAAGGGTGTCAGGACATGAGGGAGCTGGGGCAGAGTAGAACAAAGACTCTTAACTGAATAGTAGATAGCCTTACCAAGGTAGGACCAGTAACCAAGGACCTCTTAGAAGAGGACAAATTACTTAATAAAATGTATTAAGATCTTATGGGGGGTCGACATGCAGCCATCTAAGCTGAAGTGAGCATCCAGCCTGTGCTTGATTTTTTAATCATTCTCTGGGATTCTCCTCCATCTATGTATTCTGTCCTAGCTATTTCCTGTTGCCCTGATAAAACACTGGCCAAAATCAACTTGGGAAGAAGAGAGTTTATTTGGCTTACACATCCCAACCACAGTTCATCATGGAGGGACTTCAGGGTAGGAACTCAAGACAGGAAACTGAAGGCAGGAACCGATATGTAAGCATGGAGGAGTTCTGCTTACTGGCTTACTCCCAGGGATGACACTTCCTCGCGTGGGCTGGACCCCCCCACATCAATCAACAACCAAGAAACCATCCCACATATATAACCAAAGAGTATGCATAACTGATGGGGGCAGTTCCTCATTTGAGAGTCCCTCTTCTCAATGACTCTACTTTACGTCAAGTTGACAAAAACTAATCAACTCATACACTAACATTCTTTGTGCTATAACAGTTCTTCCCTGCTGACTCAAGCAAGTCTACACTTCCTAGTGAAGTAGGGACACGTGACTAGTCACAGCTAATAGAAAATGGGCAGAGTTATTTGTGATTTTCTAGGCCATGATGTCAAGAGCTGACCTTTAACCCTTCACCTTGATAATCCTAAAAGGCTCCTGTTGAGATGGCAGCATGATGAGAAAAAGGGGAGACTTCCCAGAAAATCGCTCAACCCACACAGGACTTGAAGACAAGTCCTTACTTTCCCTCACCCCTGAGATTTCTGGATTTAAAACTCCTTCAGGGTATACAGCACATTTGATTGAAAGTCCTGGACTATCACCAGTTTTGTGATTTCATTAGTATTCACATTTTTATTAGTATTAGTATTAGTATTATTTAGTATTCACATGAAACCATAACCGCCACCTGGAATGGCACCAACTAACCCTGTGTCATAATAGTAGCGGAGCCTAACCCAGCTCCTAACACATCCTCCTGCTCTAACTAGACACCTAACAGTCCACTAATGAGACTCCACAGTCTTGGCTTGCAGGAAGGCTGCTAACGTCCATGTTGAAGTGTTGATTAGGCTGTCTGTGCTTGGCCTGCGTGTGTACGGGGTCTAACCAGCCACCTTCTGATCCTTCTGGCTCGCCCTGCCTTTCACTCGACACACTCAGGAGATTAGCAAGTTACAAGCCAACATTTCTAAATCAGGCTTCCTGCAGCTCAAATGTGTCTCCATGTTAAGAGAAAGCTAGATACAAATTCAGCCGGCATTAGAGAACAGTGTCCTTAAGGAGAATAGTGTCAACGGCAGTAATTGTAGCTTCAATGTGATGACTCTCAAAGAAACGTAAAGTGACGTGTGTATGTGTGTGTGTATGTGTGTATGTATTTGTGTCTATGTGTGTGTATGTGTTCTGTGTGTATGTGTGCATGTGTGTGTGTCTATGTGTATGTATGTGTGTATGTGTGTGTATGTGTGTGTATGTGTGTATGTGTGTGTGTATGTGTGTATGTGTGTGTGTCTATGTGTGTGTATGTGTGTGTGTGTCTATGTGTGTGTATGTGTGTGTGTGTCTATGTGTGTGTATGTGTGTATATGTGTTGTGTGTGTATGTGTGTATATGTGTTGTGTATGTATGTGTGTATGTGTGTGTGTCTATGTGTGTGTATGTGTTGTATGTGTACGTGTGTATGTGTGTGTGTGTATGTATGTGTATGTGTGTGTATGTGTGCGTGTATGTATGTGTGTATATGTTGTGTGTGTATGTGTGTATATGTGTTGTGTATGTATGTGTGTATGTGTGTGTGTCTATGTGTGTGTATGTGTTGTATGTGTATGTGTGTATGTGTGTGTGTGTGTATGTATGTGTATGTGTGTGTATGTGTGTGTGTATGTATGTGTGTATATGTTGTGTGTGTATGTGTGTATATGTTGTGTGTGTATATGTGTGTGTATGTGTGTGTATGTGTGTATGTGTGTGTATGTGTGTGTATGTGTGCGTATGTGTGTATGTGTGTGTATGTGTGTGTATGTGTGTATGTGTGTGTATGTGTTTGTATGTGTGTGTATGTGTGTGCATGTGTGTATGTGTATGTGTGTGTATGTGTATGTGTGTGTGTATGTATGGGGGGGTAGGGCAATGTGCCACAGAGTGGAGCTCAAGCAGGTCCATCCTCTGAACACGCTGCCAAGCTGTGGGATCCACCCTGATTCTGAGCAACAACAAGATACACCAGCTGAAGAATATTTAATTTTCTGGGTTGAGTCTCCTTGAAAGTCTTCCATGAACCATACTACCACAAGAAATAATGTCCATGACCATGATCTATAGTACAGCCAGAAGCCATGTTGACATCCATGATCTGTACATTGGGCAGAAGAATTTCTGTAGCAGTGGTATCAATGACTGCAGAATCGTGGCTGAGAATAAGAGACACTGAGGGCTTCTGCACCAACCAGCGCCCCCAAAAAAATGTAATAGAGAGGCTGAGGTGGAGCTCTTCACTGTTGACACCTTCTCGGGGGGTCGGGGAGATAGGAGTTAATTTCCTTTAAATGTCTACTCATTTGGAATCTAAACATGTCCAATGAGAATGCAGCAACACAGGATAAACTTGATTTACTTTTTTTTTTCTTCCTTCTTTCTTCCCCCCCCCCCCAGAGGTCGCAAGAGTGGAAGAGTGGACCTGGGAGAAATAGAAAGTGTGTATGACCAGGATACATAGTATGAAATTTTTAAATAATTAATAAAAATATTATGAAACCTGAAAAAAAGTCCCTTTTCACCATGCTCAAATGGAAACAAACTCAAAAGCAAAGCTCAGAAATTGTACGATTTCCTAAAATATTGTGGATTTACTTAACTAAATGTTTTAAGGAATGGAATTACTGAAAAATTATTATAATAACTCTCACTTAGCTAATACACCAGGTACAAGAGATTAGTATTATCCAAGGTAGACACTCTGACTTGCACCTCGGTCCCCTCACCCCTCCTCACACTGTTTAGAACTTCTTTCTAAGACATTGATGCAATATCCAGAGGTCCACATACAAATCGCCATGTAATGGCCCACAGAATCAACTAAGCAGGGCTCATAGGGGCTCACAGAGACTGGAGCAGCAATCACAGAGCCTGCATGGTCTGTGCTAGGCCTCTGCGTATATGTTATGGCTGTTAGCTTGATGTTTTTGCGGGACTCCTAACAACAGGAGTAGGGGTGTCTCTGACTCTTTTGCCTTCTCTTGGGACCCTTCTCCTCTGATTGAGTTGCCTTGTCCTGCCTTGATATGAGAGTTTGTTCCTAGTCTTATTGTATCTTGTTTTGCCATGTTGGATTGATGTCCCTGAGAGACCTGCTCTTCTCTGAAGGGAAATGGAAGAATGGATCTTGGGGAGAGGGAAGGTGGTGGAGGGAACTGAAAAATGTCATTGGAATGCATTATATGAGAGAAGAGTAAATTAATAATAATAATAATAAATAACCATGTAATTATTTTTACATTATACATCTTCTAAGAATAATATTTTTATAATATTTTAATATAAGATACAAGAATCAATATATCTCCAAAAATCATAGCATTTGTGTGTAATCAGTAATATTTACAACTTCGTAGACATAAATAGATGAATATTAATGACTTAGGGTTTGCTCTCATCATCTTTTATAGTCTGCTTTCCTTTTCTGATCATATAGTGTATATCAAGATATATAGCATATATACCCTTTTTCACTTAAAATTTATCTTCTAATACTTTCTTTAACAGAAATACATGAGTGAAACCTTCCCCATAAGAATTGCCTATCTAAATTTTTTTTTTAATTTTTCCTACAAAGAATATAATTCTAATACTTTCACACATGAAAGACAACTTGGTTGGGTATAAAATTCCTGAATCTCAACTCTTTAGGAGTGAAACTTTATAGCTAATGGTCTTGTGCAGTTACCACAGGATAGGATATTTTTAGGTTTTGTTTTTCTTTTGTTGAGTTGCATTATCAAGTCCACACAGAGCACCTGTTTATGTAATAAAAAAAAACGAGTAAAATCAGCAGGTTTACATTGAGTCATTATTAAAATCCCAACACACTGCTGGATATTTATGAGGTAGGTCAATAATCACTATTGTCAAGGAATCACTGTAAATGAATATTGGTATGATTTTACCACACAAGTAATTTTATATTTGACAAAGTACGCTGCTGAAACTTAGTATTATATTTTCTGAAGGAAAAAGATAGCAGTATCTATCTTTTTAGCAACATCTAAAATAGCTAACAAGAAGAAAGTATTGGATATCCATGATCATTTACGAGACGAGATTCTGAAATCGAACGGCCACGGGATCTTTTGACAATTACACTGTAGTCAAATTTTCCTTCAGGCTCCACAAAGACATTACCTCCTTATTCAGAAGATCATAACTTCTGCCTACACCAAAAGAAAAGTGATACATACAAACAGGATAAAGGCAGCATTGTCAGGATCCCACTTTGTTCAGACAGCCTGGGTCTGCGTCTCTCCATGTTACCACAGTCTGTGTTTGTGCATGCTTCTGACACCAAACTGTCAGCGTTTCCATACTAAGAATTCCCCAACTCTCAATTAGGTGAAGTTCCAGGAAGATCCTGACCCAGAAATAGAGGAGTTGCAATGAGAAAAAGGCATGCAGTGCTATCTTCCATGGAGGGCCTCTTAGTTGGCAGGAGAGGGGGCAAGTTTGAGATGTTGACGTGATAGTCTTACAGCTGCAGGGCTGATGGTCCATGAGGGAAAGAAAGCACAAACTGCAGAGAATCCCTCACCCATGCTTCTGTAAATAACCACAGTTAATGGCTGACTAAGCAAGGCTTTGATCTGTCATTAGAGCCCTATCTAGGGTGAATAGACATCTGTTTATGTATGTCCTAGGGAAAAGTTGGTACAATCCCTTGACTGACTTTGCTGGCTAGTTTTATGTCAACTTAACACAGTCTAGAGTCATTGGAGAGGAGGGAACCTCAACTGAAAAAATAACTCCGTAAGATCAGGCTGTAGGCAAGCCTGTAAGGTATGTACTTAATTGGTGATTAATAGGGAAGAACCCAGACCATTGCGGGTGGTGCGATCCCTGGGCTGGTGATCCTGGGTTCTATAAGAATGCAAACTGAGTGAGCCATGAGGTGTAACCCAGTAAGCAGCACCCCTCCATGACCTCTGCATCAGCTCCTGCCTCTATTTGACTTCTTGTCCTGATTTCCTTCAGTGATTAACAATGCTGTGAAAGCATACGCCAAGTAAACCCTTTCTTCCCCAAGTTGCTTTTGTCATGGTGTTTCATCACAGCAATAGTAATCTTAAAACAATAACCTTCCAAGCTGCCCTGCTAGTGAGCCTGCTCATTCGGAGGTATCACCACTTCAGACCTTGTTATAGGGTGTCAGTTAAGCCTGCCACAGTTTTCAAGGTAAATGGTGGGATAGCCCTTGAATCGTCCCCTAAGAGGGCGAGGATCTTTTTTTCAGCTTAATGGAACGGCTTATCCTCAATTATTTGTCAGTTTACAAGGGATGTCACCAGCTAGGAACTGTTAACTTTCTTTCTTTCAAGAAGATGTGGATCCAAAGCCATGTGTGGTGGTTTGAATGGCAATGGCTCCTACAGGTTCATATATTTGAATAGTTGGTCCCTAGTTGGTGGAACTGCTTTGGGAAGGATAACAAGTTGTGGCCTTGTTAGAGAAGATTTGTCCCTGGAGGTAGGCTTTGGGGTTTCAAAAGCCCAGTCTTCCTGTGCTTCCTCTCTCCCTCTCTCTCTCTCTCTCTCTCTCTATCTCTCTCTCTCTTTCCTCTGTGTGTGTGTGTGTGTCCTGCTTGTATATGAGCTATAAGCTCTCAGCTACTGCTCCAGTGCCCTGCCTGCCGCCATGCCCCCTGCCATGATGACAATGGACTGATCCTCTGAAACTGTAAGCAAGCCCCCAATTAAATGCCTCGTTTTATAAATTGTCTTGGTCAATGTAGCAGCACACTCCTGCATGGGCTCACCAAGAAAGACAAGAAGGCATTTTTCATATCTGCAAACCCTGCCAAACCTCAGCAGAGGGAACCACCTGTTCTGGGAAGCACCATTCTGGACTGTGGAACCCCAATTATCTGATATCAGGGGTTTTTTATTGACACTCAAGCTCCTCGGATATTCTATTGATAGCACGTGAAGATCATGAGGAAATCAAACATCTTTTATGTAAAACCAATACCTGCAAACCATACAAAACTCCTAGGCAGCCCTTCCCCCAATAATGCACAGCACAACCATTTCAAACACAACTAGAAATAAGCTTCTGCAACAGGTCATGGCATCTCCTCGCAGTGATAGAAAAGTACCTAAAATACTATGGTACCAATTCCACATGAAAATGCAGCATCAGTGTGTAAAGCAATTAGAAAGAAATAGAGAGTTTTTCACTTCTCCTTGCAACTTTCTGAGGAGCAGGAGTCTTTAGATTCAAGTCCTACAATCAGTTGATTGGCACGATTTAATCTAGAGATTTTACTCTCACACACATTAACCACAGGAGCCATAATAGGACTCTACAGGGTAAGATCCTCTAAAGGGTAAGGAACCATAATAGGACTACCAAATCCCTCCCTGCCATTTAGGAGAGTCAACATATACCCTGACCTTTCTGAACAAAGCATCCCACCGCTAGAGCCGAGTGTAACACTGCCTCCTTCATCTTGCTGGGGAGACTGAACAAGGAAATACGTCTAAGGCCCTTAGCACAGTGTCTCACGTGTTTAATATGGGCTCCTGTACCACAGCCAGACAAGAACAAGGACTTTACGCTAAAAGAGAAGAGTCTGCAGAGATGCCGCGCACCAAGCAGTGAGCAGGGCTGTGCTCCAGACCTCATGGAGAACTTTCTCTGTCGATAGACAATAGATCATTTGAAAGTGACCAAGACCATCTCCTCTTTCATTGTCTGTGTGGAGCCCACAAGACAATCATGGCATTCCTTCATCTTGCCCCTATGGGGAAGCATCTCCTTGTTGGCCTAGTGCCTACTGACTTTTACTCTTTCCTAGTTAAACATCTGCTCTTCAGAGAGACAAAAAAAAAAAAAGCAAGAATAACTGGTAGGTGTGTGTGTGCTAGGTCCTAGTCACCATGAGCATCGGCTCACAGGGGCCTAGATGCCTTCTCTTCTGAGTAGAATTTTGCATGCCTGGGGAAGTCTGCCTAGGGGCAGAGCAATAAGACTGGCAATGATAATGGTCCCTCCCTCTCTCAGATTTCAGCAGGCTGCAGTATCTGTTCTCCCTGACAGCCCCTCTGAAGGTGGGCTTACTCTCAGCAAAAGATTGGTGACTACAATAGACCTGAGCTAGTGTGGCTGAGCGATCCCTGGAAAAAAGTGTCACCCGAGAGGTGGCTCACAGCCAACCAGCAAACCAGATAGAGGTTCATTCTCCAAAGCCGCTTCCTCTGACACACACACCCCACCTCCCCACCACCTCTGCAGCTTGGAGTGAGCCTTCTGATCATCTCTCACCTCTCACTCCCCTGTACCTCTACCCTGTTCTCCCCAGATTTCCAGCCCCAGTTCCACCTATACCTTCTTCTCTCCCTTCCTAATGACCCAAATGCCTTACAAACCAGAGAGGGCCAAAGCTGTGGGCACAGTGTTAATAACCTCTCACAAATATTTCACAATAACATCCTAAAATGATACTTCAGATGGGGTCTTCTGGGAAGCAGGATGTGTATATAGTGAAGAACCTAACTCAGAGGTCCAAGAGCAACAGGGGACACTGAGTTTATTTAGCGGTTTTTGAAAACAAGACTGAGAGGACCCAAGTCACATGTTCCTGTCTCACTTTTGTTAGAAGAACTTACCTCCTGAGGATGGCCACTCTCACCACCCCATTCCCTCTCAACCCCCCTCCTCTCCCTCTCGCCCACCTTATACAGTCAACAAGCAAAAGGCTCTCTCTCTTTCTCCACCCCACCCCCACTCATGCACAGTGTCAGCGACTAAAAGGGCCTGTAGTGGCAACGAACCCATCTCAAACAGAAAAATCTCCTTCACCACAGCATGGCACTATCAAATCCCAGAACAAAGGCAGGAAGCTCCCTTTGGTTTGATTCACCGGGGAAGGACTCTGCCTGCTCCTTATCCACTGTCTGATTTCTCACCAAAGGAACATTTGCAAGATGAGAGATTTATATTCTGTGAAATATTTCACTTGTCATCGCTGGGGACTCCGGGTTCCCCGGCTGTGCAGTGGGTTCCGGGAAGGCTCCCTGTGCAGTGCGCCCTTCCTCACAGGCAAAGCCACACTGCTCCCAAGTGGCTTCTGTGGAGAAGCAGAAAGCCAACGGTGGCTGCCAACGGTCCAGACTAGGAGGCTGCCTCCCTGCAGCCTCATGCGAGGAGGGGATCCCTGCAGACGGAGCCTCCAAGCCTTCACAGCCCTTTCCATGGGGAAATCAGCTCTCCCAATCCCAGGAAGATTCCTATGTCTTGGCAAAGGGTCAGCCTTTTTAAATAAACCTGGAAACCTGCAGGGCTGTCAACAGAATAAAGTCCAGATTCAACCTGAACATCATCAGAGTGAGGTCAGGAGGCCCTATGAGAGATAGATAGATATAGATAGATATAGAGATAGATAGATAGATACATAGATAGATAGATAGATAGATAGATAGATAGAGAGCAGGTTAAAGAAAAATAAAACAAACATAATTGCAGGCTAAAAGCAAACATTGATACCTATTGTACTGGATTGTCTGCTCCCGAAAAGACAACTCCCTGCTCTTCATGGATCCTCTCGATCATATGGGAAAGTAAGGCAGTCACAATGAGCAAAATCCTATGGCTAGTCTCATCCTTTCGTCAACAATAAAAAACATCAGCTTTCCTTATAATTAATGATCTTGTAACATTACTGCCACTGTACCCTGAAGGGAACAGATTGCTCTTCCTGGCATTAGAATCAGTGCTCTCTTTGTGTACAGTAACTCCACCTGATTAAATTTCTAGAAGGAGGGACAGGGTGGAAAAGACAGCTACCTAGGCCCTTCATCACTGAATGATCCTCAGAGCCACACCCCTGCCCGTCCCCTCCCCACACCCAAAGCTCAAGCTGTGCTCTAAGTAAACTAAATCTAAAGCTCTGTGTTGGACACAGGAACCAGTAAGTTCTGAAGTTGTGAGGCATTAGAACACGGCTGTCCAATGCTTAATTCTTAATTCTAGCTGAGCCGAAGACTCACCTGGCATCTGGGAGGCACTGGCCCATCCAAGCCACCCCGATTAGAATGTGGCACAACTGTGTTTCCTGCCTTGTTAAAGAGATTCCAACGAGCTGAACATTGAGAATAAAGTTAATTATTCAACGAGATGACTTCATTTTTTTAAAACAATGTGTTCACACACACATACGCACACACAAAAATAAATCAAAAATATATAGAAAAAAAAAATATATATATATATTTAGGGCTGGAGAGATCGCTCCCCTGTTAAAAGCTAAGACTCATAACCAAGAGAATAAAGCGTTATGCCAGGCATGACTGCACACACCTTTAATCCTAGCAATTGGAGGAAGAGGCATGTGATGTGGGACTCTGTGAGTTCCAGGCCAGCCTGGGCTTCATAATGAGGCCCTTTCCCAAATAATAATAATAATAATAATAATAATAATAATAATTAAATTAAATTAAAGGGAAATGAGGGGTTTAAAAATGCACATTTGAGATATGAATTCTCCCAAATTCTACCTCCCAGTAATGACCAGTTTTCACTCCAGAGAATATGTAAACAAAGGAGAAGGAGCTCCAAAGCCTCTACCGCCATCCTAACACCTGCCTGGCAGCTCTGGAAACTGAGTACCCAGCAGTACCCAAGTCCCTCACTTGAGGAGGCAGGAGACTGCCACTCTCTTCATCACAGGACGCTCTTTTAACATCTCATTTTGTGAGTGCCCAAATTAGAAACATTTTCTTCATTAAACTAGATTTATGAAGTAACAATTACCTCATTTGCCCATTTTTTAAATTAATCAAAGATTTATATAACTCCCAATCAAAGGTGCTGATCAGTTTTAAAAAAAAAAACTGCCCAATGCTGGCATCGAATTGCAAGAGACGCCATTCCCCCAGCAAAGGAAAGTGATGCTGGTTGAACCCACACAATTCATCTTAAATAGACAGGCTCTTTTAAAAGCAAATTTGAAATACTAAACTGTGGGAAACAAATCACTGTCACTGAAAGCTTGGGGACCGCTGAGAAGGAAGGAGGCAAGACAAATAACAAATATCCCAGGGCAGCAGGTTGGAAGGTTGAAAGGGGAAGGGTCAGAGAGTAAGTGCAGAGCTCTACCATAATGCTACTCTGCTAGGGATTTTATTCTGCCAATAATTGTATATGAATCCTTGTGCAAATCAAACCATTACTGCTGGACTCCATTTTCCCATTTGTAAACTGAGAGGGGTCAAGCTAAAGCAGGTCCTCTTGAGCTTGGCTGTATTGATATTCAAGGCAGATTATTTCCTTGTGGGCCTGCCCTGTACGTAACAGTACATTTAGCTGCAAGTCTGGCCTCTACCCACCAACTGCTAGGACCATGACCCTTCCCTGGGACAGTCACAAGGGTCCCTAGACATTGCCAATGTCTACGCCAGTGTCCCAGGGTGATTCTGAAGCTTCCTTTATTTTTGAAAAACCCATAAGTTATGTGGAAGAAGCGGAGGGGTAGTTTGGTGGATTCGGGAACACACAGGAAAAAAGTCAAAGGACCCCTGCATACGCAGAACTGCCTACACAGAAGAGGTTGTCAAGCTAAGCTGGATTTTTAATCACCTAAGGAGCTTTTCTAACTGTCAGAGTCGAGATGAAATGCCTGACCCATTAAATCAGAATTCCAGGAGTCGCAAGGTACTACAGCTGACTCCAGTGTCCCAATCCAAAGGTCATCACAGGAGAGCATAGTGGAAGACAGAAAAAACGGCCTGTTAATCTTTCACAATTCTGGTAATGCTTCACTTCGATCAATATGGACAGTCAAAAGTCCCATCTGTCTAAAGCACCGGGAAACACGGTTTTCTCCAATGCATCCTCAAGTGTATTTTAATATATTCAGCTTTATACTTTAACCTACTTGGTAGAACAAAGCAGACTATGATTTTTGCTGTCCTTTAAGAACAGAACTCTGCTTCATTAATAGCAACTCACAAGTCTTCAGCACACAGGTACGCGCGCACACACACACACTCACGCATACACAAATCCCAAACCTAATTTCGAGCTTTTGCTTTATCAAAATTCACATGCACTTCCAGCAGTTCAGAGTGTTTGGACACCTCAACAAAGGTGCAAAGTCAGTGTTTAGTGAAGGCACCACCACCCTTCCCAGAATCCTCCTTTCCCGCAGACCCGAGCCTGAGATCATGCCAGCTATATTCTCTAAACCATGACCATCAGATGCATTATCCTGCGAAGAGATTAACTTATCCAACTTCTCGGTTAAATGACAAGCACATCAAAAGAAAATGTGCCCTCCTGGGGAGAAGACAACAGATGCTCTGGACTCATTTCTGAATGGAATCAATCTCTGTGGAAAGGGCTTGGAAGGGGCTTAGACACCCAAGCAATGAGGACAGAGCCTCCACCAACCTGATTTAACACAATTATAAACAGAGCACGGGATTACTGTAAAATGATTAAAGGATCCTGGGAATCCCATACTGACCAACTTGGACTCTTTGCAAAGTGCTCACTCACACTAATTAAGAATAAGTTTGTGACATAAAAGTGTGAATATTACTTACTGTAATTTTTTTTTTGTCTGTTGTTTCAAATAAGTATCAGAAATAGTCACTCTATTGAGCAGGCACTCTGTGCCAGCTCTGTGCCAAACATTTGAGATAGATCATCTCATTTAATCCCTACAAGGACCTAATTCAATTGTTGTTGCTGCTTTTATCCCTGGTTTACTGCTGACAAAACTAAGGCTTAAAGAAGTTGCGTGACTGTCATCAAACCTGGGATGGGGGATTCAAACCCAGGCTGTCTGGCAGCAAGAGCCTAAGTTCTTGAACTTGATGGAACACGGCCTGGTGAGCTGTCTGCTCATTTGTCAGATCAGGAAACAAGTAACTTTACATGGTATTCTTTCCATCAAGAATTTCAGATTGCTTTAAAGTGCGGTTTATGGGCTTATTCCTAGAAACTGTCCGAAGCACCACCCTGAACCAGAATCACCAGGAAGTTCATTAAATACAGGTTCCTGGGTCCCATGCTGCTCCCAACATATCAGAATTTGGGGTGGGGAAAGTAGCCAGGGTGGGGAATCTGTATTGCAAGCACGTTTCTTGGGAGGTTTGTGGTCTGCTCAGGCTTGAGAACTGTTCCCTGGAACCAGTATACCTCAGGATCCACAAAGCACTGCTTCATGCAAAACTTGAAGAAAGAAATTTTCTCTCTGCAGAATCACAATGCAGACAAAACTGCAAAATTCAACCTTCAGAGGAAGAAAAGTAAGGCAGGCCGCACTCAAAGATCCCTGAATATATTTCAACATTTTTGTTTTTGTTTTTTTTATTTTAGACTTAAACCCACTCACCAGAATATATCATGCTTTGAACTGAGAATCTGCCTTCCTCTGGAGACCAGAAATCTGTTTTATTAATACCACTTAAGCTGTTACTCAAAGCTCTGAACAGATAGGACATATGCAGACTCCCCCCTTCTCTCCCTCCTCTCTTTTTCTCTCTCTTTCTCTCTCTCTGTCTCACACACAGACACACACATCCTTACAGAAATTTGAGTAAACACTGTGTAACCAGAGAATGGAAATTGTTCTCAAATAACCATTATGACTTTTCTTATATGCTCACATTACAATAAAATCCAGAGTGAGAGCCATCAGTGGAGAAGGAAATCACCGACCAGGCATTCCTCAGCTGGAAATGAGCCCTTAAGGGATGGGACAGCATCCTATCCCTGTCTGTAGCTCCAGCTCCAAGCACATAGTAGGCAATTAATCCAGCTTTGCACTAATGAAGAAGAAAGAATGCTGTGCAGGAATTAGTGAGCAAATCAGTTCCCTGAGGAGGAGCAGCCTCCCCCCTACACAGCTCTGGACAGGGCTGTTCTTCAAGGAGAAAAGAAAGAGGACCTTTCTCTAAATGCCTGGCTTCTCTCAGTAATACTTCTCAAATCTTGAAGCTGTGCCTCTTTGCATCAAAAGACAATCACCTAACTTCTTCGGTACACACATATAAAAACCAAAATGAGCTTCTAAATGAAAGCCAGAGTAAAAATACTAAGGAAAGAAAAGAAAGAGAAGATAGACTGGTTTAAGAGGAGGACAATAACAGCATACGGCCCACCAGGGCATGGAAAAATATCAAATGTTCATTTATAGCAAAGATGGTTTAGAGTTTTGCTTCCTTCTGCTATGCATGAATTTCATATTCTTCCTTACAATAAAACACATTCATTCTCCTGCCTTGTTCCCTCTGCTCTCCAAGTAGCATGAATATTCACATTGTCTCTATTAGCTGCAAAAGCATGTGCACACATACATACACAAGTGCTCCCACTCATTCACACACACATGCAGATGCATATACACATACATACATACACACACACACGTACATATGCATACACACACACACATACACACTCATGCACTTGAGTCTACACCATACCCAAGGTCAGCCTTTTGTACTCACATGGGAACACATGTGAGTAGGTAATTTCCAAACCAATGCATAATGAACAATAAGGATGATACTACCTCAAGAGTGTCAGGATGTTTCTGGCCACCAGGATTAATTCTGAGTTGATGCATTCAGAGGATCATACTCAGACTTCCACAAAGCATAAATGGTCCGGTCTTGGGGATACCCTAGGATCATCTGTTTCTAATCCCCTCACTGTACAGACAAGGAAATCGAGTTCTCATTCAAAGTGCAACTTCTTGCCAATTAGCAGATGAGTCAGCAGTAAGTACCCAATCCAATCCTGCCCACTGAGCCATAGTGGGACCAGTGTCTTGTACTTACTAGATTTCTGGCAGCTCAGCAAGAAAATCATTAAGTTCTCTTAATAATGAGTGAAGAATCTAAATTCAGTTATAATAAATAATTATCAGCCATTGTTACAGTTCCTAAGGAAGGCTGGACTCCAATAACCAATATTATTGGACTTAACATTGGTCTAGCACTTCCTTTCGTTTGATCTCTCCTTTAAAGCACCATGACTAAAGAGAATAAAATATAAAAAAGGAAAGAAGAGCCCTTAAGGCTCCAAAATCTACAAACTAGATGTCCCCATTGGCGTCAAACCTTCACTTTGTAGCTTCTCAGACTTTAGTGTCCTGGGAATTTGACAAGTCCACGCAATGATTTAATGTGCCAGGGTGCGGCTTGAGATTCTGCGTTTCCAACAAGCCCAAGCGACCCCAGTCCTGCTGGCCACAAGTCGCAGTAGCAAGAGTTTAACTGACCACTGTGGTTTGAATGACATGTCCCTCAGAAGTGACATTTGCATGACATTTGCATCGTTGGTCCCCGGGTGGTGGCTGTTTGGAGAGGATTCTGAGCTTTAGTCTTGCTGGAGGAAGTATGTCACTGGGGGAAGGTTTTGAGGTTTCCCCATTCTGAGTTAGCACTCTGCCTCCTGATTGCTGTTTGAGATGTGAGCTCTCAGCTGTTTCTGCTGCCACGCTTTCATCCCACCACCATGGACTCTCGCCCTCTGAAACTGAAATCCCAGTTAGATGCTTTCTTTTAGAAGTTGTCTTGGTCACGGCGTTTTATCACAGCAATGGAAGAGTAACTAAGACACTGACCAAAACAGCACCACCATGAGAAGCAAACCAGGTAGCTAAAGGGAGAGCCCAGCCATAGGTCCCTGAAAGCAGTCCTTAGGATGACAGCAGCAGAACAGTAGTCCTGGATAAAAAAAAAAAAAAGATTTAGTCACAGGCCAACCAAAGAACATCCTTCATATGTACGTCTATCTTATCTGTCAGTGCCAGCAAAGCCCACTGTGGATCACACAGTGAACGTCTCTACATCAGTCCAGGAAGCTTACCTAGAGATCCCTCAGTTACTTATAAATAACATCAATGAGGAAACAGAAAATCTCCTTAATATTGCAACCCAGAGGGCACAGGCTCGGGCCAACCCCACCCTTGCTTCACTAAACAAACCAAATCATCATGTCTAACAACTTTGCTTCAAAAATAGCTTTTGTGCCAGAAGGACATTGCTTCAGAAAATCAAATGGGCAACTTAATTTCAACCTCTCTGATTAAGTAGATCCTAGCTTGTCTGTGAACACGCTTCCAACATTTGCCCAAGGGAATCAAGTGGTAACACGGAGAGCATGACCGTTTATTTGGCTTAAGGAACATATTAATTTATCTGGTTTATAGAATTTAAACATCTGACGGATGACAGTGGGGCTGATTTTATTCATCAGCTAATTGCTTTGCCACCTGGAGCTGAAGCTTTATATATGCAGCTTATAAAAGATCTGAAAAGGATCTCAATTATTCTTTAATTTGTTCCTTGAATATAAAGTAGGAAAATCTGGCTTAATCAAACATTGTCTCAATTCTACTGGGATATGTCTGGTTACCTTATAACAAGGTACGCTTTCATTTAATCATATGATATGATAATTCCCCACTTTCAAGCCAAGTATCCTCTTAGTTACAATCAATTTTCCACTGAAAAAATAAACATTGTCTCTTTACTGGAATCCCAGTAGAGGAAAAATAGCCCTTTTTAATGAAACTTGCTGCTCACACAACCACACTAAGAATCTCTGTGTAGGAATCTATTAAACCCCTTAATTTGACATTGCTAGTAAATTGCAGAATAAAGCAAATTCCGTGAGCAATTCTCTGTGCACATGGCCATTTTTGGCACATGTGGAAGAAATGGGTAATGAACTCATGTGTGCAGACACGCACGCGCATGCACACGCAAGCACACACACACACAGAGACACACAAACACACAACACTGCTGGGATCTATTAAGTCTCACCTAATAAATGTTTTAATCAACTTGGATTCTATAATTTATCTGAGGGGGGGAAAGAGGAGAAACTAACAGTCATGCAATTTCTTTAATTGCACCAAGTGAATCTGAAATTGCCGGCATGTTCTAGAAAGCTGCTGAAATCCCAAAACATAAAAGAAGTTACTGGTAGGCAAGAGGGATGCTCCTGAGACACAATCTTGCAACAAGCTGGAAGTTAGACTGTAAAGACACTCTATTAATGACCCAGGTGTTGGAGAAGAGAAGCCAAACTGTTGGTCTCTACCTTACCAAATCTTCCTTGTCCCTTAATTGTTCCAAGAAAAGACAATGCAGCTGCCAAAATGGGTAAGTCAGGGGAAACTGAGGCCATGAACGGCACAGCCCTCTGGGAACAGAGAAGATCATCAGCTAGTATCCCATTTGAAAAGAATGGAGAGTTTCCTGGGGCCTCTGGCCGCTGAGGGCAGAAGTACAAACAGACAAAATTCAGGCAAAGGGAGTCCACAGTCAATCAAAACAGACCAGAATACAGAGGATTTGATGTGCAGTAATGAAAGACAACCTGACATAAAGGTGGAAGTTGACGGCAAAAGCCTGTTTCATCATCTTCCAACAACCCTAGAACCAGGCCCACTTAGATATCATGTGTTGGTAAACAGTAAAGGCTAGTCAAATGAAACCCTCAATGACAAAACCGGAAGAGATCCTAAGTGCGGGGTGATCCACGGTACATAAAGAGAACACGAGTCCTCAGCTATTGGGATGTAGCTTAGGATATGAGAGCTACGGTGTTGGAATTAAATCCTAACCTTGTTCACTAGCTCTATTTCTCTGAGAGGTATTGTGTCTATGAAAAAGAAGATAACTATACGTATTACATAGAATATGCTATATAATGTATGTATAATATAGGATATATTGCACTTTAATGTGTATTATATATAACTATATATAGCATATATACATATGCATGTGTGTGTGTGTGTGTGTGTGTGTGTGTGTATTCTCTATTTCATAGGGTTGTGTGAGGCTTAAATTAGATAAGCCATGATAGTGAAGACAGTAGTGTCCATTTACATCAGCTCCTTCCCAGACCACATCACTGCCCCAAATTCTCCATTCAATCTATGCCAAATGTGGGTTCGTTGCCTGCTAAGACAGACCATGGTATTACCCAAGAAAACACAGAAAGTGTGATAAGTTCAAACAGCTGTCTCAAAGACAGAGGCTCCTTTCGCTGCACGTGTACTCTGTTCCCCCATCAGAAGGCCAATCCAGAAGCTACTTTTGAAGCGCGTCCTTCACCTCTCTCATATTGCTGGGTCTGAGCAAAGTCCTATCACACGAAAAAGGACAACTACAAGTTGGGAGCAAGGGAGACCAATGAAATGGAGTATCTTCCCCTGGCTTACCGGTAATGTGTCCAGCTACTACTGCTCTCCTTCCCCTTCATGCTGAGGTTCCTAGCTACCAAATGCTAAGCAAATGTTAGTTGGTTACACATAACACCCGCTCCTACCTCCACCACAGGTAGCTTCTCTGGGAGGTGAACGATGCTGCAACTGGTAAGTTCTTAACCAAACCCAAATCCTCCCTCCCCAGTGGTGAGCACTAGGAGAAATAGGGGAGGCTGCATTTGTGGCTCCCTGAAAGCAAATGACTTTGCACCCCAAAGCTTTAATTGACTTGCCCTTCCTCCCCAGCACACCCACGTGTGTGCCCATTTGCTTGGCTCTCACACATTCTAATCCATAACGATGCTTCCGGATTTCATTTTCCCTCAATAGCTCTCAGTAGTAGCTTGTCAGCAGATATGTCTTCATTAAAGAGGAAGGAATGGTGGGTTGGAGGACAGTATTGGCGAGTTGAATAGAGAAGTTAGTCTGATGCCCCTTGTCTAGTTTTCCTTGAAAATCAGGCTAGGGGTGTAGCTCACTGGTAGAGCATTCCTCTAGCATGTGAGGGGCCCTGAGTCAAACCTCCAGTCCCTCACTCCCCAAGGGAAAATATTCTCATTTGTCTGCCAGTACTATTTAAGATCAGCTTGCCTGATGGTGGCAAGAAGGAGGGTGCTAAACTGTGTCTACAGGCATATGAAGAACAGTGTCTGAAGAAAGTGTGCAACAAAATGTGTTCCCTCTCCTTTCAGAATCACCTTTTCCCTGTGTGGAGGCAAGCCGTAGATTCCTGCAACAATTCCACAGTGACCCAAAGATGGTCACGGCTATGGGGCAGCTCCAGTGAGACCCTGGAGGTACTGTCCAAGGCATCAGGCACAGGGATAGAAAGTGCCTGAGCATCTAGAATGGTAATCCGAGGTCCAATTTATACTTTGTGTGGATCTCGGCAGTCTGAGAATGTCGGACCATAGGCTTGGGACAAATGTTGGTAGCCAAAGCTAAGTCTGGACAAAAAGCCAAGTCTGGAGTAGCAGGTACATGAGGACACACTTTGGGTACTTTAAGCTAGTGAGTTCAGATTTTCTTTCTCCACTCCTCCCTGGGCTGTCATCATTCACACATCCAGCTGCTGCCAGACTTGAATGTCTCATAGGCTTAGGCAGTGTGCTAGAATTTTCTCCCTTATATTTGTTGGGATATAGTTTGGTTATTGATTTTTTATTTATTTTATTATTTATGTGTATGAGTGTCTTGCCTGCACATATTACATATATGTGTGTGTGTGTGTGTATGTACATATATGTATGTGTGTATATATGTGTGTATATGTATGTATATATATATGTACATATACATGCATATATATATGCACCACATGTATGCCTGATGTCAGTAAAAGTCAGAAGAGGACTTCAGATCCCTGGGCCTGGAGTTACAGACAGTTGTGAGTTATCACACAGATGCTAGGAACTGGACCCTGGTCCTCTGAAAGAGCAAAAAGTGCTCTTAACCACAGAGCCAACTCTCTGGACCTAGCTTGGCTATTTAAAGAAAACCAAAATAGCAGTGGCTTAACCAAGATGGATTTGTCACTCCCAGGAAGCCTAAACGTTGGGGATGGGGCCCTGCTCTGTAAAGTCACCAGAGCCTGCCTCCTTCTGTATCTCTAAGATGTTCCCCTTTCTACCTGTGGAAGAAGTTCATCATAATGAGGCAGCATTCCAGCCCAGGAAGGGACAGTATTCTTCAAGGACATGATGGTTTATACATACCCTTCAAGCATTAATCTGGTCATACATGGCCATACACAGCTGTAAGGAAATTTGAGGACTATGGTCATTGTTATGAGAGAAGTCCTGTATTTCCCAGGAGACTGGACATTGGGCCAACTAGCAATCCAAGTCACCCACCAATGGGCCCCTTTCGTTGCCCCCAGCAGACACAGCTAGATCAACAAAATGCAGTTTGCCCACAAAGTGGGGTATCAAATGCAATTAAATATTCAAAGATGTGTGTGAAATGGATGCTGCACAAAAGAAGTCGGTGATAAAGGGCCATATGTTAAAGTATTCCATTTGTGTGTAATAGTCACGACAGGCACATCTATAGAAGTAAAAAGATAATTCATGATTGCCTAAAGTTGGAGAGATAGAAAGAGAAAAGGATGGTAGCTAGAAGATCAGGGCTTCTTTCTGGAGTAATAAAAGTACCCTAAAATTAGCTCTGGCGGTGGTGGCAAAATTGTAAATAAAGTCGGTTTACGATATAAATAAGTGAATTATATCTCAGTAAATCTGTGTTCAAAAAAAAAAAAAAAGGCAGTCCCTTAAGCATTTGAACCCTCATTCCCAGTCCTAAATGTTTCCTATTTAGAACTTTCTCCAGCAGAAACCTGCGTGTGATGCACAAGCATGGGTCTATTTGATCTTCTAAGTCAAGGTCTTACTTCAATTCTGCTGTGGTCTTCCGAATTCCCTGTAGATCCACAGTTCTCCCTATTGTTCTTCATTAAGACACAGTTTGCTTTTCTGAAATGCCATAGGTTTTTACAAGACAGCTTTCTGTATCTTTGACAAAGATATCAGCTATCCTTCCAATGTTAATGATATCAATTCTATTTCCACATGTTTGTCTCAAGAGACAGGTAAATAAACAATGTACCACCTATGTGGTGGCTCACAATCATCTGTAGCTCCCATTTCAGGGATCCTGAAGCCTTCTTCTGGCCTCCATAGGCACCAGGTCTACACATAATACACAGACATACATAAGGGCAAAACATTCATATACATAAAATCAAATAAAATTTAAATTAAAAATGAATTAATTAAACTAAAAGGTAAATGTCTGGGTTCTCTAAATAGCCAGCCAGCAAGAGAATAGAAAACAAATCTACCCGCAGTCATAACGGGCAACACCCACTCTCTGGTGCTTAACCATTTCTAAACAACACATTCATTCCACAGCATCTGATTTTCCTAAGTTTGCAAATGCAGTTGCTACCCAGGCTTTCTGATGCAGGCATCTGCTTAGCATTAAGCCTTATCATTATGGGGCTGTGGGATCAGGCTGGGATACCTCTCTATGAGCTCTCCTTCCCAGCAGAAAAGAAGGGTTGCCATAAAGAGACCAAGAGAAGAGCACTCTATCTCCAGCATGTCTCTCCTTCCTCCTTCCCATTTCATACACACCTCCCCTTGCTCCTCATCACCAAATAGAAGTTCCCTAGAAAAACAATGGAGTCGTTTCTTTAAGCTGCAAAAGAGCATTAGGAATACATATATTCTCTGTTAACAATGGATAATTCGGGATGAAAGGTATACCAGTAGATTTTCATTTTTCTGCAATCCAGGTTTCACCTTCACAGCTTCACGCAGTAGCCTCCCTGGGCCTCCGTGCAAAGACTCCCTTGGGCAGTCTTGAAATCTCTTCTGCCAATGACATGCATCCAAAAGTCTTCAAGTTAGCCTCAGGAAGATTCTTAGAACACCTTCTTAGCCACATCCTTCCCCAGAATGTCACAAGAATGATATACAGGTCACAAGCTAATATTCTTCCCTTCTGAAACCCCCTGAGCTGGGCCTCTGTAGTCCAAATCACCAGAACTAATATCTTTCATGCAGAGACCAGCAAGATAGCTCAGCAGGAGCTAAAGTGAAGCCTCAGCACTTAAGAGTACTTGCTGCTGTTGCAGAGGGCCTGCGTTTGGTTCCCAGCACCCACAGCTGGCAGCTCACGATTGCCTATAACTCCAGTTCAGGGGATCCAACACCCTCTTCTGCCCCCCGCCCCAAGGGCACCTGCTTGCATGTGGCACACATATAGAAAACAGGCACACAAGCATACACAGAAATAAACAAACAAAACAAAAACAAAAAAAAAATTAAGAATGCTCTGCAGATGAAAGTACTTAATGCACAAATCTGTTGGCCTGAGCTTGAGCCTCAGAGCCTACTAACTCCTGAAAGCTGTGCCGTCACTTCCGGAAAGATACCATGGTATGTTCAAACCTGCACTCACACCCACATCACACGTAAACTAGCAATAATAATAATAATAATAATAATAATAATAATGAAGTAAATTCAAAAACAAAAGAAAAACACACAATCAGGTATTGGAGAGGATCACCTAGTGCCCCCAACATCAACAGCTTACATAAATAATTGTACTACAGTGCAATATCAAAGCCAAAAAAACTAAAGTAATAAAAATAATCAAGCCACCAGGAGGCTAAGGCAGGAGGATCATGATTTTAAAGCTGTCATGGAGTACAAACAAAGTTCTAGGCCAGTCTGTGGTCCAAATCAAGACCCTGACTCAAGAAAAAACAAAACAAAACAAATGAAGATTGGGAGCGTAGCTCAGCGTAGCTCAGCACTTGTCTAGCAGGCACGAGGGCCTGGGTTGAAATCCACCACCATGGAATAGCTTTAGAGGTTATCCAGATTTCTGCAGTCACACATGAGCCTGGGTGTGTCATGTATGTGAGTGTGCGGTTCTCACAATTTCATCACATAACAGTTTCCTGTGATCGCCATCCCAGTGAAGATACAAAACCACCTCATCGCTACAAGGTCTCCCTGTGCTCCTCCTTGTAGCCATGCCTGCCTTCTTCCTCAGGCTGCACCCTGAGCTACAGGCAACCTCCCCATCTCTATGCTCTTTCACAAATGTCCTATAAATGGAATCACGCAGTGGACACAGACTGGGAGCTGGTTATATTTTGCTTCTGGCTTTTTGTTTATGGTTTTTAACTCAGCACACTTTTCTTTGAGGTTCATGCAAGTTGCCTGTGTCAATAGTTTATTCCCTTTTATTGCTGAGTAGCGTTGCAGGGTATGATGTACTGTAGTTTAGCCCATTCAGCCACTGAAGGAGAAGTGTGTGGCTTGCAGTTTGGGGCTATTAATAAAAGAGCTATGAACGTCCTGTGAAAAATCTCAGTGAACACAAATTTTCATGTCTCCGCAACAAATGCCCCAGAGTGGAGATGGCGGTGATAGGGAGGTTGTTATGTTTAGTGTTTAGAAACTGCTGTGCTGTCTTCCCAAGTTCTTGTGTAATCATGCATCCCTGTTGACAACACACAAGTGATTTATTCTCTCCATAATCTTGCCTTTGTTTTTATCCTGGGTTTTTTTTCTTCCTTCCTTTTTTTCTTTCTTTCTTTCTTTGCATTTATTTCTTTGTTTAATATCTATGTGAGTCTTTGCAGCACTTGTGTGCCTGGTGCCTCCAAAGGCCAGAAGAGGGTGTCAGATGCCCTGAAACTGGAACTACAAACAGCTGTTAGCTGTTAACACACCTGTTAGCTCTGCAGGTTCTAGGAATCGAACCCAGGTCCCCTGGAAGAGCAATCAGAACTCCTAACTGCTGAACTATGTCTCCAGCCTTACTTCAGTGTTTCACGTTATCCATCTGGGAGCTGTGGCTCACTGTGGCTTTAATTTGCCTCTCCCTGAGGTTTAATGTTGACGAACATCTTTTTGGTGCTTGTTCTCTATAAACCTCGTCAAAATTACATTGACATCTTTTTTTCATTTGCTTCTTGGATTACTGTATTTTTAATATTGAGCTTTGCGTGTACTTTACATCTTCTCTGTGCACCTTTTTCAGGTGCTTTGCAAGTCTATAATTTGCCTTTCACGAAGCAAAAAAAGGTTGCGATGTTAATGAGATTCAATTTAATATTTCTCCTTTTATGACTTACGCTTTTGGTATTGGGTCTAGGAACCCTTTGCCTCATCTGGGGTCACCAAGATCAAGTATTTCCTAGAAATTTTTATAGTTTCGTGTTTCATATTAAAGTCCTCGAATGAGTCTTGCATATCTGGAATAAATCCTACTTGGTTCTGGTGTATTGTTCTTTGTGTACACTGTTGGGTTTGATTAGCAAAGTTTTATTGGACATTTTTGCATGCCAAGTTCATGAGAAATCTTGGTCCATGGTTTTCTTTTTAAGTGTTATCTTTGGTTTAAGAATCAAGGAAATACCTCATAAAATGAGTTAGAAAGTGTTCCTTTGTTATGGTTTTCATACAAAATGCCCCCAGAGGCTCATGTGTCAAAGGCCTGATCCTCACAGGATGGCACTAAGATGATTATATCACAAGGGGGGGGAGGTTAAACCATGGACGGTGGAACCCACTGATGACCGTATAGCTGAATGGGCCTATAAAGGAAGTTGGTCGGTTCAACATGTATTTAAAGGATTTCTCTTGTTCAGGTGTGTTCTCTCTGCCCTCCCCCCTTCTCTCTCTATCTCACTGTGTTGACTTCTGCCTCCCTGCAAGCCAAAAGTGATGGAGCCACCTGAAAGCCATTGGACTGAAACCTTTAAAACCGTGAACAAAAAGAATCTTTCCTCCCTTATTTTTTTTAAGTTATTTCTCTCAGATATTCAGTCTCAGTGATAGAATGATAACAAACATCCTTCATTTTTCTGTAACATAGTAAATAAGTTGATATTAACTCTTCCAATGCTTGAAAAAAATTGCCTGGTAAAACTATTCCAGGACTAGACGTTTCTCAACAGATATTTGATGACAAATTCAATTTTTTCTCGGATTGCTGAAACAGGGTCTTGCTATGTAGGCCCAAGCTAGCTTGGAAACTTTCTATATCAATCAGGCTGGCCTCAAATTTGTGGCAATCTGTCTCCCTTTGCTTCCCAAGTGATGAGATTGCAGGTGTGCAACACCATGCCTGAATTCAATTTTTTGTTTGTTTGTTTTTTCAAGACAGGGTTTCTCTATCGTAACTCTGGCTGTCCTGGAACTCACTCTGCAGACCAGGTTGCTTCGAACTCACAGAGATCCACCTGCCTCTACCTCCCGAGTACTGGGATTAAAGGCATGTGCCACCCCTGCCTAGATTCAATTTTTAATAGTTACTAGGTTAGTGAAAACTTTTATCCACTTAATTGGTAGCAGTAGTAGTGGGCATGTGTGTGACCTGGCAGGGGGGTTGCTTGTGCACCACCATGCACATGTGAAAGCTAACGGACAACTCTGTGGAGTCAGTTCTCCCCACCACCACTTGGGTACCAGGGGGTTGAACTCAGGTCACTAGGCTTAGGCAGAAAGTGCCTATACTCACTGAGCCATCTCTCCAAAACAGTTTAATCTTGACTGGGTTTGAGTATATGGTTGTAGAAGAATTACACCATTTCTTTTAAGGCTCTAATTTTCAAGGATAAATTTCTCCATAATTTTCTGCTATTGTTCTTTTTAATTAGTACATATTAGTTGCACAAGTAATGGGTTTATTATCACATTTTTATTCATATATAAAAGGCTTTTGAACTTAGATGATATTTACCCCACCCCCATTGCCTTCCTCTGTCTCCTCCTCTGCTGGCCCCTTTCTCTTACTCTATTTTGTTTCTTTCCTTTCTTCCCCTTCCTTTCTTTTGTTGACACAGAGTCTCATTACATATCCTCAGCCTCCAGAGTCCGGGGACTCCAGGCCTTCACCACCACGCCCAGCTTTGTTATTCTGTTATTCTGCTGTGGCAGTCTCTGTTTCACTCCCGATATCGGTCGATTGTTTTCTCCTTTTCCTTTTTAAAAACAATTTATTTTTAGGTGTAGTCGTGTGTCCGTGTTTGTGTCTGTGGGTGGGTACCTGCCTGAACGCAGGCGCCCACGGATGCTGGAAGTCCTGAGGCTACTTACCAGCAGTTGTGAAGTAGCCAAGGCTGTTGCTAGGACCCGAACTCCAGACCTTTGCAAGAACAGTACGCGCTCCTAACCGCTGAGCCACCCCTGCAGCCCCGTATCCTCTCCTTCTCTTATCCTTACTAAGCCCAGTCACCAAGGTCACTGATTTCTTTTAAATTGTTAGTTTTTCCTTTCATTCGTTTTCCGTATTATTTTCCTGTTTTCTATTTTATTGCCTTTTGCACTTTTCTTTCCTTCCTTTGTTTTGGTTTTATTTTGCTTTGCCTTGTCTAAGTTCTTGGGGAGAGAATTTACACCATTGGTTTGAGATCCTTTCTAATATAAGGGTTTAGGAATGAATGTCCCTGTTGGCATTGTATCCAAAACCGTCGATGTGGGTTGGGTTTTTTTGGGGGGAGGGTTGTTTGTTTTTGTGCTTTGTTTTTCATTTTTACCCAGTGATATTTTTATTTCCTTTCAGATGCCTCTCTGACTCATATATTATTTACAGCTGTGTTGCTCAATGACTAAATGTTTGTATTTCTTTTCTCGTTGTTGCTTTTAGTTTCTAGTTTCATGCAATCTAATCCAAGAACATGCTCAGTATGCTTCCAAACCTTTTAAATTTTCTCGTTCGTTTTATGAACCAGGATGTATGTAGTCTGTCCAGGTGAATGTTCCTCGGAACAACAGAATATATATTCTCCTATTGTTGGGTGAGGTGTCCTACAAATGTCAATTTGATTCTCTTGTTTAATGGGCTTTCTCGGGTCATCCAAATCCTTGAAGGGCAAGGTGCTGGGGTCCCCAGTTACTCAATAGCCTCTCTTTCCAACCTCCCATCCCAGTTCCACTCTCTACCTAAGGATCTTCCCCTTCCGGAACCTAATCCCTCAATGGTCCAAAGTACAGAAATCACAACCTTGAGGATTATTGACATTTTAAGTAAGCCCAGTGCCTCACACACACTGGTCAAATACAGTGAAGTCCAGGTTTGGGACTCAGTGGAGACAGATGACAGAAGAGATGTCCATCATATCAAAGTTGGTCCAGAAATCAGTAAAGGAGTCAATCAGACAAAGGCAAAACTGGTTTCAACTAGAAGCCTGGGAAATCCCAATATGTCTATGAAGTTGCCAGAAAGTCAGCATCTTAACTAACAACTGAATCCAGGAGCCAACCTAGAAGCTCAAGGTTGGGATCCATGGCCTCATCGGGGCATTCAAGAGTTCCATGTGGTTTCCTTGAAGCCTTTGTGCCTAGAGCTCCTGGGACAAGGTCAAGGGGCCCCTTCCTGGACAAGCTGTTGTCCATCTGAAACAATCTCATAAACTGTGGGTCAGGAACTCATAAGGACTCACGCAGCAGAATGTGTGGAGGTCATGAGAAATTGGAAAAGATTTTGAATACTCCATAACCAAAAATTAGTTACAGTCAAATGAATCTGAGTCTGTGTTGTATCATACAGCTTCACCAGGGCCTCGTTCTGACCACACACTCCGCCTACTTTGCTCTGTGAGTACCATCTCAGCACAGCACGTGACTCGGCCAACACTGCCTGTATTGCCTCAGCTCAGATCTGAGACTGTACAGACAATGCGTTCTGCTTTTATAGCCACGTAATAATCTAAGTGTAGAAAACAGACTTTAATATTTTCCTACTATTGTTCCTCAACATGTATCAAACTAGTACATCTTTAGATTGTATTGTTAGAATATTTATTTAATTTCTTTTAAGTGCTGTTTGACTTGCTGAGTTTCATTCTATTCAAACCCACTAAATGAGTTTTGACTTGGGATTAGAACAGACTTTCCATCATCTTCTGAAATTCCCTTAGATGTATGTTTGCTATATTGTGTTACCTGTGTATATAAGATGGCACCCTCAGTATCAACAACTACAAAATCAGAGTACTGATCACCTCTGAAAAAGATTTAAAGTGATAGACATCCTGAGGTGCCAAACATTAAGCCAAGATTTAATTTTTATGTGAAAATAAGCAATCAACCCACTTTCTAAGTATGCACATCAACTGTCATCTTTAATAAATAGCAACAGTGTGTGTGTGTGTGTGTGTGTGTGTGTGTGTGTGTGTGTGTGTGTGTGTAGTTTTTGGTATTTTGTTTTTGTTTTTCCGAGATAGGGTCTCCCTATATAACTCTGGCTGTCCTGGAACTCGCTCTGGAGACCAGGCTGGCCTCAAATTCACAGACATCCTCCTGCTTCTTCCTCCCAAGTGCTGGGATTAAAGGCATGCGCCACCACCCCTTGGCTCAGGGAATTGTTTTTAAACACATTTCTTTATTATTTGTGCTCAGTAGGTGTTGGATTTGTCTACCTATTTTATATATCTATATACCTACATTCATGTAAAACATTCTCAGGACAAAAAAAAAAAAAAAGTCAGAAGTAGAAAAGTTTAAGGATCCTGATCTACAGATAACCTTCTAGCACAACTCCAAGAAATCTGGGGCTGGAGAGATGGATCCTTGGTTAAGAGTACTTGTTGCTCTTGCAAAGGACCCAGGTACAACTCCCAGCACCTATACGGAAGCTCAAAAGCCATCTGTAACTCCAGTTCTAGGGGATCTTATGCCCTCATTCTGACCTCCAAGGGCACTGCATGCACATGGTGCATGCACAAGCATGCAGCAAAACACACATGACGTAAAAGAATAAATAATTTAAAAAGGAAATTGACTCTGCTACAACAGTGTCCATCATCTGCAACAGGATGAGTGGGAAGACATCAGAAATACATCCCTGTGTACCCTCAGCTCACTATATGCTAAGGTCATATTATTTGACCCATATATCTCTTTGACCCTACAGAGATCCCCACTGGAGCATCATTAGGAAGGAAATTTCTAGGGACAGTATCAAAAGAGTGACCTTAGAAGAAAGAGAAAACACTGTAACTGACGGGTAGACTGTGTAGCCACCGACTCCTGATCCTGGAACTCTAAGAGGCAGAAAGTTTACCATTCTGATGCTCCTCGCTGTGCTTTACACATTCCTCCGCTACGTGATTTAACCTTTGATAGCTCCAAAGTGATGCTGATGCTATTCTTAGCCACATTTTCAGACTGCCACTGACTCTTGTCCTTTGATACCAACACTCCAACCTACACGACAAGAGATCCTGTTTGAGAACCCAACCCTTATCTAAAAGTCTGAGAGTTTATTCTCAAACGCACGAAGACCCTGAGCCAGAGACCTGACCTGGAAAAGTGTCCTGGAAGTCATGTGACAGATTTGGAGCCAACAGTTTTACCTCCCTTGTGACCACCCCTAGGCCCTTCTTTGTCTGCACACTGTGCCACCCATTGTTCTATCCCAAGCAAAGAGCAAGACCTGGTCTTCATAGTCGCAGAATTCCCCACAACAAGATTTATGGACATATGACTGTGGAAAAAAAAATCCCAGGCTGCCTTCTTAATCCTTGGTATCTATCCCACTGTCGCTGTATCCAGGAGGAGATGAGACAGATGCCCCTGAGGCACAAAGTCTACACTAAAATAAAGCGGAACAAGGCTATCTGCACAAAAACAGCAATCGCACGGTAGAGGAAAGCCTATGGGCACTGAACTGGATGACTGGCTCATCAAACCAAGACCCTACGTAGCGATAATGTGCAGGGAAAATTCAGTATGGGGGCCCCCATAATAAAGCTGGGACTGTAATTACTATAATGACCCCCCACTGCTATTGTGTCTTTAATTAAGTCTTTATCAGTAGGCATTTGCCACTTAAACCTAACTCAACATAACTGCAGCAGCATATCATCTACATTTTCCCAAAGAATTATGGAATCATATTTCTGTCACCAAGATGAAAGGGAATATTTAGTTCAAGTGTCATTTGCAGACAGGCTGCATAAAGAAAAGCTGTCCTTTATCTGCTCTTTCTGACGAGTGAGTCTCGGCTGAGAGATGCCAAGGGGGTTTGTGTATGTGTGTTTTGGTTTCACCCCACTTCTTCACCCACAACTCCTCTTCCTTTCTACATAAACCATGGGGAAAGAATGCCACCAAATTAATAACACACATGATTACAGCAAATCCCTTGAGGTGGAAAGGGGCTGACACTCTCGAGGGAAGCTCAGAGACACTGAGCAAGATGGTTCGAGTCACATTCGGGTAAGACTGACCAGGCCAGGCCTGTAGCCCCCTGCCCACAAGCTGTGTTCTCTTCCCCCATCTTACTCAGCAAGATACACCACCTCGGCCTAAAGAGACCACATTCGGAGTTCGGGTTTCCAGTCATAATTACTTCCTTATGTTAGCATTAAAGTGAATGCTCATTTTTGGCAGAGCCCAGGCACACCGGCCAGACAACCCTGTCAGGAAAGGCTGCCAGTTCCAAGCCTCCTCAGCTGCTTCAGCAGGGCTCCCCTTGTTGAGGGAAACATGAGTATTAGCTCTGGCCCTCGCCTGTAGGGGGTAACTGGATCTGTTTGGGATCCAGTGAAAGCCCCCACCTATCCCTGTGGTCAACATGTCTGGCCAACACTGGCCTCTCCCAAGAGGCTAGTCGTTCATGTCATTGTGCACATCAAAAGCCTTTTGGTTTGAAAGCCTGTTCCACCAAAGGTGTACATTCTTCCTAACTAGAGGATGGACATTGGGTCTCTGCTAAAGGAGAGAAAAGGGGTTGTGGATGGAGCCCTCCATGGGACACCCCTGTAGAAGAAGCCGGGGCTCCCAGTGGTTGTGTGGTTCTGCATTTCCCAACAGGCCCATGGCTGCGCAGATGCATCAGACTCTGCTGTTGATTCCAGGTCTCCCAGCTCCTGCTGGGGAAGCCTGGCGCTGCCACCGATTTCCACCTCTTTTCAGTGTCATCTTTGGCCACTTTCCTTTCCGTTCTAATTTCATTTTGAACAGCATAGTAAAGGCTTTGGCTGGCCACGGAAAGAACTGCAAATGAGAACAAAATGGAGATCCTGGAGAAGCATGCTTCCCCGGAGGACCTGAGAGGAAACTCTATTCAATTTTCTCCCATATATTTGCACCCAGCTGGGGAGTGTTTCAGGTTTTCCCACCTTGGCAGGGACACCTGCTGAGAAGGTGCTTGGCCTTACAAGTGGGGCTGCTGCTGCTGCTGCTGCTGCTGCTGCTGCTGCTGCCTGGCTTACACTGCCTGCCTGCTGCTATTTACAAGGCCCAGCCTGAAAAGAGCTCCCCATTTGGAGAAGAAATCCAAATCATCTTCCACTCTGAATTTAACGACAGTTCCCACCCCTTGAGCAAATGTAGCCCTCCAGCCTGGATCTGCACTTTGGATGCAGAAGTGAGATGGGAAGCTAGAGACGGTCCTTGCTGCAGAATCTTCTTCCTCCAGCTTGGCTTCACCTGTAAAAAGGGCTCTTTACTATAAGGGAGGGTGGTGGTGAATCCCAAGCGAACCCTGTCATTATAGACCTCAGCTCTGCTTCTCCTTCCTCACCTGCCTCAGTGCCATCTTCCCTAGGGTTCTGCACACAGTCAGGAATGGCTTCTGAGGATGGAGCCTAAGGATGGAGGCTCTGAGAACAATGGGTCTGTATCCTGAAGGTGGAACCGAGGATAGAGACTCTAAGAACAATGGGTCTGTATCCTGAGGATGAAGGCTCCAAGGGCCGTGAGTCTGTATCCTGAGAATAGAGGCTCTGAGCTCGAAACAGGACCTCTCAGCAGCCCAGCCCAGGCTCCTAGCCTTCTCCATTGAGTCTGCTGCTCTTGGTGGTGGGGGAGGTGGGGTCTCAAGCTGGAGGCTGCCTCAGCTGCTACCCTCAGCTGATACCTTTTGGTTTGACAAAGGACCTTGCCAAGTGATGAGCGCCATAAGCCAGCATCTGGTAGTTTGTCTCAGTATACAAATGCTTGGCTTTCCTGGGACCGAATCACCTAGCGATAAACAATCCTAGGTTCTTTACCACACCCACACGTTATGATGCTTCTCTAGGTAATGCCAAGCTCTCCCTGGAGCAGAAAAGAAACATCCGTAGCACAGGATTCAGCCAGCGACTGCTTACCTCCTATGAGACAGCTCTGATTCAATAGGCCTGGAGACAAAAGCGTACCCAGTCTTGATGTTTTCTCTCTAATGGCAGTGAACACCCCCTGCCCTGTGAGGACCGCCCTGTGAGGAGCACTTCGCATCCACTGCCTCAGTTTATCCTCACAACCACTTGACAAGGTAGGCCTTTTACAGGAGATGGAGAGTGAGATTCAGAGAGGGTAACCACCTGGGCTAAAGGTAGGACACCTGGCATGAGATGGCGCTGATTTCAGAGATCAGGTGGCTTGAGTCTGTGCTCTCAGGGACTGCAATGCCAACCTGGAAGAAAGTTCAATGTTGAAAGTCAGAGGGTTCTTTCTTAGGCTGTTTTAATGTGAGATAATGACAACGTCCCAACCACGATTCAACTAAAGGAAATTCCTTAAACAATCTTTAAGCACCACTTGGTTCAGGCTATATGAAAATGGCACCTGCAATTCTCCTTGGCCCCAGGAAAGGTATCCCTACAGAAAATCTAGCACACGTCAAAGGTAAGTATAGTGCTAGGGATTAACCCGGGGGCTTTGTGCATTCCAGACAGGTGCTTTTGCCTGGGTCTCATCCCCAATCCATCCTAGTCTACTTTTTCTTAGGAGAGGAGTAGGAACAACGCAAAATATTATGTAGTGGCATAATATGCAGCTGTAAAAAAAATAGATGAATCTGCACATCTTATATTATGAACTGGAAAAGGCAGGACGGTGTATATTGTATGATGCCTTCTGGGTAATGAAAGATGGCAGGGAATGACGTATATTCTATGTGTATAGTTTCACAAAACCCAAGAAGAACAGCACAAATCTAGTGCCAGCGATGAGAGCAGAGGAGGGGAACATGGGTGGTGAGAGGGGACAGATGCTTCTAGGCACATACAGTCTTCAGATTTTTTAAGTCTTCAAGAAGGTAAAGTATCACTTATTGGAGAAGGGAAATAAATAGCTTGAACAGTACCTGAGAAAGGGCTTCTGTCCCTCAGCTGCTACATGGCAAAGTTGGGATTTTTAACCCACATGTGTCTGCCCCCAACTTCAAGTGCTCACTTCACCCACAAACCCAGGGAGGCACCTGGCCTTTCATAGACCTGCCCCATGGGGCCTTGTAGATCTCCCCTACAGAGGTCCCGGCTCTGGGGATGTCAAGGCACCGTTTCCTTCAGGTTTTATCTGTTTAGTTTCCCTCAAGGAATCAGGCAGTAGTTAACCAATCAAGCAAGCAGCCACCTGCAGGGCATAGACTGCTCTCCCAAGACAGGTTTGCATTCGCTGCCCTGTGAAAGCCGAGCATTTAATGCTCATCTGTTTAGGATGAGTTGTGTGCGCTAAGCCCTCCTGGTAACAAATAACGATACTTGCCTAACACGCATTATGCCTGTCAGCCTGGTTTATGGCTGCACCTTGGCCTGCGTTAAGGAAAGGGCTGATGCTGCCAACACAGAGTAAAGACGCTATTCTACACAGAGCAGAAACATCAAACAAAAGCTCGAACTTTACAGCCCGTCTGTTCTGTCGTCCAAAACAACAACAAAAAAAGCTTCCAAAGAAACAAAAGAAGGTCACTTTCTATCCTCAACATTTTCTCTCAACTCTGGAATTATCTCAAAGCTGCCCAAGAGCTTTAGAACATCACTCTCAACATCACAGGTACAGATGGCTGAGGGTTCTTGATGTTGACGTGAGCCTCTCCCAGACCGCTAGCCTCTGCCTCAGAGGCGGGAGGCAGGGGTACCCAAGGCTAAGTTCCACAGGGCGCTCACTTTCTTGGAAGGTAGACGGGCCAGAGTTCCTCACCCTCCATACAGGCTGGCCACATTTGTTCCACTTCCCACTGCCAAGTAAGTAAAGTGAACTGCCTGAGTGCTGTGGTTTTCCTAGCAGTGGATGGAGAACAGGAGTTATTTTCTGTAAAACTGTTGTTCTAAAGAGGGCCCACATTGGCAATAAATTCCATTTTGAATGCAAATACATATAGCCAAGGTCTGCTTGATACAAAATTATGAAGCAAGACTGTTGTAGGCAATCTTCAGCTCCCCCTCCTTCCCCATTCTCCCTCACCTGGTGAAGCCTACACTTGTGGGGTGGGGGTGGGGGTGGGGGGTCCGAGGTGCCAGGAGCATGGTGGGCATGAGAGTAAGAAGGGCAAAGTCCTTACAGAGATCAAATCAGTGGGTGCTAAAACACATGGAAGGCAGCTGGAAAGTGTCAATGAGCACCCCCACCCCGGGGGCAATCAAGGCTTCCTAGAGGAGATACTTGAAGTTTAAAGACTGGCCAACCACCGGCTTGGAGTTAGAGGCTCTGCATTTCAAAACATCACTAGTCCAAGTAGCTTTAGACCATTTCTAGTGCCAGGCAAAACTGCCCGTCATGGAAATCGATTATTCTTTTTTGTTTTTCTTAAAACTCAGCTTTTTTTCACCAGCACTTGGGTGCTGAAGTTATCTGAGGTCAAGTGAAGATACAAAATAGCACTGAGCCATGTCACTGCTGGAAACCATGTTGATGTCCGTGACCCGGGCTGCCACCAGAAGCTATGTAGTTATCTGTGATCCGTGCTGCCAGCATAGAGCATCTTGATGTCCACGGTGTGTCCTGTCTCTGGAGACCATCTTTATGTCCATGATCCACGCTCCAACCAGGAAACCATGTTGATGTTCGTGATCCACGCTCCAGCCAGGAAACTATGCGGATGTCCGTGATTGGTGCTCCCTCCAGAAACCATATCTCTGAACTGCGCTCCTCCAGAAACCATGTAGATGTCCATAATCCAGGCTGCCACAGAAAGCCATGTTGATGTCAGACATCCATTCTGCCGCACGGGCTATGGGCAGGAGAGCTTCTACAGCAGTGGTGTCAACTGCAGAGTCATGGCTGAGAATAAGAGACATTGAGGCCTTCTGTACCAACCTCTCCCTACAAAAGAGAAAATTTTAATAGAGTCACTGAAGTGTAGCTCTTCACAGTTGATGCCTTTTGGTGGGGGTCAGGGACTTAAGAGTCAGTTCTTTTCAAGGGTCTACCCACTGGAGTCTGAACGTGATGCCCCCAACAAAGACACAGCAACAAAAAACAGACTTAGATTTCTTTCCTTATTATTTTTTTTTTTTTTTGGAGGGCACAAGGGTGGGAGAGTGGACCTGGAGGAACAGGAAGTGGGTATGATTGGGATACATTGTACGAAATTCTCAAATAATTAATAAAAATATTATGAAACCTGAAAAAATAACACTGATATAAGTAAAAAGCTCATGCCTCTCTAACCTACCTGGCCTGCAGGTGCATCTGCTGAGGAAACCTTTCCACACACTGTTATTCCTCTCCATGAACTGCAGCCTGCCTACCACACACCAAGGTGGAATGCGTTTCTGCAAACTCACTGAAACCCTAAGCCGCTCTTAGAATATTTCTTCGAAGGCCAGTCCACTGATCATGTGCTCTGTTTCTATAGTTCCAAAGCTTCCCCACACTCATCTCCCTGTTGACATCAAAAGTGACCTTTGCCTGAAGCAGGACCAAAACACCATGCAGGAGGCAAGCTGGGTCCCAACAAGAGAATCTGGAAGCATCCCTATTCCTCAGAGTTCTCCAGTCACAGGAACCCCCAGCTAAGTATAGTAAGGGAGTATATTTGGGGTTGCCCATTTCTGTTGAAGACCTTGCAAGCATCAGTCCATGTCATTCCCATAACAACTGAAGCAGTTGAAGCCACTTCTGCAAAACCAAGCAGCAAGTAATGTGTTCAGGAGCACAATTAGCAATGAGAAAGTGCTAGATTCACGGCTAGAACGTCAAACCTTTGAGCTTATTCCAAGCTATGCCATAACCATGTTTTGGGTGGAGAGTGGAGTCACTGGGGCCCCATTCAGCCCCAAATCTCTGCCTCATTGCTTAATTATCAATAGGACACTACACAAGTCACACAGCCTCTTCCAGGCTTTAGCATCCTCCCCTGTAAAGTGGTACCAGTCTCAGAAGCTACTTCAGAGGCAGTAGGTGACTCTGTCCATCACATAAAGCTATTGGCATGGGGCCAAGTGGCATTTTGTAGATGTTTCTGTCATTACACATTTGCAAGCCTGTCTCAGCCCTGACCAGCCCTAAGAGCAGTGACCAGTCTTGTTTCTTTCTCCTCAGGTGGCCATCGGAGTTCCTCCCTTGTAGCAGACCCTCAGGAGATGTTTTTCACTGACTGGTTCAACAAAATGGCTATTCTCTGCTATTCCAAATGATCAAGTGAGGGCTGCCTCTATTTGGACACAAAATAGCCTCTTTTGCTGAATTCTATTCCGTAACATTCGGAAATAAATTATCAAGTGTTTAAAGAGTTCGTTCTCGGATTCTTGAATTAGAAGAGCTATATAATTCTTTTCTTCTCTACAGGAAATGAGTGGAAGTCGTCCCCATTTTGTCTCCAGGAGTTCCTCAGGCTCTGGTTCGCACTTGAGAAAGGCCTCCCTTTCCCACGTAGAAGCATCAAAATCTACAAAATAAAACATACCCAAGTAGGAGGGGGTGGATTTTCCCCTTCTGTAAGAAAATTGATAGTTCCTTAAAAAACCAATGACCCGTTGAGATTTCACCTTTCCTCAGAGAGACTCCAGAGGAAATCTGCGCTAGTGAAAATAAAGCATATTGCCGTCGATCCTGGGTAATTTATCACCTGGCACTTAATTTACTCTTAGAAATAACTGATACTGTCCCCTCCACAACCTACACACATTCCCCCCTCCCACCAAAGGCACAGTCTCCATGCCCCACAGGTCAACATCGTTCCCGCCACTGGGCCTACCCCAGGCTTCCACCACAGTCCCTTCGGCTGAGTGGCCTCTTCTCTCCAAGTTCTCGAGAGCTATATCCAGGTATTGAGAGGGCCCCGCTCCCTCTGGAGGCTCTGGGAGAGGACCATTTGCAGCACCTGGTGTCTGTCAGTATCCTTCTCATTCTTTAATTGTAGATTGCAGCAGTGCAGTTTCTCCCTCTCTTCCACATGGCCTGATCCCATCTTTGTATTACAAATAATCTTCTTAAGAGGTCATCAGCAAGGTGGAGGTGGGGCCCTCCATAATGCAGTATGACCTCATCCCTCACTTGGTTATGCCTTCACAGACCCTAAGTCATGTTCTCAGGGTTCTCACAGATGCAGAATTGTAGAGGACACTATTTCAATCCAGAATAGAAAAAGATCGGTATGAGTGAAGAGAGACTTACAAGCTAACTTTAGGGTCTGACTTGAACGGTTTCAGGTTTCCTCCCTGCATTAAAAATAAATGGGTCGTGATGCCCGTATTCCACAATTACAGAGACATTCCTGTAGCTTTTGATTCCTTTACTGCCCAACAGAATAGCAACAAACCCTTCACTCTTCTAAATTCTGTCTGCAAGAATGACATCCAGGAGTCACTACCAGCTCACGGCTGAGGGGTCATCGGTCCCTCTTACAGCTAGACATCTATCAGGACTGAGGTTCAAACGGAGTATAACTGGAAATGTGTGACTCTAAGGAAGCAAGTGTCAAAGGTGGCATGAGTTAGGACATGTATAGATGTTGCTTCAGCACCTACAGTAACCAGCGAGGCTAGAGTCAGAAAGCAAGTACTGAGAGCAGAGACAGTGGAGGTTATGTCCGTCCCACACACACTGGGCCACAGCTCTGTGCCAGGGAGCCTGCTCGGTGCTTCCAGATGCTGTTTATACATTCTCTCACACACACGGGCAAACTAAAGGGCCGAGGAATCAGGTGGCTTGGGAAAGGCCGAAAAGCAAACCACGATGGCCAAGGCCAGCAGTACTGACATTCCTGCCGGCCTTCTGCCACAGCCCAGAGGAGAGCAGGCAGCAGCATCCCAGGTCTCCAGTCACAATTCTGCTGGGAGCTGGTCCAACCTGAAGCTCTCTTGCTGTACAATTGGGTTTGCTTTTTTCGACTTCTGGTTGGGAACTGGCAGCTGTTTTCTATTGCATTTCCAATGTGCCTCTGTGTGTATCTTGGAGAGAGGGAGAAAGAAAATATGGGTCAATATAAGCAGACTCTTAAAGGCTTATACTTTATCATTGTAATAATCATAATATATTTTACTTTACAGCCACTCATAACTGAAGCCTCTGGGCACCCTAACAAAAATAGCTAAAAGAAAAAAAAAAAGAAATTATATTAAACAAAGGAAATATGACTATAAAACCCCAATAGCCAGGAAACTAAATGAACAACATAAAACCTCCAAACAGCAAAACTACAATGAAACCAAGACAGGGAGGGGGAGAGGAACCTTTTCACGAGCCTTCTCCTGAAGAATTCCACACAGCGGAATTCGCATCTGTTTAAAGCACCATAATTTATCGACTTGACATCAAACCCAGAACCAGTCATTGTAAACCTTTCCAGGAGAAATGCTCAGAAAACTAACCAGGTGGTCGGGGGTGGTAGTGCCGGGCGTCTGCAGCACGTAGCCAGGGCAACAATGACTTTAAATTTTTATGTTCAAATATATCCATGTGAAGTTCCACATCTTGGTACTAAGATGTAAAAATTAATTTGTTCCATGGAGAAGCAAGATGTAAAAAGTAGGGCCTTTTAACAATTGGGTTTTTTTTTTTTTTCCTAAGCTAGTTCACTCACTAAGTCCCTGCCTTTAAAAAAGAGAGAAGACGAAGGAAGAGGAAACCTTTTGGTTTCTAAAGCAGCCAAGGCACTAAGTCCATCCTCCCTCTCTGATACTGGAACTGCCTCAAAACTAGCAATTCCCTCTGGCTCATGGTACCACATCTTCCTGTTTATGAGCACAATCTATCCCCCAAGCAATGGCTTCTCACGGCCCTCCTACACATTCCTGTTGAACTTGGGGAGCAGAGCCTGCTAGGGAATGCTCTTTCAAAGACTCCTTGGGTTAGGACAGCCCAAGTGACTACAAAACCACTTGGTTGGCAAAATAAAACACAAAGCTCAAATGCTAAGATGCGTACTGCGCTGGTATAAAATGCTTGTGGATCCGGAAGTCCTTTCAGAGTCACATCTGACCTCCGGGTCTAGGACACTTGTGGATGTATCACAGAGCCTGATGCGGCTTCAAGAGCAAAGCCGTCGAGACAGGACGGCAGAGTAAAGAACACACACAAGGAAATATCTACCATCTGTATATGTAGATTAAAAAAAGAAAAACAAAACACACCCAAATGGCACCTGACAGTCTGGAGAGCACCCAAACAGATCAGAAGGACAAGAGGGTGCCTCACCGGGGAGCAACCCAGCTCTGGGCCAGGGCAAGCCAATGGGGAATTTGTCGCTTTGTTTTTACAGAAGAGTTTGTGTTCGTATACTGCTTATGCAGGGGAAAAGAAACTTAAGAACTCAAGTGCTACTCTTGCAGAGGACCCGGGTTCACTTCCAAGAACCCACATGGTGACTCACAACCAACCGTAATTTGACTTCCAAGACCATTTCTGGCCTCCATAGGTTTCTGCACATACCTGGTACAAAGAATACACTCAAGGACACACATATAAAATAAAGGATTTTTCTTTAAAACTAGAACCTAGCTTGCTTCAGAAAATAGTATCATTCTAGAAAATCTATACCAGTTAGCAAATGAAAGCTGATGATCTGATAAGACCAAAGCCTGGAGAGCCCAGGGTTCTTGTGCAAAATGGTGCAAGTCTAAGCTGCCTTACAGAGCTGGATCTAAACCCCAATGGAAAATGACACACTGTAAAATTCAGTCTCTGCAGTAACTAAGGTCATTCTACACTAGCGTAGATCGGGTCCCTCTGCCAGAGAGGATGTGGCCTCGCTACCCACCATGTAGTCATCACACTTGGGCCATGTGCCTCATCAGCACTGAACCCCTTCCTAGGCTGCTGATAGAGCAGACAGCATACGCTCATACCGATGAAGACCCAGATTGGTCTCTCTCGTTTGAAGCAGCCTAAGTGTTGGTCTAGAAGAGTTCAGAGTGTGACTCAGACATAATCCTCATTCATTACGATTGCTCATCTACATTTCCCAGTTCAGGCAGAAAGATCTACGCTGGGCTTTCTTGGAGCACCATGAAGACATTTGCTTCTTCTGTCCATCGGAGGTATCCCTCTTACACAAAGAGAAAGTGAAATGACCTGTGGTACTCTGAGACTGTCCGATGATTGAAGCGGACTTCTGAAATTGAGATAGACAATAGGAGTTGGTGCAGAGCTTTCCTAAAAACAGGTCACCTGCATCTTCCACTGACTGTGTCATTTAGCTTGGCCAGTCAAAGCGATTATACAGGTATGGCTGGGGAGAACATTTGGAATTTATAACAAAATGACTATGCTGTCCTCTTCCGTGACATCTTGGAGAACTATATTCCCAACCCCACAAGTCAAATAGACAGTGGTTCAGGGCTAACGTTTCATTATTAGTGAAGAGAACCCAATGAGGCAGATTTTTCTCTTTGTTCGGCCCGTTTTGTACACATAAAACCCCAGGGTGTGGCAGGGTGGGTGTGGCATGGCTTACTCTCAGATTTTACACAAAAAGTTTATTAAAAGAATAGCAAGCTGGGCGGTGGTGGCACACACCTTTAGTCCTAGCACTGGAGAGGCAGAGGCAGGCGGATCTGTCAGTTTGAGGCCAACCTGGACTACAGAGTGAGTTCCAGGACAGCCAGAGTTACAACAGAGAAACCGTGCCTCAAAAAATAAATAAATAAATAAATAAAAATAGCAAATAACAAGTCAAATCAAACACCAGCTCACTTAGGGGTGGGAGGGTGGGGAGATTCATGTTGTGATTTTCCACCATTTTGATGATATAACCAAATAAATGGAGTCAATTCCTATTCAATCTAGCTCCTTTTTTTTTTAAGTTTGAGCTCAGTTCCTAAGGGATTCACAGAGGTGTGCTGCTTTTCATATCTGTATTTGGATTTAGCAAATTAGCAGGATTATTTGTTTCTGGTGTATAGACTGGATCCAGATCTGTTTTTAAGCTTCAAACTCCTGCAGGATTTTTTTTTTTTAATTTATAGACCTCCTTAATCCCCTATTCTGTTCAGAAGTATCCAGATTGTCAGGCCAACACACGAGCAGACCTCAACAAAGCAGCAAGAAAAAGTCTAAAACAACAGACAAATAACCACGGGAAAGGCTCTTCATCTTTTGTTGAGTTTGAAATGTGCCAAGTTGGTGACGGGGAAAGAGGTTTGTGATATTCTCGGGAACATATTGTCCCTGTTATAACCAGCCCACGTTCACCGGGGCTGCCAATTATCCCCCAGCCACCATTTTCTTCCTTTAGATTGATCTCCTGCTCCAGGCTGTTTCACACCCGTGACTCTGAAGCTTCCCTTGTGGCATGTTGGCTAATTAAGAGCAAAATCCATCTCTTGATGAAATAATGCCACCACTGAAAAGGAATTCTACATTTTTTTTTTTTAATTCTTAATCAGGCTGGAAGGAGCAGTATTCTAACACTTGTATCAAGCATAGGAAAAAAGGTCTATAGCTAGCAATTAGCGATGATGAAAAGGACAGCGATTTAAGCATGTTGCAGTGACATTTTTATCAAATTAAATGAGTTTGCTAGGCCACCAGCTGCATATGCTTATTGTCATTTACTGTTTGGACAGAAACACATCAGCCACTGAGTATCAGGAGGTGCGGAATTTAATAAGTCATTTTGACACCGGTGTGAAAGGAGCAGATCAGCATTCTGAGGAATGTGTTCACACTCCGAACAGACAGGCAGACATTCTAAGCATTCGAGGTGACACCAATCAACAGGAAGAAATGATGAGAGCAGGCTAGGAGCAGCCAGAGGTAGTGGCAGCCTCAGAGGCAGCCACAGAAGACACACACACACACACACACACACACACACACACACTGCCGACGCAGGAAGGATACATGACCACCCCACGCTTACTGTTTCTGAGTAGGCTCCACGGAGCGTGTGAAGGGACAAGCCCTTCAGGTGCATTTTAACAGTATCCGTTCTAGGCACTGGAGGTTTTCATTTATAATTTTAAAACATAGTCCCTCATAACAATGGCAGATGATCAGTCTTCACATTTGGGTATGTTTTGCCCCTGTGCGTGTGAACACATTGTCCAATTCTAAAGAAATAACGACAAAAATCTTCCACCTGTTTGGACAGAAACCAAAGACCTCATTTCCCTGTCTACTTAAAACTTACCTTGCTGCCTAGTAAGGAGAGCTAGTGGTACTTAGTTTAAATTGATCATGGGGTGGTATGTTGCTTTCAAAGTTCTTGCTTGAAATATGAGAGTATAGCATGCCATTCTGGTACTCTCAGAAGCTATTTATGTCCCGGGAGAGAGCTGCCACCAATGTCTTAACCCTGTACCTCGCATCAGAGTTGAAACACGCAAGCTAGTCGATTACCAATTACAGCTTAAGACACACAGGTGTAATTGACAGCCTAACAAAGGTGGCTAGTAATTAGCTTCTGGCTTCAGAAGTTGCTAATGCCATCTAGTGGAAAAGGTAAATTGGGCCACTTGCACATCGAGGCAGCCTCATCCCAGATAAAAGTGGCATTGTGCTGAGCGTCTGATCTCAAATGAATCTAAAAAAATATTCCAATTCCATGCTTTCATAAAACAAGAGCAGGTTTCAGAAAACAAGGCTCGCACAGCATCCCCTGAAACGTCTGCCCTGGAATGAATCAGCCAGCACCCTATCTACACGGACGTTCTCCTCAGTCTTCTTCCTCTTGTTATCAACTAGACTTCAAAGCCAGAGATAGGAAAGTTAATGTTAATTGTTATTTTTGCAAGGCTAGTGGACTTTTAAAATAAATTTTGAAGTTTTTTTTTTAAATCTAAAACATAGTTCAAAGAAAATGTGTAACGCCAGCTTAACCCTAGAAACTGCTCAATTCCCAGCAACTATCCATAGATCTTCCTCCATGGAATTCTACAGAGAGAGTCCACACAAGGACAGCACTGGTGGATGTGGGCCTCCCCTCAAACGCTCCCCACGCAGCTTGAGCCACGGATGTGGTTGTGCCGCAAGAACCAAAGAAACTTCGAATATTGTGAAAACAAACAGTAACGCGCAGTTCATTTTGCATATGAAGATGGATGATGTCCACACGTATCCTTGTCTTCCACGTGACCCGCCCCGAAAAGTCTTCATTAGGGAACGGCATGCGAGAAATCCACGCAGAGAATCAGAGGACCCTAAATTTCATAAACAAATGTGAAAGTCATCTCCCCTTTCCTCCCTTACCACTGCTTCCTCGTCCACACAACAAAGAAGGTGGATCTGAAGTAAATTCAAAAGCTCTTGATGGGTGTGGTGGTGCACACCTTTAATCCCAGCTCTCAGGAGGTAGAGGAAGGAGGATCTCTGTGAGTTCAAGATCACCTGGGTCTACATAGCGAGTTCCGGGACAGCCAGGGCTACCTAGTGAGACCCTAGCTCAAAATTTAAAAAAATAAGTAAATAATTTTTAAAGCCCTTTTGGAACTGGGGAACCAGAGTTACAAATCTGGCTGTCTCAAAAATAATAATAATAATAATATAATAAGTTGCATTAAACTAAGTTTTAAAACCTTTCATTCTTTAAAATCCACTTCTTTAGAATTTCAAATCCAAAATTCAGATCTTCTGTTTCAGTGTAACAACTGTATTTTTAAAAATGGCATCTTTATAGCTATTTCCTGTAAACAGTAATTTAAAATGTATTTTGTTTTGAACGGACACCCAGTGCTGTGTGCCATGTGTTGTAATCAGGCCAGAGTGGCTGGACGCCGCCACTCAGACATTTATCATTTTTTCTGTGTTGGGAAAATTCAAAATCCTCTCCACTGAGAATTTTAAAATAAATACAATTAGTTTTACTAAAAGTTATCTTATTATGAGTTTTGCAGTAAACAACGCTTTTCAGACTGTCCCCAGTTTTAAAATCAACTTATTAAAAAGAGGAAACAACTACAACTTACATGAACTCTAATCCTTAAACATAAAGCTGTGTTCCTGACACTTGGGGACTGAGGCAGGAGGATTATGAGTTAGAAGTTAGCCTGAGCTACAAAGTGAGACCTTATCTCAAAAAAAAAGAGGTGAAAATAGAATGTATAACCTACTTAAACATTATTGTAGGGATTAAAATATATTTTATTTTAATGTTTGTAAAATAAAATATTTTTTCGATCAAGAAATGCATAGCCGTACTACAAGTGAAATCTTTTTGAGAAGAAGTGAGAAATGGCCAGAGAGATGGCTGGGTGGTTAAAGGCATCGACTCTTCTTCCAGAAGACTTAGGTTGGGTTCCCAGCACACACGTCAGCAGCTCACAACTACATGTGACTGCAGCTTCCGGGGATGCTATGCCCTCTTCCAACCTCAACAGCAACCAGCACAGATGTGGCATAGACCCAGAGACATGTACAAATACATAAAAACAAACGTAAAGGCAGGACATGGTGGTGCACACCTTTAATCCCAGCACTCGGGAGGGAGAGGCAGGCGGGTCTCTGTGTGTTCAAAGCCAGCCAGGTCTACAGAGTGTGTTCCAGGCTAGCCAGGGCTACATAGAGGGACCCTGTCTAAAAATAAAGAAGGAGAAGGAGAAGGAGGAGGAGGAGGAGGAAGAAGACAGAAAAAGAAAAGAACTCATTGTCCTTTGGGCATTGGAACATGAAAAACCATTCATTTCACACAACAGCCTAGTCCTCTCAATCACATCCTACTGTATAATATTGTCATAACTGGCATAATCTGATATATAAAATTCTGTATATTGATTTTAATAATGGTACTCACTTTTCTGGAAATAGAGAATGGAACGCATTATTGTCCAGATTTGCTTAAATATACAAATGCACAAAGAAAATTAAAATCCCCCGGAACCTCACCACACAGCTATTCTAATTTACTGTTATTTCTTTAACATTCTTTTTCTATGCATAATTTAACACAGTTAAAATTGCACTACGTATTCTGATTTTAAGTACAATTAACCCAAGAAGAGTCATTCACAAGTCCTAGTTGGAAGACGTTATAAAGAGGATCTTAATCACAGATCGTATGTGCTACTGGCATTTTATTCATTTTTCATAATTACAAAAAAAAAGACTATACACTCTGGTCATTCAAAATGAGCTCTGAGGAGCATAGAATTATTACTCAAGTCCTTTGTCAGTGCAAGCCTTTCAGAACACTGAGTAAAAATCTCTATCAGTGGCAGGATGAAGAAAACACCTTCTGGATTTTACTCCAGAAACACAGCATCCCTGACACATAATGGTGAAGGCCTGGTTTTACAACAGAAAAAAAAAGTGGTTCGGGTTCTTTAAGTAGCAGGAGATTCTAACTAAACCATCAGGTAAGAGGACAGGTGTTGGTCTCCTTGGGGGATCTGTTCCCAGACCCTGGGAGATATAAAACCCGTGAATGCCCAAGGCCCTAATATAAAACGGTGCAGATTTGCATAAAACCTATCTGTTAAATGAGCTCCAAAGTACTCACAGTACCTAAGAGAGTGTAGGTGCTGTAGAAGCAGCTGATAGTCTGTGTTGTTTGGAGACGATATTAGGAAGAATCTTTGCGCATTTTTTTTTCTCTTTTTAATATTCTTGACTGGCAGTTAGCCGAATCCACATATGGGGTTTTGAAAGGCCTACTGCATTTTCGAATCACCATTTTCCGATGCTGTAAAAACAGCCAGACTCTGGGCTGGAGAGACAGCTCCATGGTTAAGAGCACTGGCTGTGCTTCCAGAGGACCTGGGTTCGATTCCCAGCACGACAGTTGGCTCACAATTATCTGTAACCCCAGTTCCAGGGGGGATCTTACACCCCTCTTCTGGCATCCAATGACATTGCATGCACACGGTGCACAGGCATACATATAGGCAAAATGCCCAAACACATAAAAATATATAAAACAGCCAGACTAAGGATAACTTTGTGGAAACCTCGCAGCACCCGCATCCCTTACCCTCAAATTACAAACCCATGTGAACCATGTGAATATATGACTGATGCCATTAAATTCCTGATTGTGGAATCTAAACTATACTTAAGAAAGTATTTATAAATCATTTCATACCGTGGCTTTCCTCATTTCCAAATCCATTCCTCCTGAGTTGGCTAAATTCTGAATAACTCTTCGTGCTGTCCACACCTCGGCATGTCTAAGATCTCTGGGTTTGCACTTCCATGATGGGGAGCAGCCAATCGGCTTTCTGGCTTGGACGTCGCTCCTAAGAGCACAGGGACCAGCCTGGGTTTCATTTCATTACAGACTAATTTTGAGCCTAGATGCCGACAGCTCTCTCTATAGCCTGCTTAGTCAAAAGGCACAGGTGGAACTCAAGAGCCGACCTTAGCTTAAAAGATGCTCTCATTTCTTTTCTTTTTTTCTGGTTTAAAGGTTTTTATTTTTAAGGGACAAAAATATAAAAATTAAAACAAAAAGGAAGCATCTATGGAGTACCATGTGTCTTCACGCACACATATATTGTGTAATGTTTCAGGGAGGATAAATGTCTACCTCCCTAACCATGACATCTATCATTTTCTATGCAGAACACATGCTAAATCCTTTCTTCTGGCTCCCCCACCCCCCCCCCCGCCCTGGCTCTGGAGACATCCTTGCCACGGTCGGATGGCTTTGAACTCTTCATCATCCTGAGGGCTGGGATAACAGATGTGTGCCACCAAGTCTGGACCATGTTGCTTTTTTAAATGTGGCCGTACAGTGCTGTCTGCAGGGACCCTGCTGTGCAGTCACACACCTTGCTCCTATCTAACTATAGCTCTAACTGTAACTATAACTATATAGCTCTAACCTTTAAACAATCGTTTTCCATTCCTCCCCACCCCCTATTCTCTACAGCTTCTGTTAACTACCATCCCACTCTAAATTTCTTTCAGAGCAGCTCTTTTTAGATTTCACATACCAGTCAAAGTGCTTTGTGCCTCACACTGGGTGCCTGGCTTATTTCACTTAACATAATAACCTCCAGTTCCATCCATATTTCTGCAAATGACAGGACTTTGTCCTTTTTGTGGCTGAGTACTACTTCATATGTACCCTCATTTCTTCATTCCTTCGTCAGCTGACTACTTCTTCCCACTTTGTGGTTACTGTAAATAGGGCTACCTGAGGCGTGAGAACACAGACACCACTCCAACAATTTGATTTAATCTCATTTGATAAGACATTTCCCTTCCAAAAAGAAAAAACATTTAGCTAGAAAGATACAAATTATAATAGAAAATACACATAATTCTTTATCCACACAATAAAATGTTAATATTTTATCATATTTGATTCAGATCTTTATTATACAAATAAAATATATCTGATAACACTCAAACCTCTTCATTTTCCTATAAGTAATTTTTAACTTACTCTGAATCTAAATCCATATTCACATTTTTCTATTTATATATTATCCATGAATAAGCTATAGTGAGTTGTGTCTACTGCGTGTATTAAGTTTATGATTACAACATACTAAAGACAGCACCATTCCCTCTTTTACATTTGAATATTATGCTCTATGGAGCAGCTGTGTTTAAACTCTCTACCAATACCTCCAACAAAGGTATAATCAAGGAACAGCCAGATTCCATCCTTAGCATAGGAGAATATGAACATTTACATGGTCCTACCCCTAGTCTTTGAGCCAAAGAAATCAAAGATGAGGTACCCACACTGAATATCACCAAACTGTAAATCTATGGACACAATAAGTTGCATACCTACTGTGGTGGCTCACCAAAGAAGACACGGAAGCATATTCATAGGTGCAAACCCTGCCAGACCTCGGCAGAGGGGACCACTATTATGGCAAATACCATACTGGACAGTGGAACCCTAAGCATCTCATCTCGGGGATTTTTATTGATACCTACGGTGTTCTATTGATAGCACATGCAGATCATGAGCAATCAAACTTTTTTTTTTACATTAAGCCAACACCTGCAGACAAGACCTAGGCAGCCCTTCACCCAACAATGCACCAAACAACCATTTTAAACATAACTAAAAATAAACCTCTGCAAAAATAAATGGTATCTAATTTTAATCTATGCAGGATGAGGTAATTTACCATGCAGACATAGCAACTTGAATAGCATCTTCTCATCCTTACCTTGATTTCCCACTTTCTTGTCTGCACTGCTAGATTAAATCACGTGCAACAGAATCTAAGAGATTCAGACAGAGTTACAGGGTGGGCTACACTGCAGAGAAAGACACAACTTCCCTTAAAAACTCTGCTCGGACTTTTTGTACCATTATTTTCTGTAACCTATCAGTCAATTGGGTTAAAGAAACAACTGAAGTAAAGCTCAAAGATGGAAAGGGAGAGATTTGTTTACTGAGGGGCTACAGAGATGGTTCAACAGTTAAAAGAGCTTACTGCTCTTGGAGAGAACCTGGGTTCAGTTCCCAGCACCCACACTGTAACTCACAAGCATCTATAGCTCCAGTACCAGGAGATCCAACACCTTCTTCTGGTCCTGTCAAGTACCAGGTATGCATGTATTGCACATACATACATACATACAGGTGAAACATACATATACATGAAATGAATGAATCTTTAAAATTTGCTCTCTAAATTCTTTGGGTAATTCGTTAATGGAAGAGCACCTAAGTTCAATGTCACTGCAAAGAGAACTATTTTGTAGACAGACGATGTCAAGATTTTCTACCTTAATGATCCCAATAGATTCTCCAGGAAAATCACATTCCACCCACCCTTTCTCCTATGTATGTGAGTACCAACCTCACTGCCCTCCTAAGTTGGCTTGCTGGGAAGACTGCCAATTGCCAAGGTTCCTGTGAACAGATGCTTTGTCGACAGCTGAATAGCAGGGACTAACAGGACTGAGCAACAGTTTTGAGCCTTTAGTCTCAACCATTGGTGAGAGAACCTTTGCTAACAAATAACCAGTAATTTGCTTTAATATCAGATCTTTTATAGGCCTTTGACGGGTGTCACTCAAGATATTGATCCGGAAATTTCTCAGAAACAACCTTAGAAGTTTCGTCACACTATCTGTTTAAACTAGAAGTTTAAACACACTATCTGCCACTCCCACTTTTTTTAATGTACCGTCTTTCACTTATTTTTTATTTATTCTCTAAGAATACATGTATACATAAAAACAATGAAACATGATCATGTCCATTCCCTACCTCCCCCTTCCAAATCGTCCTGGATTCTCCCTAATATGTCTGCCTCCTAACTTGATGTTCTGTTCTTACTTTTCAAACCCAATAAGTCCAATAATGTTACTCATATACGCAGACGTGGGGCCATCCACTAGAACATGGGTAACCTGCCAGAGACCATACCCTCAAAGAAGAATTATTCTCCTCCTGTGCAGCAGTTATCAACTACCAATAGCTCCTCCGTGAGGTCTGGAGAGTTCCTCCCCCATTTATGCTGGAATTTTGTCTGGCTCCATCTTGGGCAGATCTCGCGCAGGCAGCCACGGCCGCTGTGACTTCATGAGTATTATAGCCACATCATGTCCAGAGGGCAGCACTCCTCCCCAGCCTCAGGCTCTTACAATTTTTCTGCCTCCTCCATTTAGATTTTCCTCAGCCTTGGTGAGGTGGGAGGATGTTGGTGAGGATGTTCCATTTAGAGTTGAGCTTTCACAGTCATTTATTCCCAGCACTTTGACCATTAATAAGTCTCTGCGTTGACTACTGCCCACTGCAAAAAATAACTTCTCAGACCAACACTGAGGACATCCCAAGTTCACGGGTAAGTATCTAGGAGCAATTTGACAGCATTACCACTTAAAATAAAAACTATAGTATGGTCTACCTAGGGCCTACAGCCGTGAGCTTTTACCCAGATTAACAGTACCAGGCATGAGATTCCACCTCCCCTGGGTAACAGACCTCAAATCCATTCAGAGAGTGGTTGGTTACAGTTCATACCACTTTAGCACCAGTGGGCACATCTTTCCTGGCTGACAGGTCAGTATTGTAGCATGCAGGGTAAGATGTGGGTAAGATCACTGATGTCTTTTTCTCTCCTAGCAGCCTACACAGCACCTCTGGCACTAAGAAGGCTCCCTGGCAGGGAGGAGTGTTCCTAGTCAATTGGAGGTTGATTTTTCTCTATGTCCTGCAGCCAAAGTGTATTGTATCTTCTGTAAAAGATCCTTACCACGTAACCAAGGGCAATAGCAATAGTCTGAGTTGTTTGGGAGACCACTGGAGTCCCTTTGACCAACAACTTGTAAAAATTTATCCCATGCCTTGTGCTGTGATTTTAATTTAATAGCTCATGTGTTCTGGACCAGCATTACCTACCTATGGGGCAGGGGTTAAACCACTTGCTATCCTCCCAATCCTCCTTCCCTTATCCCCACTTAATATTTTAACCCCTCTATTTCCCCACTCCTTGCATATCAAAGGTGCTCTACTGTCCCTCCAATTATGTTTTTAACTGCGTTGTGAGATGTCTGGCTTCCAGTGGCTTTCGCATGCACCCTTCCTTGTAGCAGGTTAACTCTTCTACTTAGTCCCTGGTTTTCTCCATCTTCCCACTCCCCCTTCACTTTAAATACTTCAGCCCATCAACTTCTCGTCCCTAGTGTTTGGTTCCAGCCCAGTAATCCAAAGATAGTCACACACCTGGAGCGCTTTGTCACAAAGACTTCCCACACCTTGATCTTGGGAGCAGGTGGTGCTTCTAAGTCTATCGTTGCTCCTCTCCCAGTGATATCAAGCTTGGCTAGTCCCCGGAGAACCCCCTCTCACTGCCATCGCTGTGGGAGAACCAAAGCCACATTTTATAGACACACTCGCAGTCACAGACTTCTCTTGGCTTACCGAGTGCCTGGAAATGACGATTGGGCTTGAAGCGCTCTGATTTAGACCTAGAGAAGCTTCTAGGGCAGTTATGTTTCAATGATTCTTAGGTCCTACCTTCCAAATCTTCCTCTACCCTTGAGCTTTTGCCTTTGCCAGGACTTAACGTTGGCCAAACCTGCTAGAAAATGAAACTAATCCATGAGATACCAGAGCCACTCCTGGAGATCTTGTCTGTTTCCCTCTGGAAGTCACCTGGTCTCCACCTAATGCCGGAGACAGTGTGGTAGGAAGGTGAGCACCTGCTGATATTCCGACAAAGCAATGGAACCAGGTTCATAGAAAACAAGGTCATCATTTCGGTAGCCAAATGTTGTGACTCGATGTTGTCCCTGTCTTCTATGGACAAGAAAATTAAAATAAAATAAAATATGCCACATGCAATTGTGAGATAATCAGAGGAACACTTCACAGGTCTTTGCAGATGGCCATTTCCAGAACTGCAATCTCTTCACTTGGCCCAGTGCCATGGTCTTTACATCTTACCAAAGGAGAAGATGTCTTTGAAACTCACGCACTTAGTTTTGTGTTTGTTTGTTTGTTCATTTGTGGGGGGGGATTATTGTTTAGGTTTTGATTTTTGGTTTTTTGAGACATATCAGAGCAGAGCAAGCCCTGCGTGAGAGACGCACTGAGTGGATGCGTGTTGCTGACATAGGACCTCATGACCCTTGACATCCCTCCCGAGGACAGGGATGCTCAAAGGGATAGCAAAGTCTCCCTCAGGGGACAGAATGTAGAAGTCGACAGTGTGTACAGAAAATGTCTGCCACAGCTTTCTCCCCACCCCCACCCCCAACATGTATGGCCTGAAGACTGTTCCCCCTACAGAGACTGCTCCTACTGAGATTAGCTAAACTTGTCTCCTCCATCCAGTTGTATACTTTAAACACTGCCTCCTCGCTCAGTTGTATGCAATGACCCTGCCTGTCTGTCTTTTCTTCATTCCCTCGCTGCCCAGGGTCAGGTCCAAGTCCCGGAAGCCATGCTGGTCACGGCAGAGACATGCTCTCACACTGCATAGGCTGGTCTCAAACTTGACAGATAGCTAAAGATGATCTTAAACTTCTGTTCCTCTTGCCTCCACCTCCCAAGTGCTAGGATTAGTGTTGGTGACCCTGACACCTTGTCACCTGGGAGATGGAACCCAGGCCTTTAGGAAAGCAGTCCACCAATTGGTCATCTCCCCAGACCCCTCGCTTGTTTTTTTTTTATACTTCAAAGGACCTAAAGTTAATGTAATCTGTATAAATTAAAGTAGCAAAGGACATTCACAGTGGAGTTCACATTTCAAAGTCAAGTGGCCCAGGGATCAAGCCCTGGCTGGCTAGGCCTGTACCTCATTCATTACTTGCGTGACCTAGTGGAAACATGTAAATTCTCCAAGCACCCATTTTCTTGTTTCAAGAACGAAGCATGATAATTGTACCTTTCCACGGAGTCATTAAGAGAATTTCTGCGTATGAAATACTGAACTTAACACCTGGTATCTAGTATTAATCCAGCTAATATTTACTTTATGGGAGGAAAAATCATATGAAACTCCGTCTTAGCCACTCACTCTTTGTCTGGAATATTCAGGGCCAAGACTAGGAGAAGGGGGTGGTCTTATGGCATGTGGTAAAGCCCATTTCAAAGGTACCGAAATATTAGGCACAAGGAGAAGAATAAAGAAAATGCCCTTAACATCGTTGCTTGTAAGCACTGAGCCTCCGAGACAGCAGGCTCAAAGCCAGTGCTCATTTTGTGTGAAACCGAAAATCCACCCCACAATATGTGCTGTGTTCTTTAAATGAAGCTCCCTTATGCTAGAGACCTCATTTGGAGAACATTATGCAAAGTGGAGTGGACGGGGTTTGGAAGTGTGCTGTGTGTTATTGGAGATTCTCCCTACGGTGTTGCCCAGAGAGTGTTTTTCTTTTGTGTAGTGAAACACTTCGAGCTTGCAAAATAATCATAAAGCCCGAATCGTTTCACTCAGATACTCTCACTACAAAGTCATTCACTCTTTCTTGTTTCGTGAAGACTCACTTCCTCGTGTTGCATTATTTCAAATTCAAGCTTATTTCATCTCACCCGAAAATATTTTAGAGTCTTTAAATTCTAGGGTAACCTCCGGGGCTGGAGAGACGGCTCAGTGGTTAAGAGCGTTGGCTGTTCTTGCGGAGGACCTGGGTTTAATTCCCAGGGGCTCATAGCTGTCTGTAACTCCAGACCCAGGGGTCAGGCACCCTCTTCTGTCCCCTGCAAGCACTGCATGCATGTGGCACACAGATAACACTCGTAGCATAAAATAAAAATTAAAATAAAAATAAAAAAACATTTAAATTCTAGGGTAACCTGAAAAAGGATGGTAAAACACAGAAAAATTAGCCAACTGAGGGGAGAGACAAGTAAGGTAATAAAAATGAACTCATCCAGAGGCAAAAGCCAGAAAGATAACAATAAGACAAATTAGGTAAAGCAGAGAGGAAAGAAATGAGTTGGTCAGATGACTATTAAACTTAAGGGAAAAATACTTAAGCACTGATATTCAGAGCAATTAAAGGAATTCTATTATCATTTATCAGATGTAGACAGATACAAAGACTGGAGCATCTTGGCATCCACTTCATCACTGATGCTTCCATGCCTTGCTAGAGGGAATGCCAGTGTTTGACATCACTTCAGAAGCAGCCTACTAACATGTACATAAATGCTCATTAATGCTTTTGTAGCAGAAACCAGTCGCCTACAAACCCTGAGTCATCTTCTTCTAGGTCCATGGTTCTCAACCTGTGAGTCGCGACCCTTTTGGGAGCCAAACAGAAGGGTCACCTAAGACCAACTGCATATCAGATTTACATTACGATTCATAACGGTAGCAAAATTATAGTTATGAAGTAGCAACAAAAATATTTTGTGGTTAGGGGGGTCACCACAACATGAGAAACTGCATTGAGGGGTCACAGCATTAGGAAGGTTGAGAACCACTGGTCTAGATACACCTAAATTATAGTTTCCAGTCGCCTTCACTCAGGTATAATACTTAATCACTTGTTAATGGGAATGGAGACTGGTCAGCCTGGACTTCTGAATGACTATGCGGAGCAGGGACTCCTGGGAACTTGACAGTAACTTGGCCAGTTTTATCTTACGTCTGAAACATCATTTATGTATGGGCCTATTTGTTACAGCAACTACCTTACTATAGCCTCTATGTCCTTGGACCCACTAATATCCCCCACAAGTGTCTGCATTAAAGGTAAGAAATGAAAGGTATAAGATTCTATGGGTAAGGAAACAGCGGGAAAGATAGGTGCAAGCTGAGGACCCATCACAAAGGATGTGCTGAAGGGATCATGAAACATCCATGCAGCAGAGCGGTGTGAGACTGCCATAGACATCTGCAGGTCTGCTGACCCGGAAAGGGCACCATGATAATTAAGGGGGGAGAGTGAAGGAGGAGGGGGAGGGGGGAGTCAATAAGCTAAATAAATGCTTCATACAATCTCATTCCTGTTAAAACAGAAAAGAAACCTGACTCCAAAATGAAATTCTGTTTGCTTGTACATTTCACATATGTTTGTGTGAGACCAGAGGAAGGTTTGCAACATACGAATTAAGTGACTGATGTTAGGTACCTCCAGAGGCAAAGGACAGGAAAATATAGGAAGGTTAAGAGGGGCTGGCGGAATTCAAGTGCTTCTCAACGTAATAGTCGATGAAAATGTAGAATATAAAACTAAACCATAAAATATTGAACCAAATACGTAAAAAAAACTGAATATGTATGTAGACAAGGATGAAAGGTAATGTCAACTTACATAAAATTCATTTTTCTCTTAGATGCTAATATTTTAGCATTACTTTCCTAATAAAAGAAGATGGAAAAATAAAACGAAAAAGATCAGCCTCTTTCTGGCTGGGGCTGTCGATGCTGCACAGTTCAAGTTTTGTTTTTGTTTTATTAATGGCCAATCTGGATTTGGGTGTAAACCCTGCTGATTGTCATCTTCAGCCCAAGAGGCTCCATCACTGTAGATGGAGTTTCCCTGTACAGCAAATGACTAAATAATGTGTGTTCCCATTGTCAGTCATCCCAGAGAGGGTTCAGACCTGGAATCGGAAGCGAGGATGTACATATTATTATAATGAGGTGCTTGAGGCAGGTTAACCTCATAAAGAGATCTATTTAGCACCCAGCCTCCAGGAGCCTTACTGGCTTGGCCTCTGGGGAGAACCTAATGGCATCACAGCATCACTTTATAAAACAGGGAGCCAGAGAGAGACCCGGGTAGCACGGTTCCTCCTGAGGGATGGGCTTAGTCAACCTCAGGACCTCCCAGTGGTCCCACATCTTTATGGTTCTAAGATGCCTGCCAATACCAGTGCTCTCAGGACTGGAGCTTTCTGTAAAGAGCTATTTTAATTAGTGTACAAAATAGAAGGTTTCATTATGACATTTTCTTTCTTTTTTTATTTGTTTGTTTTGGAGTTTTTTGGTTTGTTTTCGTTTTTAGAGACAGGGTTTCTCTGTGTAGCCCTGACTGTCCTGGAACTCCCTCTTAGATCAGGCTGGCCTCGATCTCACAGAGATCCATCTGTCTCTGACTTCCAAATGCTGAGATTAAAGGCGTGTGCTACCACTGCCAGGCTATGACATTTTCGTAAATATGCATCACTGTACCTTGCTCATAGTCTAAGACATGAACCTTTAAAAGGAACACATTTTACATCATTTCCAAACCACAACAGACAACTCAATGTCAAGCAGTAAGCTAAAATTACTTGTTAAACTTCCTTTTTCTTACAATGCACCTAGACATTCAAACACAGCTCATAAGTCAGCAAGTGGACAGGCAGGCCTGAAATTCTGTAGTTCTAACAGCGTCCCAGGTAGCCCTTGAACCACACTTTGCACAGCCCGGGGACCAATGCTAGGAAGTCATTCTACCTTCCAAGAGCATGATGAGGACAAGGGATACTCAAGCTGAGTAAGACAAGAGACTAAGACGGGGTGCCCACCCGAGACACCTAAGACATGGAGCTGTGCCAGTGCCACAGCTGGACCCACATCTACACATCACTCCATGGGCTAAAGCCTTCTGGGAAATCTTGTTCAAAGATGTATCTCAGTCTCTGCTGGGAGAACTTACAGCGGATTGTTCCTGGAGAACCTGACCCCTGCTTACCATGAAGCAGTTGACGGTTAAGGCTGGACCATCTCCCAGGAGGTCAGTATCAGCCTTACAGAGAACTCAGCAGCAGGAAGTACTCTGACCAGGTGACCCAAGGATGAGCAGGTACTGCCAAGCCCTGTCTGTGAACAGGGAGCAGGGCTCTGGCATGTCGGGCACACAGTAGAGAGCAAGCCGAATGGCTCAAGTAGTAAAGTTTCCTTCCCATAAAGCAAGAAGACTCTAGAAACTAAGCCTTGGTGCTTGATTGCCAACCCGATACCATCAAAGACCCTGCTTTTTCCATCACTTGGGTCTGCTCTCCCAAGCCTGTTGGCTTTGTCCCCAAATCTGCCCTGCATGGTAGCCTCTACCCATAGTCAGAAAACACAACAGTTCATTCACTGATCACGGTAAAATGTGCTGGGAATCTCTTGCCTGGCCTCTGCTTTACAGGAGGATGCACCGATCTCCCATGAAGTACACAGCCACTGAATTACATACAAAAACCGGGTGTCTTAACAGGGAACTCTCCGGAGCTGGGCACTGACTTTCTGGTTGGATACAAGGGATGACAGAAAAGACAGGCAGGCAATTCTTCTGCATCTGAAACTTTTCCACAAGTAGATGGGGAGCATATTGATGGGGGTGTTTGAGAAACCCCAGTGTGGTCCATCGATCAACTCCAGAAGACGATGGATAAGAAAGCTCTATAAGCCAGGCACTGGTGGAGCACACCTTTAACTCCAGCACTTGGGAGGCAAAGGCAGGAGGATCTCTGTGAGTTCAAGGCCAGCCTGGTCTACAGAGTAAGTTCCAGGACAGCCAGAGTTACAACAGAGTAACCCTGTCTGGAAAAACCAAAAAAGAGAAAAGAAAGGAAAGAGAAGAGAAGAGAAGGGAAGGGAAGGGAAGGGAAGGGAAGGGAAGGGAAGGGAAGGGAAGGGAAGGGAGGGAAGGGAAGGGAAGGGAAGGGAAGGGAAGGAAAAGGGAAGGGAAGGGTAGGGAAGGGAAAGGAAAGGATTTCTATAAAACTCAAAAAACAAAAAAGGATTGCACATTGGATTCAACTACAAGAAAGTGCAAAGCCAACTGAATGCCTCCTCCGGCAAGGCAGAACTGAGTCTCCTGCGAGTATCTAAACCGATGGCTATGAACTGCTGGGAATGGTCCACCACACTCCCAGTAGCAGGAAAGATAAGAGGGAAGGGGAAGGCACAGAAGTCAGTGCCATGCCTAAGTTACAAGGAAGACCAGGAAATGTGGCCTTTATTCCAGGAAGCCTCCAAAACTACATCACCAGGAAGAAGAAAAGATTAAACAGTGGTGATGAGAAAACACTTTCTTCCACACTTCCCACCTGGACCCCAATTTTCTCCAAGGATCCTTTCTAGCATATACAGAAAAGACACCAACCCAAGAGAAGCCTCAGTCAACTCAAACCTGGAGTATGCGGCTCGGGCTCAGGGCTCCCAACAAAACCAAATGAATTTCTGGTGGTTAGGCGAGTCAAGGGCTCTCTCTCCATCACATACCTAAATAGAAATGGTAGCTAATAGACCAGAGAAAGTGATTACAACTCTAGTTTGAAAGAGGAGAATGGGACTTGCCCAGAAGTTACCAGTGAGCAACTTGTCACATTCCACTAGGCAGGGGAGAATGGCTCACCCTGGACAGTGAAGCTTACTCCCTGCTGGGACTCTGAAGCAGTCACCCATTCTCCTTTCTATGGAAATCCCATTAGCTGCTTCTCCTAGACTTCCCCTGCAACTTTGTTCCTTAGCCAGGATCACCTTGACCCCATCAGAGATGGACCTTGGAGAGCACAGAACTACCTTTCAAAGCCTCTTTGTGTGCACACAGGCTCCAGAACCCAGGTAGGACTGTTGAGGCTGGTGCTGTGGATTTGTTGTGTCTGAATACAATTCTTTCCGGTGTGTTTGCCTGAACATATGGGAACCACAGAGCTGTCAAGCCTAAAGTCTCAACCGTCTTATATACTGACCTGCGTTCTGGTCTCAAAGCTTTAGCTCAGTTCAGTGGCAACTAATCGGATAGTTCTGATTCCATATCCAGCATAGCTAATTCTCCCTGTAAGGCAGAGAACCATCCTTGTTCACATTTGTTTATCTATTATTTTATGTGTGTGGATAAATGTGCCATAGTACACCTGTGGAGGTCAAAGAACAACTCGTGAGAGCAGTTTTGTCTTCTGTGGGTTCTGGGGACCAAGAACCTTTACCTGCTGAGCCATCTCACTGGTTCCAAGGCAAGAAACCTCATATAGAGAGACGCTAGGCAGTCATTTTTCAGTCACTTCTTAGAATGGCTTCAACTGTAGGTACAGACACAGCTTATTTGATATTGCAAAGACCCCCAGATTGCTGGCTAGAAACTCTGTCAAATGAGAATTTAGGCTGCAGGAGAGTCTGTCCCTTAACAAAACTACAGTTCCTTCCACATCTCCTCACAGACCAGTTGGCTCTTGGCTGAATTCAACTCTCCTTGTAGGATTTTGCTACTTGCAACAGGAAGTAGCTAACACCACCAGCACGCTGACTTTTTAAAAGTCATTTCCACAAACATCTGGTCTGTCTTCTGAAATGCAGTATGACCACTTGTTTTGCTACTACCTAATAGGGGTCACCATCTTTCTAGTCTGTGATGTCTGTGTCCTTGTAGTCGCCATATACCTGCTTCATACTCCAGCTCAGGATGAAATTCTATATGGGTAAGCATGAAATTTAGTTGTGAATGTCAGAAAGGCTATGATATACAATGGAGTTTACAAGATGAAGGCTTATTTCTCTCTCATGTGACTGTCTCAGAGGTCATCAGAGGCCTCAGTTCCATACAACTTATTGCTGGACCTTCTCAGATGTTGCTTCCAACTCTGGGAACAAGATGGCTCTTCTAAACCAGCGGGCTGCATCCATCCAACTGGAAAGGGTAATGAGAAGGGTGTGCTTTTACCCTTCAAAGATATTTCCCCGGAGTCATCCATACTCAATATCCCATTGACCCATGAGTTTAGTCCCACAGTCTAGCTGCAAGGGAAGCAAGATAACCTAGCTGCAAGGTAAGCAAGAACAGTCCTTATTCTGGGAATTTGCCCACATTTTACGGCTAAAACTCACGCTATGACTGTAGAAAAACAGAATAAATATTGAGTAACAACTGATGTTTAGGAAGCCGTTCCCTTACCACAAATCTGGTGGGAGATCAAGGAGATCAATCAGAGCTTCTTCAATGTCCCCTAAAACCTATAGAGTACCAGAGACTGGTGACAGAATGCTGTGCGAGTAATTCTGAAGGGAAAGTATGGACTCCACTTCTGATGGCAGAGACAGCCCACAAGACTGAGATAGCACCAAACATAGGAGTGAGTCACAAATCAGGAGAGCCCAGCTTAAATTAAGAGATCCCAACAAGGCACTTTTACTTCTGCACAGAAGGGCGCTTGGCAGTCCAAAACAGGAGGGCAGGCACATCCAGCTGAAATGATTTTCATATTTTATCTGTAAAGCAGGGAGAACCTCGGCTGTTGTTCATTGTCTAAGGTACAATTTATATTCTATACCCAATTCGCTAGTTTTGAAGAGGAAAAGATGGATTTGGGAGAAAATTTTTGGTATCTGGAGAGTGGGGTAGCATGGCACATACACCAGAGACTCATAGAAAAGGGAAAGCTGACAGAGGACTAGGGTGGAAATGTATGCACATGTGCAACAGTCATTTGATTTAAAAAAAAAAAAAAAAAGGCAGGTTTTTTTTTTTTTTTTATCCACAGTGTCCCCTAAAATTTGTAGAGCACCAGAGGCAGATGACACAATCCTGTGTGGGAAAACCTAAGGAGAAACTGTGAATACCAGTTCTGAAGACTAGCCTGGCACCATCTTGAATGGTCTTTCACAGGCAGTGCCACCTGGGAAGCCACTGGAACACGAGTAAAGCTTCTTTGCACGGATCAGATTGCTAGAGTCCCAGAGGCAACTGCACAGAAGTTCCTGGAGAAGGAAGGTAGTCTCTGAAGAATACATTAATGCTCATTTCTGCCCTCCAACGAGTCTTCTTTAAACATCTGCCATCGTGAATTATCGCAACCACTTTGGAAGAGAGTTACCATCTGATCCAGCAACTGCACTTGGGGGCATATAGTCAAAAGAACTGGATCCATATGTTGAAGAGATGTCTGCACTCCCGCAGTTATCAAAGTATCTACCACAGTCAAGATGGAAGCAACACAAATTTCCCTCAAGAGGAAGATAGATAGATGATAGATAGATAGATAGATAGATAGATAGATAGATAGATAGATAGATAGATAAAAATGAGATGTGCACATACACTAATGGATGCCTGTATGTCATTCTCAACAGCATTGATAGTCCTAGGTAACATTAAGCAAAATAAGCCAGGCACAGAGAGCCAAATATTGTATTTCTCAACTACATCAAGTCTACCTTACAGAAACAGAGGGTAGAAAAGTGGCTAGAATGGAAAAATAATAAATTCCTGTGATTTATTACACTAGATGAGGACCCTAGTTAATAATAGTGTATTGTGTGTTTTGAAATTGATAAAAGAATAGATTTCTAATGTTCTCACTGTAAGAAACAGGTTGGTGCTATGATGGATATTTAATTAACTTGATTGAATCTTTCTATAATGTATACATGGATCAAAACATCATGTGGTACATTCAAAGCATACATAATTACGATCATCAATCAAGAAATAAGAATGTTTCTAAGTCTGCCACAGCTAGGAAAGGCTACCCTCTCAGGTGGCAACAATGCCAATCAATTTAGACTCTCCACACCATTCCTGGCCTCCTCTGACCCATCCCAACCACAGGACAATCAGCAGGAAGTGCAGGTGTCCCCTGCCCTCTGCTCTGGCTCAGCACTGTGGGCCTCAGAACAGGAAGAGAAGCCATAATTTGAAACAGAATCTGAAGTTTTCATTATTTATCCAGAACTGCATATTTCATATCTATACTTCTCAACCCTGACTGCCCATTAGGATCACCTGGGGAGCTTTTAAAATTACTGATGTCTAGGCGTTGTCCCCAAAGATTCTTATTTCATTGGTCTAGGGGGCAGTCTGGGCATCAATATTTTTTAAGGCTGCCCAGGAGATTTTGAAGGGCATCCTGGGATAGGAACCATGGCGGTGATATTGAATTAAGAACATTTTCACAAACAAAAGATCATGGAGTGACTAGCAATGTGACAGAACTTTTTATCTCACCCAGGGAATGAAGAAAGGACTGCACAGCCCACAGTCAGGAGGAATGGATGACAACATTTACCACAGCAGCCTGCAGGAGTGAGTCTTTGCACTCTTTCAAGGGATTCTTTTTAGAGATCAGAATCCCTCAGGGGACTGGAGCAATGGCTCAGTGGTTAAGAGCACACACTGCCCTTACAGAGGACCAGAGTTCAGTACCCAGCACCCATGTAGAGTGGTTCACAATCACCTGTAACCTAGCTCCAGAGGACTCAACGCCTTCTTCTGGCCTCCTCAGGTAGCTGTATTCACACACACACACACACACACACACACACACACACACATATATACATACACACACATACATACACACACATACACACACATATACATACAAATATACACATACACACACACTACGCACATACACATACACACACACTACACACATAAATACACACACACATATATACACATATACACACATACATACACACACATAAACACGCATATACACATACATACACACTATGTACATACACATACACACATACATACATACACACACACTACACACATAAATACACACACACATATATACACATATACATATATACATACACACACACACATAAACACGCATATACACATACATACACACACATACATACATATACACACAAACATATACACACACATACGTACACACATACATACACACACATATACATACAAATATACACATGCACACACATATGCATACAAATATACACATGCACACACACATATACACATACACACACATACACATATACATACATACAAATATACACATGCACACACACATATACACATACACACACATACACACACAAACACACATATACACATACATACACACACATACACACATACATACACACACACATTCACACACACATACATACACACACACATAAACACACATACACATACAGACACATATATATACACACATACACATATACACACACTCATATAGACACACACACATACATATACACACACATATACACACACACATACTTTTTTTAGTGTAATAAATCTTTTAAAAGTTGAGAATCCTCCTCCGGACACGGCAGGGTCTCCCCGCTGCCCTGTACCTGCTAGACCCATGGTGAGACCCCTGATGTTAACCTGTGACTTCAGTGCTGGACTAAACTGAAAGAGTCCTTTCTAACATGCAGGGCAAACTAAAGTGACTCCAAAGGATCCCTGAATGACATCTTCAAACAAATGAAGGGGATAAAAAGTTCATGAAGACATAGTCGTTATGGAGTGTCTGGAAAGTTTTTAACCCATCTGTTACCAAGTTCTATGGTTCAAATTATGAAACCTGCGTTGAAATTGTCCCATGTTTGGGCAAAGGTGTGCTCCCAGCCTAAAGGAAGGCCAGCAAGAAACTTGAGGTGTCTGAGGAAAGTAAAAGTAAAAGCCTTCCAGCTCAGTAACACTGACAATCCATTGAGAGAGAGAGAAAGAAAGACCGCCACTGTCTCCCACTGCTCTCCTAACTAGATTCTGGTAAAGCAGACTTTCTAGTTACACTCCACCGCCCTAATACCAGCCCGAGTCATGGGAGCGTACTCCACTAATAGAGGCAGGATTCGGAGTGAGGGGGACAGCAACTGTGAGCCCATCAGCTGACATTCATGTGCAGCTTTTTTCTCTCAACACATGTCATGCCCCCAAATAGACACCTACAGCACCGAGGACCCCAAGGAGACACCCCTCGAAGTGCTGACACCCCAGAGCCCAAACAGACAGGACTGGTTGCCAAATGCACCCAGTGCCAAGAGATCGCCCCTTGCCATGAATGGCTCCTAAGCTTGGACCAAGAGAGCAGTCAGACATAACCTAAAAAGGAAAGCAACCAATCCTAAGTCCATTCCTGTATCAAAACAGGCCTTCTTTAGCACCAACTGCTTTCCTTCGTTTGGCTCCAAAACATTTTTAACTAGAAATAAAATGTAATCCACTGTGAGCCCAAGCCCAGAAAGAAGTCTATACTTGATGGAAAAAGCCTTCTATCCCAACATGTTCTTCTAGACTATTCCAGCAGAGGGAGAATTGACACCTGAAAGGTAACTCGAGCAGGAAATGAAGTCGCTGGTCCAGTCAAACAGGAACTTTCTCACTGCTGCACCCCTCCCCCATACTGTGACAACCACAGGAAGGAAGGCTAACCACCTTGCAGAGACCAATAAAATAAAAAGGTCCCCAGACAGTTGCAAAGTTCACATTTTCCCCCTTAGGAAATACTCTGGGAAGAGTTGGGAGGATGTGTGCATGCATTGTGTGCATGTATACAATTTTTGAAGATTTTTTTTTTTTTGAAAAAGGATACACACACATTGTGCCTTCTTTCCTGGGGAAACATCCAGTACCAAGTCTCGGCCTTCAGTTTTGATCAAGGATTAAAGGCTGGAACATCAGACAAGGGGAGCACTGGACAATGGCAATAGCGAGAGGCCCATGAAAGGTGATTTCTCCAGGTTGCTGAGCTCACTCCCAAGAACAGCCACGCGCTTTACTGAGAAATGTCCGCAGGACACGCTGCGCTCTCTCGCTATTTATTTAACTTGATGTGGATGTCATAAAACTTTTTTATTTGCTTTCAGTTAGCCCATAGGTTTTGACAAGATAAATTTTTATTTAGGTCTCTGCCCAGCTACAATCAGAAACAGGAGACTCCCTTTCCAAGGCTGGGCTGATAGATGGATTAATCAAAAGCACTCCCCGCCCCTCTTCCCTCCCAGCAACCACAGGGATCAACAGACGGAGTTTTTCCTTAATTAAAGAAACTCAGCAACAAGGTGATTTATCGCTGATGAATCTTGCAGGCCCTTTCATTGTGTGGTCACTGTTGGCCACTGTTTGAAATTTACCAACATAAATAAAACCTCTCCATGACTAAACAAAGTTAAAGTAGCAATAAATTGAGGCTGCCATGTCCTCTTAGCTAGATCTGAGGCCAACATAAATACCAGGATGCCTTGGCTGTGACACGCTTGACACAATGACATCATACACTCCCAGAAAGAGCAGCCTTGCCCAAGCCAAAGCCTCAAGCCGAACACAATTCCCCTCAATGAATCAAATTCAGCGGTCTAGACTTGCCCACACTAAGTGCTCCACTCCGGCTCCCTCGCCCTTCTCTGTTGAGCAATTGCATTAAAAATAATCTATACACTGATCTAAATTTGACTTTCTCTGCATGATTAAATTTTGGCAGGAGTAAATCTCTGTTATTCACACTTCCCGGGAATGTTTGGAAAGTCACTAAAAACTCAGGATTTATCAGCTTAAAGTCCAGCCGCTGCCATGCAAGGCTACGGTCTATCTGCTGCTACCGTCAGTGGTGGCCCAGGGCGGTGTGAACACAAGAGCTAAACTCCTCACTTTAAAACAACTGAGTGCTAGCTCCCCTCCCTGCCCCCCCCTCGCCCCGGGTCTTGCTTTGGCCACATCCAGCAACAGGTTGTAAAGGAATACCTCCATGAACAAGAAAGCCAGACTAATATGTCCGCCCCAATGTCACTACTCAGAGGAGAGATGGGAGGAACGTTCAGAGGCACTTGGAGGATAGCGAATTAAAAATGGAGAAAGTCTAATAACTAATTGGTGAAATCATAAAAGCTGCCATAAAAGACATTTTCCTTAAACTACTTTACACAAGGCTATATAATTTTATGTCACTTTTTATTTATGTTGCTGTAATGAAAGCTGTTCTGGGAGATGAAGAGCTTGTGAAGAAAGAAATTGGAACTGTTTCTGGAAGAGGAAAAAGCCTAAAGATACATGGCTTAGGAGAGATGCCTTTGAAGTACAGGAGGGGAAGGGAGGAGAATCCATTTACTCCTAAAAACCTCCCGGTCAAATTTTTGCAAGAAGGGGCAGAGAGATGGCTCAGTGGGTAAAGCTGCTTGCCACCAAGCCTGATGGCCTGGGACCCACATAGACTCTGGAAAGTTTTCCTCTGACTTTCACGTGCACCATCAGGAATGTGTGTACCCATACGAATGCACACACGCACGAGCACACACATGGATAAATAAATGATTTTTTTTTTTTACATTTGCAATAAGCACCTTCCTTTCCCCACTCCCTCCCTGTTGTCAGACCCTATTCATAAAGTAGTTTCCACACTGTTCACAAAACCAGAGCTTGAGCTACACAGCCTCGTGTCACACGGGCTGATGCTCCCTAAAAAGCAGATTTTCTTTAAATCATTTATTTTATGCATATGGATGTTTCGCCTGCATGTACATCTGGGCACCACTTTTGATGCCTGGTCCCCACGGGGGCCAGAAGAAGACATCAGATTCCCTGGAACTAGAGTTACAGACGATTGTGAGCTATCACGTGGTTGCTGGGAATCCAACCCCAGTCCTCTGGAAGAACAGACAAATGCTTTTAAATGCTGAGCCATCTCTCCAGCCCATAAAAGCAGGTTTTTATTGTGAGGACTATGTAAAGGAACATGGTTTGGGTTTTTAGTGGGAGGCGTATACAAATGAGCCACACGTTAACAAGAGGGTGTTGAATCTCAGAGCAGGCACAGGACAGGGGCAAGACCATATTCAGGATTTTACAGGCGCTGTTTCTTATTATGGAAAATCAGACAAGCCCTTCTTCCCTCCATCTGTACAGGGTGAGTCAGACGATGGACAAAGAGGAATAAGTCCTAATACAGAAAATACTCAAGTAAATTATAAGGCAAAGAAATTTAAAGTTGTCTGTCTGGAGTGGGGGGCTAGGAGGGGCTCCCGGGGTATCCGCCTCTATTTCTTGTCACTGCACTGTGCTGTTTATTTAAAATAACTGTGTATGCACAATGGAGCTCCTTTCCCTGGGTCTTATCCTCCAATTACAAGTTTTTTTTAAAAAGCCGGTGTTCAGATGACTCTCCTAAAACAAATGCAGAAAGTATGTAATGTGCAAGCAAAACGCAGAAGCATGGTGTGGTTTTCCCAGGGGGCTTTCACCCTCAAAGCCGGGGGCCCTCTGAACTCTGGCTAACTTTCAAAGCAAGGATGGGGTTGTTTTTAGAAACAATTTACCATCTATTAACAATGAAATCCAATTCGGCCTTGCCTGTTAGAAAATGAAACGTACACACAACTCCACGGAACGGTTGGAGAGTCACACAGATAGAGTATTATTGAGGTGGGCTCCGCAGCTTTACACTACTATGGACCAGACTAAACAAACCTGACCCACAGGCCGACCCTCCAAGGATCCCAAAAGATTGGAAACTCCAGAAAGGCAGCTCAGACCAGACTTCACAGCCTGGTAATGGCATGCAAATGACACTCCGTCTCTGTCACCCAGCCAACGGTTGGTGCTGTATATGAGAGCAATTTCCTCAAGAATTCAGAGGGAAATGGTACTTCACCTTTTGTGTGTGGGGTTCACAGTACCAAGAGTATCCAATAGCTGAGGAACACCTAGCTTCCCGGTGAATGCTCATCATGACCTTCTGTCTGGGCAGTGTCGGATGCCAGCTGAGGTCAGGGGAGGGAGAGACAGCGCATTCAGGCAGGCGTGTGTGGTTTCATTCTTAGATGCTGACGATCAAGCCTGGAGCCTTGCACATTCTAGACAGCAAGAGCCCCGTCATTGAGCTATGCTCTCAGCCCAGACGCTAGTTGACAACCTCCTGGAACCTCCTGGAAAACTAGGGTCACCCTCCACTAGAGAGTGGGTCTCGCTTTCTCTTCTTTCTGCATGTCCTCCGAGGTTCCCTACCCAGGCCCTGCCCAGCACCGAGGGCCATATTTGGAACTGAGTCTTGCTCTCTCGAAACTGCTGGCAGTGGCGGCCAAGCCTCCCACAGCCTGTCTCCACACGTCTCCACTCAGGGTGACTCAGGCCCATCCTGTAGGAAGCTAGTTACTTCAAACAGCCCTCAACAGCGAGTTGGCCAGGAAGAAGATGTGTTTGTTAGGTTGGGAGAAAGAAGGAAATGTAGAAGAAACCAAAGCTGAGCCGGCTGGGCAGAGAAGAGCTGTGGAGATGACGTCAGATACCACGTGACTCGGGGTCTTTCATTCTTGCTATCTCCTCTGACTGACAAAACAGGGCAGGGGCCTCAACCCCCACAACACGTCACAGCTGCTACCCAGAGGCCTGCAGGGCCCAGAAGAAAGGGTGTACACTGCATCCAGGCTCTAACACACCTCTCTGGCCCATCCAAAGTCTGGTCTCCTCTCAAAATGACTGGTAGCCCGTCCTGGGCCCTCAGTCCTCTCTAACAGCAAACTGGGCTGTAAAGAAAGAACATAAACCATGCACTAGGAGCTTAAAGACCACTCACCACCTCGTTAAAAGATTTTTATTGCCCCTGTTTTCAAACGCAGAATGTGGTTCAAAAGTGCTAGGTGCTTGGTCCCCAGTGTGGTGACCGGATAGCAGAGCCATTAAGAGGCAGGACACGGTGGGCAGTAATCAGGTAATAGAGGTTCCACCCACAGAAGGAAGGGATTAATGCTAGTCTTATAGGATATGTTAGTTCTTTTAAGAAATGGCTGCGATAAAGTGGGGCAGCTCCATTCAACACAAAACATGTCCTCTTTCCTTTTCTCTGCCACATTATGACACATCCTGGAGCCCTTGTGAGGATGCCAGCAACATGCTGTATGGGTTCTCCAGCCACTAGAATTGTGACTGAAATAAACCTTTTTACTCTATAAATTACCTAGTCCCCGGTATTTTGTTACAGCCACACAAAACAGGATGATGTAGCTTTGATCCATCATCTTTTCCAGCTAACCCCTGACCCTATATTGATATAATAAAACATTCTTTTTGACTTGTACCATACTACATTCTGCCATTCAAATAAGGTAGACCCTGAACTTGGTGTTGGAAGGAGAGGGCAAATTCTTTGTGTTGGAAAGCATATGCACACTAATGTTTTCCTCTATAATTTAAAAAAAAATAATGCTTTGACAGATCCAAAGACAGCCCAACTTCCAGGTGACATGTACATGTGCTAAACAATAGACAAAGACATCTTGATGCCCCTGAAAGATAGAAGCATGGGTACAGACGCAAAACAGACCACACACTGAGTGGTCTAGGCCTAAGCATGACCAAGGCCCTCCTTCAGGAGGGATCTGGGAGATTCATTCACCTTGCAGAAGGGACTTGCCTTGAGCAGTCACAGATTCCAGTTTGTGTATACTGTTCCTCCAGAAACCAGAGACCAGTGGAGAAACCCAACAGCCCACAGCCCGGTGGTCACACACGCTGTGGTAGCAGCAACAGACTCCCCTTCCATCTCCTGGCCCCATGTGACCAGTACCACTCTCTTCTGTCCCCTGGGGTACACTTCTGCCTTCCACTCAAAGGGACTTTATTTCACAGCTCCCCTCCCAGGGAGTCCTGTTATGTCTATTACATGAAATGGGGACCCGGACTGGACCTCTACATGCTGCTAACAGACACCTTGTCAGGATGGCAGGAACTGTCCAAGAGGAGAACACCACCCCTTCCAGAACCCATCTCTTGTGTTATACAGAGGCTATCCTGTCCCCCAGGAGCCCTAACTCAGGCTAAGTCTCTAAGTCAGCACCACCATAAACCCAGAAGCCACATAGATGCAGCTGACGGACCTCTAGACACTAAATCTGGAATTTGCTTGTTGGGTGAACGTCGGGTGCATGCGGCTTATAGACATATGCTGCCTGAGTCAAGGCTTGGCCCCTCAACAGTCATCCTGGTAAGCAACTCAGCTCCTCTGGGTCTCAGGCTCTCCCCTATAATACTGGAATAAGAATCACGTCTACCTCATAGGATCATGGCAAAGATTAACAGTGAATATACATGAATAACCATTTCAAACAATGTCGGATACAGCAAGCATTAATTAACCGCTAACGTTTATTTATAACAATGAGAATTCTCCCCTTGCGTAGTTGGAGAATATCCAAGGAGAGGGGAGAGAGACCGCCTGTCTAACCCCACACTGTAAGTAAATCCGGTGCCAGACACAGGGAGCCTTAGGTAGGCAAAAGGTGGGACTGGCCCACCGTCTTCCTCAGAGCCAGAGTCTCCCACCCCTCCTTCCTCCATCAGTGGACCGAAGCCCTTTTGTGTTCCTGTGAGGAGCTCAGCCTGACCTGCACCAGGCAGAGATTCGCCTCAGCGGCAGAGCGCATGCTCAACATACACAAAGCCCTAGGTTCAATCCTCAGCAGTGGAAAAAAGGAGCGGATAGAAAAAGACTGAAGCAGGGCCTGAGAGACAGCTCAGGGGGTCAAGGGCTTTGCCACACACCCCAGTGTGATCCTCAGAACCCACATAAAGATGGGGAGACCCTACCCCACAAAATCGCCTTTTGACGCCACATGTGTACTTCAACACTTGAGTGCCCACACACCATGTCTCACACGCGCACACACACACACACACATTTTTTTGAGGGGCGGACCGGAAATACTCTGACTCCAGGGGTGAGGGCTTGATCGGAGAACAGTTAAAATCACCGGCATTTCCTGGTACAAATGCCTACATTAGGGAACCCGTGATGACTTCGCGTCTGAGTGAGGATAATCATTAATATCCTCCGTCCCCAGCGGGGACAGCTGCCTGCGCGGATTCGGAGCTGTGTATTTTTAGATGCTGTTACTGTACCTCCAGCTATTTTACATGCTAAGTTTTGTTGACACTGTGCGACTGGTAATGATGCGAAGGGAAAAGGTTAAAATTCCCAGTTCCAGCTGTTTCCCTTCCTTACGTCATTTGTGTCTCATTACTACTCAGAGAGACCCATAAATCTGTCACTCCGATCTAGACTAAGCGATGTCCTACCAAGAAGTTGCTAGTGTCACCAGGAAACAAACCAAAACGGGGAACACTAGGTTCAGGGCACTGGGCACTGGAGAGCCTCCTGCCCTGCGGGGCGCACACCGAGGGAGTTCCCTGGCCAGCTGAGAGCTCTCCACTTGCCAGTGACCTGCGCTGCACTGCCTGCACCCCTTCTTCCCCATTTTTCTAATTGGGGCTAGGAAGCAAAGGAGTTGCAGAGATTTGCAAGATAGCCCCCAGTTTTAAGACAAAAGCCACCCCATTAAATCTTAACAGATGTTTCTCAAGTTTAGAAGATTAAGAGAGACTTCAGCATCAAGAATCAAAGAAAATACTCCGTGACCTTAAAAAAGGATAAGACACGAGCCTCTAACAAGCCCAAGTCCACTTTGACAGCTGTCTCTGACGGAATTGACGAGGTGCTATTGATGTTTGGATTAAACCATGCCTCCGTGATCAAGTGCTCAAACATGGGATAAAAGAGGAATACATTCTTTAATCCTACTCACTAATTTTGTCGAGGCCTGAAAAGCAATAAGTGTCGGACAAATGTGGAAAGTGGCTTTGCTTCTGTTTGTGGACGAGGCTGTTTTTATTTTATTAATTTGCCACGTATCTTATCCGCATTTAAAGTTACACGGGGACATCCCTACAAGGCACTGAACTCTCCACACATGGCTACCGCTTCCAAAGCCACTAGAGGTAAAAAAAAAAATCAGCGGATGAGTCCACAGTGTGAGGGAGATGTTGGAGAAAAATGTAACAGAAATTGGCCTCCGGTTTATTCTTTATCCTTTTTCTTTCTTTCTTTTTTAAACTTAACTATAAAATATCATTGGGAATTTCAATTTTTAGCCAGACAGTTTTTAAAGAAATAGAAGAAAACTTTTCTTTTTTTTTTTTTTACTTACAAAGGAATGGGTGAGGAGGCAATTAAGCCATTAATTACTCTCTTTGTCTAGAGATTTCCAACCCATCAAACTTGGCCTCTTCTGCCTTCATCAAAGGTAGAGCTCACTCTACTTTACAGTAAGTACCTCTTAATAAGACAATCTTGTGTCTCAAAGCAGCTCTATGAGGAATTTAGATGAAGATAAATTAAGATAACACTCAGCAGACCCCCGATTTGACAGCCACACAGCGCCCACTATCACCAAGGTCTTCAAATAAGCGCTGAGAGGAGACAAGGACTCTACAGAAGAAACGGGTGCTCGCTCTAAGCCAGGGACACGGCATCCGGAGGCTTAGGAAGCCGGAGTGTCTGAGGAGACATCTCAGCTCAGCATTAATCACGTGACTCCAGCATCAATAGCTGCGCCTCAACCAAGCCGCTCCACCTTGTAAACTATAGGCGGTTAATGGACGTTCCTGGGAAATGTGATTGTTTTAAAAAACAAACAAACAAAAGAAATCAAGCCGTGTGGCACTCCCTTTCTTTGTTTTCTCAAGAATATCGAGTTTCCTGTTGCAGACTGGGTGGAAGCGTTCATTTCACATTTTGACCGGCTCTACTGGGTGGTATCGAGACAAAGGCGCAAACCCCAGCGCGTGGGCACGTGAACTTGTACGTTAAGCATCAACAGGGAAAACTATTCAAAAGCCATTCAGTTGGCCACTGGACCCCACTCACAAAAGTCCCCCTTCCAAATCTGTCCCCAAAGATTCACCCAGGTCACATTCCAGGAGCTGCACTGAGATTTGACCAGGAATGCGTTGACTTCATCCTGGGACACGCTCACTCTTCGATTCTGAGGCAATGCAAGCATTCGGGTAATAACAACAGCTTTATTTTGGTGTGTTGCTATGGAATTTCAAAAACAAAACAAAGAAAACCACTGTTCAGTAATTGTGACAAAACTTCTTAGCCACAGCACTGAGAATAGGGCCTAATTGTTCTGTAAACACTCTTTGATTTGTTTACCTCAACGTCAAATTAACTTCAACTATGCCAAAGCAGACACTGGTTGGTTGTGATATGCAGTGTGCTACAGACTGTGTCCCGGGCATTGACTAAATCTCTCTTTAAATATGCTCATTTATTTGTGTGTGTGTGTGTGTGTGTGTGTGTGTGTGTGTGTGTGTGTATTTGTGTGTATCCATATCTGCATAGCATACTCCACGTGTGGGATTAGAAATTAAAGTTTCCCTGGTTGCATGGCATGTTTGTCCTCCTCTCATTTGCCCCTTAACACAACACAGTTTTTCCAGAAATATTAGCAATTCTTATCTGCAGAAATTAGAGATGTAAGCTACAAAGCCAGAAACCGTGTTAAGTTGTTGGGGGAAATGACCACATGCTGAGACAGGCCGGTAAGAGTGAGAGAAGTAGTCAGTGCACCTTCCCTTCGTCAACAAACACTTAACCAGGCTTGAGGGCACAGGCCTGAAAACCCAGTTACTCGAGAGGCTGAGATAGGAGGGTCACGAGTTCAAGGCCCGCCTGCACTGCAGAAAGCTCAAGGCCAGCCACTGCAACTTAGTGAGGCCTTATCTCAAATTTAAACAATTGAAAGAAGGCTGAGGATATTTAGCTCAGCGGCAGGTTTAAATTTGCATGTGCTGTGGTAGGCCATAGGGTATGGTAGGCCGTAGGGTGTGTGGTAGGCCATAAACTTAATCCTCATGACCATAAAAAAGTACTCATCATGTATTCTCATTCCTGTTCCTCAATTTAAGTTTGTTAACAATTGATCATTTCACAAATGCCTACACGCCCATTACTTACACACACACACACACACACACACACGCGCGCACACACACACTCCTGCTGAACCCCTTCTCCTTCCCAGCAAGTCCTCCTCCTAATTTTGTCTTCTTTTTCCTTTTCTGACCCACTGAGTTTAATTGGGGTTGCTTGCTAAGTAGGAGTTGGAGGGAAGGTGTTTATTGGAGCAAGGGTAACTACACAGTGGCTACACCTCTAGACAGAAGTGTTCCCTATCCCAGTGGTTCCCAACCTTCCTAATGCTGCGACACTTTAATATAATCCCTCGTGTTGCGGTGACCCCCGAATCGCAAAACTATTTTTGCTGCTGTTTCATAACTGTCATTTTGCTACTGTTATGAACCATAATGTAAATATCTGATATGTAGACGGTGTTAGGTGACCCCTGCACAGCTAGTGGAGGTCAGTATTGTTGTTGCTTCGTTAGAGGGTGATCTGGGGGAACGCGTAATAAAACTGAGCCTGGGGGCTAGTGAAATGGCTCAATCGGTGAAATGCTTGCCTTGCAATCACAAGGACCTGAGTTCAAGCCCAGCACCCATGTGAAAAATAAATAGATGATAGATGGATAGATGGATAGATGGATAGATAGGTAGGTAGGTAGGTAGGTAGGTAGATAGATAGAGCTAGCTAGGCGTGGGTAGCACACATTGCAATCCCAGTGCTGGGAGAGGCAGAGACAGGTGGATCTCTGTGACTCACTGGCCTGCCAACCTAGCCTATCTTATGCAGATGGCCATGTTCCCCAACTTTGTCTGAGTCCTGGGATTATAATGCGTGTTTTCCTTCCCTCAATGAGCCTCCCCGAATAAGCCTATACAACAGTAACAAAATGATATTGTAAAGCCAGGAGTTGCCAGAAGGTGTCAATATTCCTCCCCACATCCTAACAGATGACAAAGTGTGCTGACAGAGTTGAAGACTCTGTCCCTGGTGATCCTGACTGCAGTTCTGCCTCTTGCACAGCATCTCCTGGTCCCCTCTCTCTGAACAGACTAAAGCTCGTCAAGTGGACATCCATTTGTCCGTGGACCTATTGCATCTTTTAGCACTGGTTTAGCAGATAATGAGATGAATCTAACACATCATTAAAGGAGCTTAGGTTTTGCTACTGTTTGCTTGGAGGATGCTTAATAGGCTCCTCTGAAAAGTTGAAAAAGCTGATTATTGAGTATCATAAAAAGAGAAATAGCATTCATTAGAGCAGGCACAGGCCACTCTGTGAAATGGAACTTTACTCCATGGCCTTCTCTCATAATCTTTCCTAAGTTAATCTAGCAGTTAAGTGATGGCTGTGTTTTTCCTAATAAATATTTGCAGCATCCAACAGTTAAGGTGGGTAGGGTTTATGGATCTCTCTTCCGGCCACTTTGCAACAATGATGTCAAGTCACAGTGCCAATTCTTCCACATCCGTTCTTCTAGCAAGCAGATCCCCAAGCAGACATACCACCTCATCTACAAGCTGGAAGTAGTGACGATATAAGGTTAACTTAACAAATAACCTAGTGGCAGATTAATGTTCTGATGAGTGACTGGGCTCACAATGATTTCAAAAGGAAGCCTTGGGTTTCATTCTAAAAGGTAAGCTTCTTAGAATGATACACCTATGCCTCGTGTGCACAAGGGTGGTGTCTCAGTTGTGTTTCTATTGCTGTGATAAAACACCGTAACCAAAGGAATGTCGGGAAGGAAGGGTTTATTTGGCCTGCAGGTTACAGTTCATCACGAGGGAGGCCAATGCAGGAACTCAGACAGGAACCTGAAGGCAAGAACTGAAGCAGAAACTGTGGAGGAACACTGCTTAGTGACTTATAGGCTTATTCAATTTGCTTTCTTAAAAACTCAGGACCACCTACCCAGGGGTGGCACCACACCCAATGAGCTGGGCTCTCCGACATTAACCATTAATCAACCCCCCAGACTTGCCTATAGGCCAATCTGACAGAGGCATTTTCTCAAGTGACATTCCTCTTCCCAGATAAATCTAGTTTGTGATGAGATAAAAAAAAGAAAGGGGAGGGGAAGAAGAAGGAGAAAACTAACCAAGGCAGGTAGAGAGCCTCTACGGTATTTCTGACCAGCCCATGGATTTAAATGCTACTCTTTTCAACTGTAAAAAATAACAAAGTCAGCAGGGCCACAGTGGATCACGCCTTTACTTCCAGCACTCGGGAGGCAGAGGCAGGAGGATCTCTATGAGTTCAAGGCCAGCCTGGTCTGCAGAGTGAGTTCAGGACAGCCAGAGCTACAACAGAGAACTCCTGTCTTGAAAATAATAATAATAATAACAACAACAACAACAAAATCATTGGGATTTGTTTGATAAAACCTTGCCTAAAGTCTACCCCTGGAACACTAAGTATCTAGCCCAAAGTACATGTTCCCTTTGAAAACAGCTTACTGTCCACGGTACAAAGGTCAAAATAAACCCACACACGAATAACTGGTACAAACCTGAGTGTGCATTTGTGTAAACATGAATACAAAAATACATATATGTTAGCTTGTGACAGCCTGTCTGTAACACAATGTTTTAAATTAATTTACAGGCAACAGGTAGTCTCAGCATATTAAATTTTTTAAAGGAAATATTTAAGACTTTGACAAAAAGAAACATGTAAGTAGGAAAAACTTAAAGAGCTCATTTCATTTTTAGGGACGAGTCTAAGATTCAATTCATTTGAAATAAGCCTGAATACATTAGATGCACAGGGAAATAAGCCTACTATGAGTATAACCACTTACATCTGTCAAATGTGCCCTGATGTATAATGCACTTTCCTTTACTCCAGACAACCCCAAGGAAAGAAAACTTGAGGTGAAATTTCAGAAGAAGAAATAATATTGTTACCCACTATTAAATCACACACACACACACACACACACACACACACAAATGGTTCACTCAAATCATTCGTAAGTCAAACATGGGTGTTACAGAGACAAACAGGTTCAAAGGGAGAGTGGAAGGGAGGCAACCATGTCTGCTGGGAAAGTCAAAGGAGAAAGGAAGTCAGGTTGGGACTTAGAGAAGAAGAAAAGGGGGTCCAGGTGTGAGCTGAGTCTGGCCAGCTGAGACAGAAAGTCCAGCTTGCCTCCTGGCCTTCGATGGGGAAAGCAGAGTGCTAGTCTGCAGAAGAGTGAGAATTAAAGAGAGTATGTTGCATCCTTAAACATGGCACACACATGCAGGAACTCAGCTTTCAGGAGCAGGCAGCAGACTGCAAAGAGTTCTGGACAGAAGTCAGACGTGAGAACCCAGCTCAGCGGTCCCTGCCTAACCGTGTGGTCTTAAAGCCATCAGTCTCTTCCCTTCTCTTCACCTCACCCCCACATATCTAAAGTGGACTCAAGGCAACCATCCTGCCACCTCTCAGGAGGGTCAAGCAGGGTGGAGAGTTGGAGAGGACGTGGAAAAGTGAAGCCCTTCACGATGCGAGGTATCATGTCCATCACAGATACAGTAAACTGTTCCAAATCCGAGTATTCTAAAAGCAAAAATGCAGGGGAGACGGTGGGAAAGAGGGGAATCAAAAATCTGTTCTGCGGCAGAGAAAAGAGATCTCCCTGAGGCCAGAGCTCAACCTGCACATTCGGTCCTCCGCCTCGATCTGGATAGTGTGCTGAGGTCTTATAACCAGGCTGCGAACTTGCCCCCTTGAATTCCATGCTCCCCCCACTGCAATTCAGGCATGAGATTACCCACCACCCTCTCCCAGACAAAAGAGCCCGGTGCTGGGGCTGGGGCTGGCCAGAAGGAAGATGGCTGAACAGGCCGCTTTTGAGGAACGGTTCATGTTCATTCCAGGGGCTTTAGTGCATTCCTATTAGTGGGAAGTCTCCTGGGCATAAGTGTCAATATCACAATGTCAGCTCTGGGATCTGGCAGGTACCAAGGACATGGTCGGCCTGCGCCTCATCTAAAACAGGTACGTGAAAGGCTCAGCATGTCAGAAGGAGGTGGGGATGCAAAAGCCAGAGGAACAGGAAGTTTGCTGTGAACTGTCAGAGAAGCTACACCCACAGAGTCTCACCAACACGACTGCCAATACACATGCAACCATGAATGGGGAGAAGCCCATGAGACCTCAACCCTAAACAATGAACAACAAGCAACTAAGGAATGCTGAGAGCAGGAGACTTAGTTTTCCCTAGAGAAAAAGCACAACACTTGATTATTCAATACCATCTGGTCAGCCCTAAAAACATATATATATATATGTGTGTGTGTGGTGTGTGTGTGTGTGTGTAATATTATGTGGACTGAGCAGGTTACATTTATATATTTAGGATATACATGTGCATACATATTTATGTTACATAAATATATAATAACAATTTAAGAAAAAGAGAACATGAATGTGAATAAGAGCAGAGGGAGTTCTGAGGGAGGAAAGAGAAGGGGGAAGTGATATAATTTTATTATAATATTTAAAAGTGTATTTAGTGAATTAGGTTTTGAAGAAAAAGGTTAAACTAGGTCCCAGTGAAGCATCATATTAAGCTGCGACACAAGTAGCAGACCACCGTTTATTTCCAGGATGAGACGGTACTGATTATGACGTGCAAAACAAGCATTTTTGGAGCACCAACTATATGCTATTTTCTAAGTCAGCAAAGATGGATATGACGGAGTCACAAATCCCCAAGTGTTCAAAGCCTGGTAGGGAAGACAAGCAAGTCAACCGAAGTCATTTCAGGGGACTATGCACAACTCCAACTAGTCAGTCTGAGCATGGTCCAGAAAGATGGATGAGGCTCCTCGGAACAGCTCCTTTGGCACTCCCTTGTGCCTGCAATGCTCCCAGAGTATCTAGCCAAGGCAGGTTCTATATGTGGGTCCAAACTGAGGTTGGAAATTCTGCATTCCCAAACACTGCCCAAGAGAGGGTGAGCTGGAGCACAGACCATACTGTGGGAAGCGAAGGTCTTCGAGACCCATGGTGCCTGAGCTGAGTCCTGAAGAATGATCAGGAATCACCCAAGGTAAAGGGGTGGGGACCATTATGGGGCTTGAGTTGTTCTGGAACAAGTGTTTTAGTTTGGCTAAAGTAGGAAGTAGACAGTAAGTCTAGAGACGACTAGGGAAAGGGCACATAGGACCTTAGGTGTCCGGCTGTGGCATTCAGACTTTATTGGAAGGACAGTGTTAATGGTCATTAACACTTTTGATCTGGGGAGCAACATGTTCAGACAGCATGTACAAAAGAGTTTTCAGCCAAAAGCATGGGGAGTGGGTAGGGGGATTCGGTGGAAAGGAAGCCACTAAGGAGCTTGGCACCTGGTTTTCAGAGCATGCTTCTGCGCTTTCACCCCAACTCTCCAGGGGATCCTCTCAATAACCCAACAGGGAATCGGGTTCAGTGACACTGAAGCGAAGGAACCTCTTGTGCCTGGGTGCCCAGGCAGTGAAGGCAACATAGCAAGCAAGACCTTACCTCAGGAAAACACAAATGCCATCAGCTTCCCCTTGCAGGTGCTCACCCCCTCCAGGCTCAGTCCTACCTCCATCCTGAGCTCTCCGGGCTCAGTTCTCCTGGAGTGAGCAGACCCCTCTCCACTGTGTGTGTTTCAGAGTCAGGTCCTTCGGGCCTCCCTGGAAAAGCCCTCCATGCTGCCCCAGGCCCACTGATGGATGCAATGTACTGTCTGCTTTATTCTCTTTGCACTTGGTCCCCAGAGGACCTGATGCTCTTTAATGCCTTTTTATATTTCCTTTTGCTTTTCATAACGTAGCTCATCTTTCAGAAGTGCACCTATGCTGTCTATGCAAGAACTACGTAAGAATAATAAAGAGATGCTGAGCCCTCTCCTTGGGTGTGCAAACAGATGCTAGCAAAAGGCTTGATGTTCCTGTATGCCCATCCCTGGGAGCCTTTTGGGATCTTTGGACCCTCCTGAAGTATAGCCCCAGGCAGCACCTGATGACCAAGAGCAGTCTTCCACATCTTTTCTGTCTCCCCCGACTCTTCTCAGTGTGTTTTGTGCTAAAAATCTAGACATACAAACAGCCTTTGCTTTGTTTCTTTGTGGGAAAGTGGGAGTGAGAATTTTAAATCTTGTCTACTGGAAGAATCCAGAGCACAAGGTCACCGCTACCCTTAGAGTTAGCAGGACACCCACCACAAGACAGGTGGTGAGTGAAAATGCATTTCACCGAATTCCAGATTCGCTTCATCGACTGCTACAACACATTCTGGCCAAGGTGACGCATAAAGCCACGGCACTAAGCACAGGCCCTCTAGGGCGATGCCTGTCAGCTCCCAGATGTGTATGCTCTGGTCCATTACAGAGTAGGAAGAACTACTAAGCCTTCTGCTTATACTGTGCATGCTTTCTAATAGATAGGGCATGAGTGGTGTGCATGTGTGTATGTGCTATGTGCTACACAGAGTAATGCCTAACTGGAGGAGCAGATGTAATACAGAGCTGAGTAGCACAGTGTTGACGTCACCCACGGGTCATCCCACCCCTAATGAGAGAGGCCAGAGGGAAAGCAAAGTGAGAGCCCCAAACTGTGAGAACTCACTCATCAATTCATTGATATGCTCAAAAAGTACTCTATAGATCTCTTCATATGTACCATGCTCAAGTCCCATCCAATAGAAGTGTCTGCCTACAACCCTCGAGCTGCCAGAATACCTCATTGGGCTGCCCAGAGTTATCAAGTATACATCAAAATACACATCTTTCACCACCATGCTTTCTGTACTAAAAATCTGGCCACGAAAGAATGAAGTTGGAAGAGTTTGCTGACGTGGTTTCCTGGTCAAAAACACCTGTCTTTTTACAAGCTCAGAGCTCATATACCCCTTGTACCCAATCCTGTTTTCTTCCCCAACAAGAAAGAGAACCCTCTTCCAAGTGTGAAGCACAGACAGAAGTTTCTGCCCCCTGGCACCCCTCCACCTGCTCCCAGCTGTTTGCAGCTGCTCTCAGAAGGAGGAGGCTCTGCACCTAAGATCTGGGATGTGGTTTAAAATGCGTATTGGTAACTATAATGGTTGATCTTCATTGTCAACTTGACAGGATTAAGAATCAACATGGAAACATATTTCTGGGCGTGTCTATAAAGGGTTTACAGAAGGTTTAACTGAGGAGGAAAGACCCGTCCTGAATGTAGGCAGGACCATCATTTGGACCTAGGCGCTGTATTGAATAAAATGAGAAAAAAAGAGGATGCTAACTGCTTCCTGACCGGATATGATGTACCAGCGGTCAGGCCATGATGTGCCCTCAAGCAGTGCACCAAAATGAAGCCCTACCTTTCTGATCTCCAGCATTGTGTCACAACAATGAAACAACATCTAACACAGCGACCTACTGAGGAATGCTCAGTTTTGTAATGACCCCCATCCACGACTCTGAGGAACTGTGACAGAAGCAGAAATAGAAAGGATGGCATCAGAAGATGGACCTCTGACACCCTAAATGGGGATTTTTTAAGGTTTGTGGGGCTGGAGTTCAGCAACTGTGAGTGTTTGCTGCACAGTCATAAGGACCTGAATTCAGATCCCAGCACCCATGTACCAAGCTAGACATCCCCCACTAACACCTGTAACTCCAGCTCTGAAAGACTCAACAACACCCTGTGCTGGCTTCTGTGTGTACACAAGCATGCACACCCACACTCACACAGTTACAAACATACATACATATGTACACACATACTTATATACATATATACACATATACACATGTACTTACATTCATGTATATATACATAGATACATACATACATTCATACTTACATACATACACATATTTACATGCATATATATATACATACTTACACGCATACTTACATACATATATACATAGATACATACATACAGATAGGTTCTTACATATATACATATATACATATGCACATGCATATATACACATATACATACATACACACATACTTGCATGCATACACATACTTGTATACATATATGCATACACATACATACTTACATATATACAAACATACACATGTATACATACATACACACATACGCATATATATACATACATGCACAGATATTTCCATACATATATGTACATACTTATACATATATATATATATACATACACACACATACTTACAAACATGCATACATACATAATTCACACACACACACACACACACACGCATATACATCTTTTCTTAAAAGCCTTGTAAAGGAGGCACCAGGCTGCTGGGCCAAAGCAGGAATGTTTCCCTGGGAATCATTCAAGCCTAACCCTTGCCCACTGGCCTGAAATATCAATCACCACAGAGGATGTTAGCATTGTAAGGAACACCGGAGGGGCACCTACCCTTCACAGGAAGAAGTCAAGATTCCAGAGATGGCTGTGACTCAGGCTAGGCCTGACCCCAGCCTCCTGACTCCTCATCCCAGTGCTTATCCAGTGAGTAAATCTGGCGGTAGAAGGCAGACAGATTAAAAACTACATGACCAGCTCTCCAAACGAGAGCTGAAGTCCCTGCTTTCATGTGGTTGACCACTTGGCTACACATGCACCCCAGGTATTTGATAAGACACTCTTGGCCCTTCTCCAGCCTGCAGGAAAGACGACAGTGTCAGTTCCCTCCATGGCTGAGCTGGGAACAATGCCCCCTGTTTTGCTGAGTAAAACAAGACAAAGAAATGGGGAAGGACAGAAAGGAGCACACTCTAGTGCATTGCCCCACTTCCCAAGGAGGAAAAAGCGACAGCGACGGGTCACTGCCTTAAGCCCAGGGCAGGCACAGTTTGTGTGCAATGCGAATGGCCTCAGAATGGGAGCTCCTATAATAATTTCATCTCTGTGCTGGAGAGATGGCTCAGTGGTTGAGAGCACTGACTGCTCTTCCAGAGGACTCGGGTTCAATTCCCAGCACCCACATGATAGATCACAACTGTCTGTAGCTCTAGTTCCAGGAGATCCGACACCCTCACACAGACGTACATGCAAGCAAATCACCAATGTACATAAAATAAAATATTAAAAATAAAGATTTTTATCTCAAAGCATTCTACTTGAAAATTACTGATATTAAAATGGTCCAAATTCTGAGCTCTGCTTCAGTATGCAGAAGCATGATTTTAATACATGAACTTTTTAAAAATGTTCTCTTATTTGTTATTTTGAATACAATGTTTATTAGCTATGGAAACAATCTTCTATCTAACAGTTCTGGGAAAGCCTAAAGTATCTTCAAGAGTTTTTTTCGAGGCCTCTCTTTGCCTAACAGATAACTACCTCTCCTGTGTGTACCCACAGGGTCTTCCCACTATGTCTGACTGGTATTTTCCTTTTACAAGGATGACAGTCCCATTGGACCCAGGGCCATTCTAATGACCTGTGCTGGTTAGTTTTATGTCAACTTGACACAAGCTAGAGTCATTTGGGAAGAGGGACTCTCAACTGAAACAATGTCTCCATCAGATTTGCCTGTAAGCAAGTCTGTAGTGCATTTTCTTTATTAGTGATTCATGTGGGAGGGCCCAGCCCATTGTAGATGGTGCCACCGCTGAGCTGGTGGTCCTGGGTGCTATAAGAAAGCAGGCTGAGTAAGCCATGGGGGCGGGGACGGGGGGAGCAAGTCAGTAAGCAGTGTTCCTCCAACAGCTTCTGCTTCAGTTCTTGCCACTGGGTTTCTGCTCCGAGTTTCTGCCCTGTCTTCATTCTATGATGAACTGTGATGTGGAACTGTAAGCTTGAAACAAACCCTTTCCTATCCAAGTTGCTTTTGGTCATGGTGTTTTATCACAGCAATGGAAGAGTAAGACCCTACGTACGTCTCTGAAGATGTTAAACTCCACATATAGTAACGTTCTGAGGTACATGGGGAGGTGTGAAGATGTGAACATATGAACTAGGAGAATTTACCCCTTCTTTATGTATGTTTAGATACCTTTTTTTTAACGTGGGACTCTCCAGGGTACACTGATAAATGAACAGGCTTACAATTATATAAATAACTAAGCATCTTTGCTCTGATGGTCACAAGATTGACGATAAAACGTAGGCATGGTGCATTGGTTGTACGGTTTTCACAGAAACAATGGGGATCTGTAGATTATACGCTAGAATTCGTATAAAGAATAACGCACACAGCATCAGGATAATTTTCCTCAAAGGAACAGCGTAGCTTTAATTCCGTACATTTTAAGACATCCAGAATCGCTTCCTCTAAGCAATTATGATTTTACAAAATGCTGTCAAGACGTTCGCAGAGTTTTACTGCCCAGATAGAACCTGATGCCTGGAGCTTTGGGGACTGATTTATTATTTACTCTGGCGGAAGGTTGCTAAGCAAGATTTATACAGTAAGAACCGCCACCCGAAACAGTACGATATGTGTTTGACCGTGAGGGAGACTTCTTTTTCTCCTTTCCTCAAGTGGGCTTGTTCTTTGTAATCAGAAAGTGTCTACTTGTATGTCCGCTTTGGTGAAATCAGGGGCACAGCTAGGCATTTGACAAGCCTGTTCCTTTCCACTGTTCTCCTTTGAACTTTAGCTCTCAGCAACGTTTAACAAACCGTCGTAGTAAAAACAGTAGAGAGCAGGGGGGAACATTGATGGGATCTCTTGGGTATTATCGTTCCCTGCTACTTTTTGATTATTTCTTCATTCTATCACAGCGGACAGTCCTCACACTTATACCATCCCAGAGAACTCTGATTCTTAAGGAAAAGCAAACCTTGACAATGCCAACTTTGTTTCTCAGAGCTGGTAACAAGTCACTGGCGCCATCGCCGGCCCACTTCCGCCCCCTAGTGTCCATAACATGCTATCGCTTTTTGCAAAAGGGATGCTGGGGAATTGGAACCAAGGAAAAGTGGCTACCCCTATTTTCCTCTGCTTGAGCAATCTGTACCCTCCAAGACGACCACAGACCTCAGAAAAGAGATGCAATAAACTCCTTCAAGTTGAGGTGGCCGGCACTTGAAGCTCGCCTTCTCTTCAGAATATTTGCGTTTTAACCAAAGCACGGAGGCAGAGACACAACGCTGCTTGATCCACAGTGAACGGAGCTTCCTTCGTACTTAGGATACGGCTTGGGTTTGGAGTGGGTAGATGGGTACCTTTAAAGAGTCATCAATGCCTCTGTATTATTAGTAAATCCCTGCCCTGCTACCAGCGGACAGAGGGGGAGCACCTCTCTTGCTTTTATACCAGGGCATCCCCTCCCCTGTGCCTGTCTGGAGGTTCGGCTCTGGGCGGCCACCATGTCCCCCAGGACACCTCACCCAGCCACTGTGCAGAAACACACTAGGAATGTTCTGGTCAGACTTCAACTAGCCTCCCAAGGCTGCTAAGAGGACTTCTTGCTACAGCTCCTGCATAGGTCAGGGAGTTCTGAGGGCAGGCAGCCAATCTCCAAGACAGCATTAGACTGGGGCAGGCAGCACCCAGCAGAGGCGGTGGGGAGGAGCTGTGCAAGGGATCTGGGCGAGGTTTCTGCCATCTGACAGCTCGGTACTTACCCTCTCCCAGGTGTTTGGAATTGGCTTCTCGCTGCCAGTTAGGAGAAACGAAGGACATCGTACAGCCAGTGCCCCGGTGTGTTCTAGACAGAACCGTGAAGAAAGCGGGAGGGATGTGTGGAAAGCAGCAGAGGCTTTGCGCTGGAGTCCCTGCGCAGAGAAGCCACAGGGCCCACCACCACCAATTCACACTCAGTCCACGGCTCCGGATGGAGAGTGTGGCTCGTGGCCAAGAGTCCACGGCTGGATTTCAACATAGTTTCAAGTGTGTATAGCGGGACAACGCGAATAGAGCCTGGCTCCGGCAGGCCTGAATTTGAATCTGTACATCCTTCAACAGTTTCTCTGTCCTTTAAGTACCTGCTCAGAGGCTAGACCCTCAGAGACGCCACATAAAGACTGCATCCCTTGTTCGTGAATCTTGCACCTCATAAGCCCTTACAATTTTTGTCCATAATACATATGCGCTTTTTATAATTCTATTCTCTGTATATGGAGTAAGTTGCTTGATTTCATTTCACTTCCTTCACAATGAGCCCAGTAAGAGCTAGGACCACAGCAAAACCCCTTCATTCCCCCATTTTATCTCAGGGAGGGATATATATGCAGGATACACCCAATAAATATGTGAGAAATTAATTCATGGAACTGAGCTTTTGTCGTTTTACTTTTACGCATTAGGGTAACACTTTCCTCCTAGGCACGCTGTAGACATTAAAAAGGCATAGGTATAGATGATACAGACATTGATGGTGTAGATGTACAAATAGATATAGATGTAGATTATATATATATATATATATATATATATATATATATATATATATATATATGATGTGCATATAAATATGCATTCTTCCCTGTATTTGTACAAAGTAGATGGCCTAAACAAGACTGTTTCTTTGACACCATCTCTTTAGAGACCCATCATTGCAGGCCCCACTGGCCACCAGAGGCGCCATGAGTGGTGAAATATCAAATTAGCAAACCAGGTGCTGAACAACCCATAGATTCCATCACAGGCCCCTGAATAATCAAAACTAGTTGGCACATTACGATTAATCACCTTTTCTCCCTAGATGTCCCTTGACGGCAGGAAAAGTTACCTCCAGCTTCACTCTCCTTCCCGTCCCAGATAGAGAGCAGCCAGAGGGACTGTAAATCCGTCCCTAACATTTTCAGTTGTTTGAGTTATGTTCTACCAGAATTAAGAAGGTGACTTTAAAAACAGGAGGGAGAAATAAAGGTTGCACTTCCCAGAGCAGAGAACAGGTGTAAAATGGAACTAAACTTTAATATGGGGCTGCCCTGGAGGAGAAAGTACTAAGAATATTTTTATAGAAATCTTGCATTATGGGTAATTCTTTTAAATCCAAGCTTCAACTTGCATGACACTGAGGCATAAGTCTACCACTTAATGACATTTATAACTCTGTAACAATACGTTTTGTATAAATTACTGCTGAGGCTTAACGTTTCTGATTATGATATATAGAATTAAGTGGTGTTAGAAAGGCGAAGTTTGTAAGTTACGATCTGTCCTGTTGCTTTAAATGAGAGGACTTCTGGAGACAATTGCCTTGATGAATATAAACTCAAATGAACCTTGAATCTCTCCAATTATTCTTATTTAGAATTCATTTTCCTTTGAACTTTCATTTAACTCAAAGCACAATTGTCCCATTATAAATCAAACGTGAGCTTGTCTTGCCTGCAATAACAAGTATGCTTTAAATAATGAAGCAACACCTATGATCATAAAAGATAATGTTTCCATGCACCAAAATACAAAAGGTAAAGCAGTTTATTATCCTAGTTCAGTGACGAGAGTTGAATATTTTTGTAGCAACAGACGTCTCTATTCCAGACAACACTTCTGACATTCTGGAGGGTCTCCCTTTCAGAAGAACAATGCCTTCATGTTGATGAGAGATATCAAAGTCCAGCATGCAATGCTGCTGCTGACTGAAACACTCAACTCTCTCCTTGCTCAATTCCCCCCCACCCACTCCAAGACTAGCAGATAGAAAATCTCTCAACCCACCTCCCGGCTGGGCCTCTTTTCCACTTGGAAAGGGCTGGGTTGTATCATCCCCCCACAATTAAGCATGAGCTTTGAAGACTGTAGCCATGCATATGTCTCCTTTTACACAGAATCATAGTCAACGGGCGCAAATATGCCTTAAAAAGCATAAAAGTGCTCTTTGTCACACTTGCTGGTTTTCTGCATTTTACAAATACCCATATGCATCCCTGATATAAACTGTGCTATCAAAAATAATATAAGAAAACCCTGGAGCATCCCTGAGCTGTTGCAGGTAAATTGATGTCATAAAGAGGATCTTTTGGAGTTCCCATAATGAACTCTCTCAAATGGCATCTAAATCCACACAGTGGATCAAGTAGCCAAGTTCCCCCAGGTGAGGGTGCGTGTCTTCATGGCGATACCCCACCTCGACCCAGAACGCAGAAGCAGGTAGACTGAGCAGGTGGGAAGCTCCCTTCCTGGTGTCTCTTTATGCATTCCAGTCTTCAAAGCACTGTGACCTGTCTTCAGTGCACCCTCGGGTGTGGGATTTACATTTTTAATATTGGCATTTATGACGTGGTACTTCTTCCTGGCTAATTGGTATCAGAGCAAAATGTTTGCCTCTCTCCTGAAATAAATCTCTTCAAGAGCTTCAATCGTACATTCTTTTGTTCTATCCCTCATTTGAAACGGGCTCTATAAAGCCGCCAGACCCCACTACATAATCTTTCGCCTCTCACGTTTTTAAATCTGGGGGTTTATGCTCTAATGGTTTTGATGTGCTTACTATTCATCCTGTTACTCAAACCATGTTTTCCCATCCAACACCCGCCTCTCCCCCAGCCTTGCAGCCTGCACTCTCTGCGGCTGGAAGGATTTATTTATCATCCAGAACGTTTCCATAATTTTGGAAACATATGTTTCAAAATTGCATTCCAATATCTCATACTATGCTCTTTGTCTTGCATCTGTTCTATAAAACACACACACACACACATACACACACATAATTGTATGCCAGTGGCTACAGAGTCTCCATTTTCCACAGGAGTTGGTTCTTCCACAAGGTAGGAGTCACAAGGAAAGGCATTTTGCACCCTTTCTTTTCGGAATCACATTCTTCTGTTAATTAGAGTTAATCATTGATAATGGACAACTTCTGTAGCATCCAAGTGTGAAACTTTAATCGACTCTTTTCCAAATTCATTTCAATTTTACAAGAAAATCTCTTCATTGAAATTTAGTCATTGTTGGAAAAACAAAAAGTCTCAAGATGCTGTTCAGCATTTCATGGACAATTCAATAGCCTGTCATTCTCCTAGGAGGTGACCTCATTTTAAAACATATACTTTTAAAAATCCTTTGCTCTCCCTGCAATACCTTCATGGGAAGACAGCAGGTCAACACACAATGAAAAGGATAAATAAAGAATAAGAAATAAACCTAAATTAAACATGGAGAAACACTGGACAAAATATATTTTAATAACTACAACCATATATCAGCCCCTTACTGTTCAAATTTCTTACCACGCCACAAATATCCTGTGTTCTCCCCCCCCTCACAATTTAATCATAAAAACACAATTATTTTACATCCACTTTATGTACCTAGAACATATGATGTCAAAACAAGGCAAAATTTGATTAATTGCATTGAAAAAACTCCTCCAAACGAAGAACTGATACTCTGATATTTGCTCTATTAAAGTTTTCACCAGTGAAAGAAATTTCCTCTCCAGTGTTTCTGCCCTTGTTGGCATGATCCACATAATCTTAGGATTTGCGAACTGCTAAGAGAGGTACGTCTGACATCTGCAGTGCTATGCTGCTCAATGTTTAACACCCAGATCAGAAACATCAGGGAAATTTCAATGCCTGGCACCTGCTAAACTCCACAATGTGAACACCTTCATCATGGCCAATTTTAAGCAACTAAAGTGATGTCTCTGAATGATAGATTTGAGAATATCTATACACAGCTGGCTGGTTCTTACACTGTGGTACAAACTAGCTCCCTCCAAACCACTGGATGCTTGTGACTCAGAGACTTTAAAAAGTTCCCAACACCTTTGACATGTGGGACAAGTTTAGGTGTAACTCTAGCTATATATTTCAAACAATATGTTACTGGAATAATGTTCAGACATTCTTGTCAATTTCCTGAGCTAAAAAAACATATGTGTAGGATCACAGGTAGAGAGTCCTGTGTTCAATAAATCCAAAGCCTGTGTAAATATTGGTAATTAGATTGCAACATGAAGATACAGTCACAGACAATACACATACATTTTCAGAAGTTTTGCAAAGCATTAACAGACTTAGAATATTCTTTAAAAGTTTTATATAAATGCTTCAACAAGAAATGTTTCCAACTAATTGCCCTCAGTCATCTCATTCTTTTATCAAAGCTTTGGAGTTGTGAAATGGCTAGGAACGTGTGTGTGTGTGTGTGTGTGTGTGTGTGTGTTCCTTTCTCACTCTCCCCAACATCCATATGTGAGTATGTGTCTACTTGTGTCTACAAAGACACACACACACACACACACACACACACACACAGTTAAATGCTTTGCCAGGAGGTTTTTTTGTGCACATGCATGCATGCATACACACACATACAAACATACATACATGCACATATGCATACATACATACACACACACCCACATTCACACATACTCACATGCACAAATAGACATATATATACATACACACACTCACATAAATATACACACACATACATACATACATACGCATACACATACATATACTCACATGCACAAATAACACACACATATACATACACACACAAGCACATACACACACACTCACATATATACATACACATTTACACATGCACACATACACCAAATAGATACCAAAAATAAAAATAAAAAAACTATAACTAGGCAGTGGTGGTGTACACCTTTAATTCCAGCACTCAGGAGGCAGAGACAGGCAGATTTCTATGAGCTCAAGACCAGCCTGGTCTACAGAGCAAGTTCCAGGACAGCCAGAAACCTTGTCTCAAAAAAAAAACAAAAAACATTTTTTTAATTAAATAAAACACAAAACATAAAAGCCATGCTTGGCTTCTGGGCTAAAATAGACCATAAACTTAACTCAGCCCACAAGCCATATAGAGCTGGAAAAAAACCCATTTCAAATGTTTGTATATAACTAAATGCAGGAACTCAGAAAGTCACATGCATGGCTGCACACACTCCATTAGCAAATGTTCCCCTCGAACTCCTTTTTGGAAGAATGCCCCCATTCAAACTTACAATCTTGCACATGCTAAGCAAGTGCCAGCCACTGAGCAGACCCTGGCCCTTCATCACTGCCAGGCTTTCTGATAGATGCTGAGGCTGCGTGGCTGTGTCTTCTTCCCGTCCAGGTGCATCCTCCTGAGTACTGGAAGTGCACCTTGCTTCCTCAAACATCCTCCAACAGGCCATGCAGAGGACCAAGAGAAGCTCTCCTCCACCCTAAGATACTGAAACCCCCCAAAGGGTGAAAGCATTTCCAGAGACTGAGAGCAATAGCTGCAGCTATAGGGAGCCTTAAGTTGGTGGAAATGGGGTAGTTAGGAGATGCTTGTTTCAGGACTAAGCCCTGATTTCCACAAATGATGCATCACCACTTGGCATCTCTATACCCTTTTGTTCCATCTTTAAAACCTCCTTTCTTTTTCACCCACAGCCCAGTTTCTCTCCTTGCAATCGACACCCCTTTATGTTTAAATGTGTATGCCTTTGACTATTATTATTAAACAGTATATGCAGATAAAGTTATGAATATAACTAGTATATCTCACACTAATGAAAACTAATCTCCATTAATGCATTTAAATGTACATATTAATTAGGTTTAGCCTATTTTCAAACACACATACAACATGCACAAATCAAATCCTAACATCCTTCTTCCAACTCCCCCACCCTGTCCAAACCCTAGTAACTGAACTCTACTCTCAGGTCAACTTTTTTTTTTTTAAGCTTCCACCCTTAAGAGAGAGAGAACATGTAGCCCTTGTCTCTCTGTGTCTGTTTTGTTTCGCTTAACATGATGTCCTCTGGTTCCCATGTTGCTGCAAATGATAACATCCCCTCAGTTATGGCGGAATATACTCCATTGTGTACGGGTACCACATTTTCCTGATCCATTTGTCTGCTGATGAACACCTAAGCTGGTTCTGTACTTTCTCTCTTGCCAATAGCACTATGGTGACCGTGGGCATACAGGTACAGATGGCGTGTGACTTCATTTTCTTTGGCTACATCTCCAAGTGGTATACCTGAGTCATGTAGTAAAACTGTTCTGAGATTTTTATCCATCCCTGTTTTCACCCTGCATGGTGTTTTTAAAGTGTTTCCACACTGCCAGATAGTCATCAAATTCTCTCTCGCAAATGCCAAATAAAATTCTATCATCTGTGATCCAAACTGCCAAGGAGCGACAACAGACAGCTTCCAATTCCTCAATCCAGCACAATGCTCTCCGATGGACATCCTCAGATCTGTTCTTTTCCATGTGGAAAATGGTCTAGTATGTGTTCCCAGGAAAGGAGAGCCAAACCATTTGGTATGTATAACTTGGTTTGGCTAATTCCTGACAGGCCTGTAGTCATGGGATTGTCCCATCTCCAGTCAACAGAACCTCGGAGTTTCTGAGTCTCACATGGCAACGTAGCAACCAATACTACGTTTATAGGATTTAAATAACCACCAGCAGCAACAACAACACACACACTGTTGGAGTTCTAATCCTCAGTAGCTCAGAGTGTGACCGTTTCGGGAATAAAGGTGATGTTATTAAAAAGGGGTTTTAGCCAATCTGACTGCCGTTCTTAGAAAAAGGGAAGGTTGGAGTACAAAGATAAACATTCTGAGAGGGATGTAGAGAGGCAGCTAGAGAAATACTGTGAAAAACTGAAGACAGAGTCTGAGGTAAGCCAGGGAATGTCCAGAAAGCCAGCAATCAGCAGCTAGTAGGGAGGCCTGGAACAGACCACCCCTCAATAGCCTTTAAAGGCGCCAAGTCAGCTGACAACCTACAAAATCATAGGTCACTAAAGTCACCATTTTATTTATGCCACTAGTTTCTGGTGACTCGGTATAGCAGCCTGGGAAACTAGCACATTTGACTTCCACAGCTCTCTGACCCACGGCTCACTGTTTTTATCCAGCAGTTGTGTTTGACTTCACGTGCTTGTCAGCCATAATAAGCTGCCAGTTCAACCCTTTGATTGATTGCTTTTCCATAACTGTTTCTATCTTTCTGTGGTTGACCTGTAATAGTTCCATGGAAATTCTTAATATTTATCTCTTGGAATTTGATACTTCATGAATGTGTTTTCCAAAATTATTACCTGTAAACTATGTTTTCTCCTTGTTAGACAAAATTACTTCACTTCTACTTCATTAAATCCATCCATTTATTTCATTGCACAGCTCCCCGGGACTCACTGTGCAGCCTGTCTAGCAAAAACAGTAAACTCCAGGTTCAGCAAGAAACCTTGTCTCAAAAATACAAAGTAGAGGAATATCTGACATCAACCTCAGTCTCCACACACAGTGAGCTTCCCTGCACACAGAGGGAGAAAAGAAAAGAAATAGGCAAACAAATGAAGGAAGGCATGAAAGAAGAAGTACGGGTGGAAGAGGGGGAGGAAGAGGACGTGGTGAGGAGCAGTCTGCATCCAATAACAAGATCCAAGATCATCCATGTATGTATGTATCCATGATCCAAGATCGAGTGATCTTACTACTTCTGTTTCATCTGTGTTATCAATTTCCTTGGTGTGTTAACATAACTATTAACTGTTGTGCTATAAATCTCTCCATAAGAAAAGAAAATTATATAGGTGAATAGCAGCGGTATCAGCGAACGGTTTGTTAGATCCTTCAAAACCACTTAGGAACTTTGCAGCAGCAAATGAATGAGAACTGAAGGCATGCAGCCTGTCCACTGTGGTCTTATCTATCTCGTCTTCCGAAGGAGAACTCGTTGGTCTAACTTCGTGGAAATGGCTCTGACTTCAATGTGTACTTGCAGAGCTTCTGCCTCCAACTGGATCAAAATCGGTGATCTCCACAGCCCCAATCCCTGTGCCTTTGACAGATAACTCCAGCTGGTCTACAGCCAGACCTCCACCAACCTGAGCTTCCATGGCAGCCCTGCTATCGATGGAAGATAAATGCCACTCTGACTGGACACTAATGACACACCCAAAAGCCATAGGCTACTCATGGACCCCAGACAGCAAAGTCAGCACAGTGGCTTAACACTGAACCCTGATTTGCTCCAAAGCTCCAGGTAAATGGGTGGCTCCATTCAAATTCCACCACTCACTTGAAAAGAGCTTTCCATGTGCCAGGTACTTTAGTACATGCCTGTAATCCCTGAGGCAGGAGGATTACAAGTTTGAGGCCAGTCTGAGCTAGTGAGTTCAAGGCCAGCCTGGATTATATAATAAAACCCTATCCCAAAAACTCAAAACAAGACAACCTGCCATGTAAATGAAGTGCTCTCTTACTTGGCTAGAGTTCCCATTAGTCTCCGCAGATAGCATAAATGATGCATAGTTTGCTGAGCAAGAAGAACTTGGAAAGAGGTCCCAATGCACTGCAGACCCAAAAAGAGAAAACTCACTAAGCTGGCTAAGGCTGAGCGCCTACCAGACTCAACAGGGACCAAATGAGAAAGCATGGGGCTCAGAATAATTTGAACCTAACTTGGATGCTTTTTTCATCTTAAAAATAGAAAATATGATACAGTGTGTGGCTGAATAAGATGACATGAAATGAGGTATGTAAGGCAACGTAGAGATTATGATGTGCTTTATGGATAATTATTCAACTCACTCGTCTTTCCATTCCTTCATCCGCGGCTGGTCTGTTATGCAAACCTTACCCTACTCTCTCTGTGGACAACCCTGCCTCTTACTCCAGAGAGTCAGCAGAATTCATAGGAAAAAAATCCTACCAGTCACCCAGCACCAAAAGACCTTTCAACGTCACATTTTCTACTCCAACTACACTAATATTCTTACAGAGATTCCTTGACTACCTATGAGGGGTCGATCTGCATTGGACAGTGAGCTCCCGACTCTTCTTTCCCTTTCTATAATTTCCATTACTAGTCCTCTTTGTGCCCTGTATGCTTCTCCCTGATAGGCTCATCTTTCCCACCTTATTCTGCCTATCTATCCCCCACACTCATGTTTCCCTTTAGCGACTTCCATTCTCGCTTCTTTCCTCCACAAACATCTCATGACTTGTCTGTCCTTGCCCTCCTCTCCCTCATCTCCCAGTCTGACTCCCACCCCACTCACGACTGCACCTAGCCTAACTCCGCCATGTCCCTGTGTTGCTGGGCACACCCTCAGTTGTCCCTCAACAGTGGTTGACAGCATGACCATGAATCGGCTCCCCCCTGTGAGAGATGATATCCTTTCTTAACTTGAGAGAATGAGTGAGCCACAGGAGCTTCTCTCTTGACTAAAATGCTCTGAGTCTGCTGAGTATAGAGAATTCTGGACTCACAGTGGTTTGGTTTACAAGTTTTCACAAAGATGTGTGAAAGTGACTAGTATTCAATAGAAATACTTTGGATTTTGAATTTTGTTCTTTCCCTGGGTAACACAATCCTCCATCACAAGGTTGGGCAACAGCAAGACAACCACCAGTCACTGTGTTATTAAGCTATATTGTTCATCAGGTTATGAATGTTAAATGCATGTTTGAATTGTGATGTTTTACGTTATGATGTGTTTACGCAAATGGAACCCCGTGGTAAGGGAAACAGCGTCTGTGTATCTCTATTAGCTAGATTTATTTGGGCTCACAGTTTCAGAGGGAGCTCAGTCAACCATAGCATGCAGAACAGCTGGATAGTAGCAAGAGCATATGGCAGAGGGTCCTCATATTCACAACCAACCAGAAGGCAGATATATAAGCCAGAACCAGAAGTAGGTGCAACATTCAAAGGCTCCTCCTTAGTGACCCACTTTCCCCAGGTAGGTTCCACATTCTAAAGATCCTGTAACTTCACGCAACTTCGCACAACTTCACCCTGGGAACCAACTGTTCAAAGACATTAGCCTGTGGGAGATATTATACATCCCAACCATAACAATAATCAACACCTCTTTCAGCAACTGCGGATCCCACAAGACGGAGAATCAAGAGGCAGGCTTTCTACACACAAGAAACACAGCCTTGGGACCACAGCACCACGTTCTCAGTTACTACAGGAGCAGCCATTTCTGATAAAGTGACCTACAGGTGTGGAAACTTCCTGACTGCTCTGTTTGGTGGGAAACTGTTGAGTACCGTGCAAGCCTCAGTCAGCTGACTCCCTGTAGCCACACTGACACATCAAGTCTAGCAGAGTGAGCAACCCACAATCCATTCACTTTGCTTGATCCAAGCCCTCTAAATAAGAGAGCTAACTCTGGGACCTGGATACCTCCTACTATGTGGGGAACTACTACTATGCAAGTTGGCATTCTGTCTCTAAAACAGAAATGTCTTAACTTGGTGCTCTAAAACCCATTTCAACACACACCAGTATGTTCTGACTTCTCTCTGTAGCCATACAACTTGTGTCCTCTACACTTTTGCCCGACACTAGACACAGTACCCCGATCTTCCTTGGAAATTCACAATCTCTAAGGAACCTGCCTCCCAAAAGTTAAAGATACTATTGGTCTCGAGAAAAGTTGTACATTAGGTCAAATTCCATTCAGCTTTATGGCTCTCCATTCTTAAGAAGTCTGGCTTCGGAGACTGGAGGGATGGCTCAGTTTGTAAGAGCACTGGCTGCTCTTCCAGAAGACCTAAGTTCAGTTCCCATAATGGCAGTTCACAACCATCTGTAACTCCAGCTCCAGGGAATCTGACACCCTCTTTTGGCCTCTAAAGGAACCAAGCATCCACACGGTACACAGATATGCATAAAGATGAAATGCCCAAACATATTAAGTGATTAAGAATATTAAAAATAAACAAGTCTGGCTTCAGAACATGATTTTAGCCTATTCTAAGCATGTGTGTGCACGCACGCGTGTGTGTGTTATGTGTATATAATATATAAGTGCAATGATTTTGCCATTTAAACTATATAAGAAAGCAACCACAAAATTGAAATCCTGTCTTTCAAAGGGTTTTATATACTCTTCTAAATGAAAACAGCTTCCCAATAAAGAGATCCCATTTTACAAGTGAGCCTGACCCAAAATAGTAACTGTTGCCTTAAAGGCTATTATCCCATTGCTATATAAAGGATTTGGGGCATGTAAATGTCGATTAACACAAGCAAGCACATAGTCTGATTTATAAAGTGCCTCTGGCAAAACCCTTGTGGCACACCACAGTTACACCTCCTCAGTTAAAGAAACCTGGAAGCCTAATAGACTCACCCCACCAAGCACCGCCCACCCCTCCAAAACCTCCCGAGGGAAGGAGGTCCGAAGCAGAGGGGATTTTCAGAAGGAAAGAGGGCTGTCAGTGTCTAATTCCCATACTCGAGGCCTGCCGGGGCACGCGAAGGGGAGTAACCCTAAAGACAGTATGTGTTACGAGGAGAATTTTCTGGATGTTGGTGTCGGGTTTTCCTATAAGTTTGTCATTTTCTTATTACAAATGGACACTTCTGGGTCCTAAGCATGGAAAACCCAAATGACAGCTTTGGCTGGAAAGCAAAAAGAAATTTTCAGCTCCACAGAACTATTTGAGCATGGATTTTCAAGCCTTCGAGTCAATCCCAAGTTACAGACGGCAGCAAGCAGGTCTCAGCTATGTGCGTGCTTGTGTGTGTGTGTGTGTGTGTGTATCCGTGAGAGGGACACTCTCTCCCGTCTTAGCTACTTAACAGGCAATGTTACCACTAGCAAAAGCAGAAAGATGCCTTTCAAAATTTGTCCTCCATGAACAATAATTACCTAGTGGTCATAGCATTAGTCCTAGAAGTAATACTAGCTATACCCAACTTTAGTGTCTTTCTTGTCAGTGTTTATTTCTGTATAAATACTTAGATATAATTCTTTAAAGAATTTAGACAACGCTTTCAACGTGATTGTATAATCCTGTCTTCCCTTTTTGGCTTTGTTGTTGCTGTCCTTTTCGTTTTAGCACTTTGCACAGCTTTAAACTCACTCAGCCGCTAAGGATGCAGAGCTTGTGGGTTCCCTGCCTTCATCTCACAGGCTGGTACCGTCACACCTAGTTTCAGGTTTTCCTCTTCTATTAGATTACAATTACTTTCCTGGGCCCTTAAAGACAACCTTTTGTTTGCATCCTGGTATGTTTCATTTTCTGAATCTTGGTCTCGCTGTGTAGCCTTGGCTGGCCTGGAACTTGCTGTGGTATACCAGGCCAGCCTTAAATGCTTGGGTGAGATCCTCCTGCCGCAACCTCTATTCAAATACTTCAATTTTAAAATGAATACAAGCTCAGGAAAAAAAAAAAAAAGATCAATTCGAAGTTTACTTAGCAGATCATAGTACGTCCTTCATTAGACGAGGAACCAAGGAGACAGAAGATGCGGCACAGAATCCCCTTCTTCTGTTTAGTTCCACAGATGAACAGGTACGAAACTAAAATATCCACACAACTAGAAATCTGTGCATATCAAGTTCCAATGCACACAGGGGCTGCGGGTGTGGCTCAAGGGTGGGACACATGCTTAGCATATGCAAGGCGTTGGTTTCAACCCCGACACCAAACAGCAAGGAAAGATTCTGGCATCTAGATAGGGAGAGGACAATGAAGAGCCAAGGGCTGAATCTTAACAAATGTCAAAGTGTAGAAAAGAAAAGTGAAAAACCCACTGAACAACAGGAAGCGAAGAAATGGTGGTCTCAGGTAGTACCTGCCTGACCAGGACCATAGGAAAGTGCCCTGGGGAATAATTTCAGCATGTTTTCCATTCAGAGAGTAAGAATCATATATACTGTGTACTGTGGATATCAATGGGGCTCACTTCCTCAAAGCAAAGCTTCATGCATATGCTGATACCTCAAATTTTATTGTTATAGACTTACCCTGTTTCATATTCTTTCTGCTAAAAGCAAATGAACCAGGAATGCCAATACTATACATCCTCCTACTCTCCCTGTGACAGTGGCAGACATGACTAATCAATCTCAGCAATTCTGTCTCATGAGATGATGTCAGAGTCTTTGGCACAACACTCAACTACTGCCCACTGAGAAAAACTAGGACACACAGAAAATTATTTGCCTTGCCATCTTTTATTAAAGTGACGGCAATAATAAACTTACATTTGGGGAGTAGTTGAGAGTCTGAAAAACCTATCTCATTTGAGCAAATATTCTTTTCTTTTTTTAATTCTTATACTAAAACAGGTGGTTAAAGAGGTTCCATACACTCAACAATCACTCATAAGAAGCAGATCCCAGACAGCAATATGGCACCCAACCCTGTTCCAGGCCCATTGCTCTTTCTCAAAGCACTCCTCTCTACACCTGGGCTTAGCAGTTAACCCTGCCCTGCTCTGACAGTCATTTCTGGAAGGATGAGTAGGAGGCCCTAGGAAGTCCTAAGGATAAGAGAAGACATTGCCAAAAGACACAGGACCTCAAATCCAGAGGGTGTGGGTGGAAAGGATGGAGTACTTTCAAAAAAGCTAACCCTTTGCCTCAACAGAGCAGTGAATATATTCATGGTCCCACCCACAAGTGGATCTGACTGGAATTCTACTAGGAACTACATCAAGGTCAAGAATGACCCATAGCACATGAAGCCACATGGGGACCAAGCTGGACAGAGGAACCCACATGCCTCTCTCTTGCCGGCACCCCTCGGCTCCTCCCAGTTCTCCGGGTCATGGAAAAACAAAGCAGCCAGGTGATAGCCCCAAGGTCTCCCCAAGACGCTGCACTGGTGGTATGGCAGTGGGCACAGCTGTCTGCCAAGGTCTCCCCCAAGTTGTGAACACCCTGGGGGAAAAAAACACAATCTGCCCCAACACTTTCTCTTCAGTCCTTCAACTCCCAGGCCTTCCCCAGGTCCTCCATTTGAAAAAAAAATGTTAGGGTTAGCTTCCATAAACAAGGGCCTCCCAATGCAGAGAGACCCCAAGGGCACCTATCAGCTCGCCCTCCGACCCAGTCCAATGTTGAAAGGCAACAGTCCTAAAGAGTCTTTTCAAACCCCAGAGTTAGATAGCGTGTTGAATTTGAAGCTAACATACGGACTTCTGACTTTAAAGGCTATATTTTCACAACAAACACGTGTTGCTATGGAGACGGCATAAGCCTATGTAAACTTGAGGCATTCGTGTTCATAGAAACTCCTGAAGCAAGACCAAATGTTGGCCCTAACGTTCTTGTTCTTGCCAACTTCCAAATAGCGCACAAATTTGCCAAAAAAAAAATGGGTGTGACTAATACAAGCTCAGAACTTTTTTTTTTTCATTTACCTCAAGGGCAGCATTTGTTGATATGGGAGCTGAGTGAGTTAAACATATTCCCCCCGCCCTGTAAATCCATCTGTTTTATTTACACTTCTTAAAAGATCTGAGCGCACATTTTTTCCATAAATTGTACAACTGCTAGTAATCACGTATCATTCCCATCTGCGACCCCCTTCGACTTTAACTGTGCGTCTCTCCTTTTTTTTTGTTTGTGTTCCATTAAGCACATATCACAAGCAAAGCGGTCAAGCCTTAACTCTTCAAGCCCCAAATACACTTCGGAGGCTGCAGAATTCTCAGCGAGCTACCAGCTCGTGCACAGGTGACACCTCCAAGGTCCACAAGCCCACAGTAAACCCTATTACAAGCTCAGAGACATCAAATTGGTTTCTGCTATTGACTTTCTTTCTTGTGACCCCTGCCCCAGCCCTCTAGGCCTCAATCCCAAATCCCTCCTTTCTTCTGAACTGAGGTCAGCTTGCATGGCAACTGTGCTCGCCCAGAATCTACTCTAGCCTGTGCTGGTAGCGGCTGCTAATTACTATAGTCACACTTCTTAATTCAACAAGCGCAGGGCGGCTGGCTGCCATCTCCCCAGTGAGAAGGGTCGCCAGCTCTCTCCCGCAGGTCACTAAGTCGGCATTTATTTCCTGATAGGAGATGGCATTAGAAGGTAGCTGTTCTAACATGAATGGTAATCAACCATAATTAAAAGTGATACACCCATTCTGACTCATGCGATGGTGATAAAGAAAGAAGAAGAAGAAAAAGAAAAAAAAAAAACCAAGAAAGCAGTGGAAGGAAGAGAGAGAATCTGCTTGGCCACAGCTGATCTAGTGTTCATGTCCATTTAGAATTTCTGGAAAATAATGTGAGACTTTGTTTTCTATTCATCCATGCACGTGAGGACCACATTGGATGAAGGCAGAGAAAGTGTCCTCTTCGAGGGTGAAACCTTCCACATGGCACCAGGAATTGCATTTCAAGGGCAGGGCCATGTGAGGATCCCTGGCCTAGAGTGCATCCTAATTTAGAGATGGCACCAGCCTCCAGCCTTAGAAACTAAAGAAATCCATGTGCCAACCCTCTGTCATTCAGGGGCGTTTTGACCTGAGCTACTCAAATTGATTTTTGCCACCTAGGTTCCCAGCCTGGGCCCTGGCACACCTCTCCTGACCGTGCCAGCTCCAGTCACACACTGCCAGTTGCCCCGCCTTGCGGGTGAGCAGACATCTCAGCTGCCTGGCACCTGTGCCCAGGCCATGTGCCCACAGTCAAAACTCAGCTTAGTTCTGTTTCAGTCATGACTGGAGTCGCCTATGACCTACAACGTCTCACGGTCCCCACTGCTCTAGAATATCATAGTGTAAAGGCTACTGCTGTACCTAGACCAGATGCACAGACCTCTATGCACCTATGGAACCTCAAAGAACCATTTGATTCCCTTTTCCCTATGGGCACCATGCAACTCCCTTAGTGTTGCAAAATTGCAAGGGACCCTCCATGCCCAGGACAGGCCCCTGCACTCTGACTATCCCACATGCTACCCTTGCAACTCCAGCTGTTTCAGGGCAGACAGGGAAAGAGAGAGTAGGAATCACAAAGAACCAACATACACCTGTAGGACTTGACAAGACAGTCTTGACGGACTTCTGGGGGCTGTGACAGAAAGAAGATAGGAAGCGGGTTACCCCAGGACCTCCTCTCTCCTGGGGATCTTGTCTCCCCTTCCATGGCCTGGAATTACTTACAAACAAAAATGAAAGAAAAGCAATAGGTTTTTTTTTTTTTTTTTTTTTTTTTAAGCAGCAATGCTCAGTATAAAATCTGGAATTGCAAAGTATAAAAAAGAGGGACATGGGATTGTTCAAAAGAAGCTAATCTTAAAAATATAAGCAGTAATATGAAAACAGCTCATAAGACGCACAAAGTACACTGGCAAGACATCAACAAACTTTCCAGTGCCAAGCTATTTGGAGTTTCGAGTAACCAGAGAGTAACCAGAGGCCATTCATGCTCTGTGTGTGTGTGCAAGGTTCTGGGTGTTCACAAAATAAAGTGTAAAGTGTTCTAGAAGTATGGGGGCGGGGGGGGGGGGGGACTTGAACAGATTGCCCTGGAGGGTGAGTGGATTTGGATAGGAGGGGAAAATGAGAAAAGAGAACTCTGTGGGAAGAACTGAGTCACCATCTAGGGATACTCAGTAACGCCCTAGAAGGTTCCAGAATCCAGAAGATTATCTCTCCTGTAGTACCGCCAGAGGCAATGCTGTTTCCTTACTGGAACACATTCCCCTTCAGCTGCCAGCAAGACCCTTCCCACGGAGGACTGCTCTCACAGACCGCAGGCTCCGTGTGCTAACTGTGGCCAGGGCATGGCCTCCAGCTTGCACTAGAGCGCCTTCAGGCCTCACTCAAGAAAAAGGTGAAAGAGGAGAAGAGGCAGCAGGGTCCCTGTCTCCAACTTCAGATGTGTGTTGGAAACACCAGCTCTCTTTGCAACTTGCTTCCAGCAGTTGGCCCATGTCTGATGAAATCAGACCTGCAGTGAGAACACTATGAAGCCCAGGCAGGAGAGCATCTTCAGTCCTAACAGAGGCAGGCAGATCTCAGTAAGTTCAAGACCAGCCTGATCTACATAGCAAGTTCCAGCCAGAGCTACACAATGAGACCCTATCGGAAAAAGAAGGGAGGGAAGGAGGGGAGGGGGAAGAGAAGAGTGAAGAGGGGAGAGAACAGGGGGAGGAGAAGAGAAAACAGGGGGGAGGAGAGGAGAAAACAGGGAGGAAGAGAGGAGAGGAAAAAAGGGGAGGGGAGGGAGGGGAGAGAGGGAAGACAACACAGCAGACCCAGGGCTTGATCACCTTGAACCCTCTTATCTGCCTGCTCATCCATCCACCCACCCTCAGGACCAAGAGGGAGACCACAGCAAAAGCAGAAACATGAAGGGATTCCAGACTCAAGCTGTAGCCTCCCGTCTCCTCCCAGCTCCAGATTCCCTCAGTGCACCCCACCTTGTCCCCAAAGGAGCTCTTCTTCCCTCAAACAGCCAAGCCAAATGCAAGAAACCCACTCACTCAACCTCCAGAAGCTTAAGAACTGGCTCCAAGATAAGACTCGTCCCAAAGTAAACGGGCATGAGCACGAACTAAAGCTATAGGTCTTCCACCTGAGGACCTGCCCAGACAGTGTGCGACTTAGAGGCTTCGGAGAGGAACAAGAGGTGCGAGGCCCCCGCTCCTTTCAACTCTGAGAACAGCTTGTCATCCTGCTCACACAATGCACTGTGGGGACTTTGCTCCCTCTACAACTAGGAACACTTAAGTGACATTTCTTCCCGGCTTGTCCCCGGCTCCTCAGAGGCGGGGCTGCTTTCAGGAGAAGCACCCCTCTGACAGCCGTGGATTAAAGGCGATAACAGTCTGCATTCGTGAGCGCCTTTAACTTTTCAAAGTCCTTCTCCATCCATCATCCCCACATTATCCTCCTGACAGCCTGTGATGCAGGTAGAGCGAGGATTTCCAGGGCCAACTAGAGAGTAAGCGATGTGGATTAAGCACTCAGTGGATTTGGGGGCCCAGGAAGGGACTGCCTCAGAGAATCCCTCCCAACAAATTGCACCCGAAAATTCTTTAACAAAACAGCCCTTCCATTTCACAATGCAAGCAAAGCTTAAGAAGCAGTTGCCTCTGGAAAAGCCAGCCCATCAGCCAGTGTGCAACGTGGGCCACCGGAGAGCCTCTCCTGGGAGCAGGTTACAGGGGAAGAAAGTGGGACACCTAAAGGGAATGTGAGCACTCTTTACAATCTTTAAAAACCTAACTTGAGTGATAATTTGACCTATAACCACCCCCTAAAAACCACTAACTCTGTTTTACATGGAGTACTGCACAAGTCAAGACACTAGACTCATTCATTCACACATGCCTTGGTTCAAACATGTTCTAGGAGCTCCTACTGGACCAGTGATGCCCTGAGATGGAGCAGAAGACACAGACACTACATTTCAGGGTACCTGAGGGGTCTCCCCGACATGTGCTCCTTGGTCCTTCATCCAGGAGTCACTGGGTGAAAGCCATTCAAGGATGGCTTTCTGTATACACTGGCTAGAGATACTTCACAGCCCAGAACAGAAAAAAGGGGGGAGGGGGAATTGACCTCAGAGCAGAGATTTCTTGCTCTGAAAGAGAGAATTAGAAGTAAGGAATCTTGGTTTTCACGTCAACAACTGACTTGTGGCAATCTCAGAGTAATCATTAGCAAGTGATAGGACAGCAGGAGTGAAGTAGCAACAATGGGTTTTCCTTCTCAGAAAGTGGAGACCAGCCAGGTGGTGGTAGTGCACCCCTTTAATCCCAGCAGTAGGGAGGAAGAGGCAGGCAGATCTCTGTGAGTTCGAGGCCAGCCTGGTCTACAAAGTGAGTTCCAGGACAGTCAGAGTTACAACAGAGAAACCCTGTCTCATAAATAAATAAATAAATAAATAAATAAATAAATAAATAAATAAATAAATGGTTGAACTTTGAAGATTTTTTTAATTATGTGTACTGGGCTGATAGACACCAGGTAGGCTATAGCACCAAGATCCCTAGATGGTTTGCCTAGCCATAGAGAATGCACCCTTCTTGGTCCCCTCAGCTGCAGACAGCTGACTTGCCCAGCACCCGGCACTTGATAAGAACTCTCATGGCTCTAAAAATCCTTGCTGTTGCAACCCAGTGCAGAATGTAGACAGTAAATATTCATTCCAGAACATTCCACCGTTGTCTAGGCATGCTCTTTCTCTGACCAATCCTTCTTCCCCCTTAATGAACCCTGTTGACATTTTGCAACCCTAACACTGTCTCAGCAGCTGCTCCTGGCCATCACACATGGAATCAGTTGGCTGTTGTTACACAAGCCTCTGTAGCACATACACCCAGGAGTGCAGCCTGACCGACGGCTGTCAATTGTAAGTACATACCGGTCCTAGTGACTTGGGAAAGGTATGATAAACCAGTCTTGAACAATTAGATAGACAGGAAGTCTGTAGAACCATTTCTAGAGAATGTTTCCTTGAAAATAAAAGGCAACCCATAGAATTCTCTGCCGAACACACTCGTATCTGTTTTGATGTTCAAACTCAAAGGAAAAGATACCAAGCTCACTGAGAAGCACAAAATGAGGGGGTGGACAGATAAAGGGGTGGTTTTTGAGGTATAAATTTTGCATCAATCCTGCAACTTTCCCTACTTTGGGATTCTAATTACTCAAGATGAAAGATTGTCTGCCTTGTTTATATCTTTCCGACCTGGACTTCCTGAGCCTTTCAGCTCAACATCCTACCCCATATACGGGCAACTCAAGCACAGCCTAGCGGGGATTCTTATTGGGTCCTATTACTAAATGCTTTAAAATCCTAAATACTATGCCGATCATTTTTTGGCATGTGAAGTAATTAGAAGCTTGTCAAGAACAGTATGATAGCAGTCTGAAATCTCACTTTACCCGTAGTATCCTACATTGCCAATTGTCAAGATAGGTCGAGTCCAAGGCCAAAGCCTCATAATTAAAGTCTCCTAACTCAACAGTCCAAATATCTGCAGCCCAGCCTACGACGAGCCCAGCAGGCCCCTGTGGAGACTCCTAACTCTTTCAGACCTTTAGAGAGTCATTTTTGTGTAAAAAGCTGGATCACCAAAGGACTCCCTAACTGCTGCATTGAGAGGCACGCTGCTTGCGACGGAGAGTTGCTCCTCCCACAGAGACTCCGCTGCTGTTGTGTTTCCCAAAAATACAACCTGTTAATGACAAGCCATTAAACCGCTCACCAGCTAAGAGGAAGCACAACGCTGCTTAGGAGGAACACACATTTTCTGCCCACAGAGCCGCACGTGCTGGTCAGAGGGCCAGGGCCCTCATGAGCTGCGTGGGCCCGTAGGGCTCCCACTCCACAGCTGGACACGGGTGACCTCTCTCCACAGCTGGTGGCTTCCAGGATGTGGGCTCTGAAGCTGCCACCATGCATGCCAATTCCCTTTGGCAGGAAAGGCACTTTCTTGTATCATCGCTGCCATCTCAGTCTTCCGTGTCTGCCAACCTCCTCATGTTTTATCCATTTTTATTTAAATTGGTGATCAAGGAATTAACTCAGCTTCCACAAATTCCATCTTCCAAGAGCCGTTCCAGCGTGGCTGCACTGGTGGTATTTCACTCTCCAAATGAATCGAATTGGGTTTTAATGATAGTAGACCCCATTAAGCAACACCTGATTGGGTTATTTCCTGGAATCTCATCCTCCTTGTTTTCTTCATCCCTGTTATCCAGAAAAACGCAACAAGGGAGCCACAGGGAGCTGCTGCCAGGCTTTATTGGATTTTCCTTGAAATCATGTTACATTTTCCTCTATTTCTTTGGGAGCTTCGGTTTTTTGTTTGTGTTTTTTTTTTTTCCTCCTGATGTTTATTTATTTGTTTGTCTTTTAAAGTCTTAAAGTCTTACTCTTCTGTAGCTCAGGCTAGCCTGTAATTCACAATCCTTCTGCTTTAGCCCATGCTACCATTCCCAGACCCCATCAGATTGTCAACTTACATTGGAAAAAAAAAACAAAAACAAATTGATTTTTGTTGGTTACGTAACACTTGTGGAGGACTGTGAGTCTCTGAAAGAAGCTCATGCCAGGTGTTTCATTTACATGTAATGTTCTATGTTTATTAGAATTTTTCATTTATGCATGTGTGCACACGTATGTGTCTGTGTACATCATGAATCTACAGGTGCCCACAGAGGCCAGAAAAGGGTGTGGGTCAGATCCCCTGGGGCTGGAGTTACAGGTAGTTGTGAGCCACCTGGCATGGGTGCTGGGAACTGAACCTGAGTCCTCTAAAAGAGCAGCCAGCATGCTTAAGCACTCACTGAGCCGTCTCTCCAGCCCCAAGAACTTATTCTTAATTACAGTAAAGCAGTCTTATCCTTTAGATGGAAAAACTAATTTGATTTATATTCAGTTACATGATCTAACTAAGCCTGTATGAATAAAATGAACAAAACAACTGAAGCAAGATGGGCTGAGGAAATTATGGGAAGGTAGGAAGGGTCAAGGGCTTCGCCCCTTAGAGTTTCTCACCAGAGAATGAGCAAGAATTCCAACACAATTGTCATTTACTGTTAAGGTTCCTGACACACAGCTGATAGTCTTCCCATAGGTAGATGTTTTATGTTATAGTAGTAATGAGCCAGCCTTAAGGTCTGAATGCGTGTGACCACGGGTAGGGCCTCTTTTCCCTCCCACACGTTTTCTGAGAATCTCGAACAAGACTATTAAGTTTGTTTATAATGAAGCTATCCTACCTTCCTGCAGCCCTGCAATTTAAACTTTGACTTTGTCAATCATAATCCTGTCAGGTACACCTCCAGAACCACCCTGTGATCTCATATAATTCCTTTACCTTTGGAAGATAATGACTCTAAAAATAACAAATCTTACATATATCTCCTAAAGACAACGTGGCTATTGTGTAGAGTGACTCTCTAGGAGAAGCCCACGTCCGTGTGCTCCTGTGTCTTACCTTCTTCCCAGGGGCCTCTCCACCCTCGAATTTAAGATCTATTATTGAAATCTCTTAATAAATTCCAACTCGGCTTCACAATGGCTCGTCTTGAAATTCCTTTCCACACCAAGCCAAGGATCTGATTTCCCCTAAGTCAAGGTTGCTAAAAGATTAAGAGAATTGCTAAGACCCCTGTGCGCAACCAACACAAAGCTGTGTCTCCGTCCCCGTCGCCCCGACACAATGACTCTGTGGAATTAGTCTGAAAACCCAGTTCTCCCTCTGACACCGCCAGACTTTCAGACTTCACAGTCCTCACTGCCGAGAAAGGTGTGCTCCTTTTGTCCCTGCTATAATTCCAGAGCTTGGGAACCATGTCTCTATGAGGAGAGTGGGGAGGTGAGAACGACCTAACAGCAGAGAGACCCTTGATCTTTCCCTGCTTCCAAACCTAAATGCTGACTCAGTTGCCCTTTTCCCCAAATCTCTGAAAGATGAAACTCAAGAGATCAGCACTTTCTTCGTTTGTTTGTTTGTAGATTAAAGTTCTCATGGGTACAATCCCCTCACCACACGTGGTGGACAGGACAGCAGCATGGCGGGGGAGGGGGGTGTTCACAGCATCCTGCGTCCTTGGTGGGCCTCCAGGGAGTCGGCGAGTGGACAGACACTTGGGACATGTTTCAGGGGGCGTCTCAACTTTAATTCACTGTGTAGGGTACATATAAAGGGCCACACACGGGGAAGGAGCTGGTGACTCTGAGAATGCCCATTGGTTAGGACATTCTATGTTGGGGAGTGGCCTTGCCTGTGTGTGGAGTTTGAGTCTGTGATTTCCAGCCCACAGGGCAGAGAAAGCATCTTTGTTTAGTGAGATAGCAAAGATTTATACTACCACCATCATTCTCTGGGGGGGAAAAAAACTTAACCCCAGTGTAACAGATTGGAATTAGTCTAATATTTATCAGTCATGTCTATCAAGGGAAAGTATTGCAGAAGTTTATTTTCAGTTATGTTTAAAATGGTTGTTTGGGGGCTGGAGAGATGGCTCAGTGGTTAAGAGCACTGGTTGCTCATTCCAGAGGTCCTGAGTTCAATTCCCAGCACATGGTGGCTTCACAGCCATCTGTAATGGGATCTGATGCCCTCTTCTAGCTTGCAGGTGTACATGCAGATATATTACTCATACATAAATAAATAAATCTTTAAAAATAAATCCCAGCACTTGAGAGGCGGAGGCAGGCAGATCTCTGTGAGTTTGAGGCTAGCCTGGTCTACAAAGTGAGTTCCAGGACAGCCAGAGTTACAGCAGAGAAATCCTGTCTCAAAAAAAAAATTTTTTTAATAAAAAAATAAAATGGTTGTTTTGTGCTCTGTTGAGAAAAGGACTGCTGAGCCTCGCATTGTATTGTCTGCAGGTGTTGGCTTTACGTGGGGGATGTTTGATTGCTCATGATCTACACCTGTTATCAAAAGGCCACCTGAGGCGCTTAGTTATCAATAAAAACACCTGAGATAAGAGGCTCAGCGTTCCACTGTCCAGGATGGCACTTTGGTTCCCTCTGCTGAAGTCTGGCATGGTCTGTACCTATGAGAATGCCTCCTTGTCTGTCTTGGTGAGCCCACATAGTGACTAACAGCTATAGGAAAGTATTTACTTAACAGCTACTGTGTGCAATATTCTTTCAATGATATAGAACAGGAAGACACAGGATTCGGACCTTCACTGTTCAAGGAGCTTACAACTTTGCAGGAGAATAAGATACATGTGGAAATAAGCATAAGACACCCCAGTGATTGATTCACAAACCAAATTGTAAAAATAAAGACATTAATGGGCAAAAAAATAAGTGCTGCACTTTAGAAAATTACATAATAAATCTCCTTTTCTAAAGAGAGCAAGCCAAAATGCAAAATATTACAAAGAGAAACTGAAATGATAAATTACATACTTTAAGGGCCAGCTACAAAATTAGTTTATTATAAAAAATGCTAAATTATAGGAATTAGCCATGGGAAGATAGATTCCCAATTCTCTCACAGAAGACTTTTCTACTTTCATGTTGTAATATATTTAAGCAAGTATTATTTGCACTTTTTTACATTAAGTAACTGTTCATGTATTATTCCTACAACTTAAATAACATTTTTAAAATATTTAGGGGCAATGCCCAATTTAGGTTTCCAGTCTTCCCGAAGTCTCGTCATTATCCTTCCTCAGCAGTCTTCATGTTGATAGAGCATATTACACTGGATCGGGGCAAATGTTCAGAGTGGAGCATTCAAACAGCAACCTTCTTGTGTTCTGATAAGAGCTTGTTCACTCACTGTTAGACAAAGCACAATGACTTGGAAAAGAAATGAGTTCTGACACATCAAAAGCATTTCCCTTCCTCTGATATTTTATCTGTTTGTGGTCTGGATTTTGAAATACTGGAGAATGTTATCATGAATTCCAAATATAATTATGTGTTTCTAGAAAAGAGACATCATTACTTGATAGCATAAATGGCTTGGGTATAATATCCGGTGTCACTCCCCCCCCACCCACTTTGTTCTCGTAACTTATCCTAATTGAACGCTTGGAGGAGACTCAGACCCCTCAGACACAGGCAGCATCAGAAATGGCATTAAAGCTACAACGGAACACTACTAAAAGATTACTCCGACAGGATAATTGAATCAAAGGCTCGACTCAGAGGTGGGGGGACAAGCACTAATCTCACGCAACTCTCCCATGAAGAAAATTACATCACCCCAAAACACAAGAGGCTTGTCTTTCACAAGGTACAGGAGGCAAAAAGGATCACACTCACATCCTAATCTTCTTGACTTGGCTCCAAATGGAAAATGGGCCCAGGGAATTCTGAGCACGGCACCAGATTAAGTTAATGTCGATTTACCTTTCCCAGGGAAAGATTAATACATGCACGCTGGGCAAAATATGACATATATAGAAATATCCCTGGGCACTGATTTTTATTTAACATTCATTCTACTTGTCTACTTGCTAGCATCCTGAACAGAGTTTGTGGATTTTTTTTATATTTATTCACGTACACTCTGCCCTCCATTGGGGGGTACAAACAGCTGGAAAACAGGTGCTTCAGAAAATTGCCATCTGCCTGGCCCTATGACCAGCATACAAATGCTCCTTCCTTTAGCTGAAGGCTCCAGAACAGTAAAGAAAATTCTAGGAAAGCATATACCTGTCCCCATCCTCATGAAGAGAAACCACCTCCTCCTTGGGGGTATAGCTAATGTCAGTCCAGAAGGAAGTTAGCTTGGTGGGAGGATTCACACCTGTGAATCCAGCCCTAGGAAGGATAAAGTGGGAAATGGTCCTGCGCTCAAGGCCAGACAGGGTTATAGAGCGCCTTGAGGGAAAACACACAGGAGCTGGGGTGAAGTGGAGTTGAAATTTTTCCTGAGTTTGTGATGGTCCCCACAGTTCATTCTCCATCAGAGTTCACAAGTGCTCAGAATGAAGGGTGATGATGGTGAAGCAGCTCGCTCACTTCCTGATGCAGGCTCACTTCCTGGTGCAGGCTCACTTCCTGGTGCAGGCTCACTTCCTGATGCAGGCTCGCTTCCTGGTACAGGCTCACTTCCTGATACAGGCTCACTTCCTGGTACAGGCTCACTTCCTGAAGGAGGGCCGCTTCCTGATGCAGGCTCACTACCTGGTGCAGGCTCACTTCCTGGTGCAGGCTCGCTTCCTAGTACAGGCTCACTTCCTGGTGCAGGCTCACTTCCTGATACAGGCTCACTTCCTGAAGGAGGGCCGCTTCCTGATGCAGGCTCACTACCTGGTGCAGGCTCACTTCCTGGTGCAGGCTCGCTTCCTAGTACAGGCTCACTTCCTGGTGCAGGCTCACTTCCTGATACAGGCTCACTTCCTGAAGGAGGGCCGCTTCCTGATGCAGGCTCGCTTCTGGATGCAGGCTTGCTTCCTGGGTGAGATGTGCACCTAGCTTTCTGCCCACCTGGATTCTAAGACATCAGTGAAATGAAAATTCCATATTCTGCAGGCAGGTTCAGATCAAGTCCACAAATAGAGCAAGGGAAAGCAAGCCAAAAAATATCTCCATAAACAACAGCAAGGATAAAAGGATGACAAAATCCTACATAATACAATGCACACGGCTATGTAGAGATGAGCACACCTGGGCTACTCCTGTACACCTGACTTGACAACTAGGGGTGCTTTAGAAAAGATCGCCACTACCCTATCTTCATGAAGGCCTTTGAGTCTATTAAAACGTAAGTGGTTTGAGGATATGCTGCTAGAGTGCTAGACACTGAACTCAACATCCTACACACACACACACACACACACACACGTGCACACACATGTGCACACACACATAGAGTGCTAGACACTGAACTCAACATCCTACACACACACACACTGAACTCAAGATCCTACACACACACACGTGCACACACATGTGCACACACACATAGAGTGCTAGACACTGAACTCAAGATCCTACACACACATACATGTGCACACACATGTGCACACACACATAGAGTGCTAGACACTGAACTCAAGATCCTACACACACATACATGTGCACACACATGTGCACACACACGTGCACACACACACAATAACAGCGGTTGCTGCAACATTCCAAGGGAAGAGAACCTTTGTATCTATGTCCAGCCTGTGTTTCAGAATCTGTGGAAGAATCACAGCAGAGACAGTGTCACCCAAAGTTCCCTGACCAGGCCTAAGGGGCCTCGAAGTTTTTTTCACGAGGGAAGCTGGAGAGTGGAGGAAAGGGGAACGAGACAGGAAGAACCAAGCCAGGAAACTGTAACTTAAATGGCTGATACCTCTGAAGCAGAGGCAGACTGAGCAGGTCACTGTCTCAGCAGAGTGAGGACTCCAAGTGCCAACCAAGATTAAGGAGATTGCAACTAGACTCTTTCCTCTAGAACACAGAAGTACACAGTAGGAGACAGATCAGCAAAAGAGGCCAAAACCTGAAGACACTCGCATGAGGATGAAATTTGCCCTCTTTTATCATGCAACGCTCTCACAGAGGGTCCCAAGTCAGGAAACTGGGACAGACACAAATAGCAAACCTTCAAAAAGAACCCTCTGTTTTCTGGCCAGACAACTAAGGAAAAAATGACTCCTGTACTCCTGAGAACGTGAGTGAACCACTGAGCTGGTTAGTTTTTGTCACAAACTCGGGTCATCTGGGAAGAGAAAAACTCACCTGAGCAATCACCTCCACCAAATTGATCGTCAATGTGGTAGTACATTGCTGTGGCTCAGCAAGGAAAAGACACTTCCATAGGTGTAAACTCTGCCAGACCTCAGCAGAGGGAACCACCATCCTGGCCAGCACCATACTGGACAATGGAACCCCGAGCTTCTGAGCTCAGGTGTTTTATTGATTCAGAACTCCTCAGGTATTCGACTGATAGCACATGGAGATCATTACCAATCAACATCCCCCACAGAAATCCAACACCTGCAGACAATACAAAATACCAAGGCCTGTCCCTTTTTCCAACAGTACACAAAAGCTATATATATATATATATATATATACTTCTGCAACATGTCAGCATATCTGTGGAGAATTTTCTTGCTAAATGATTAATGTGGGAGGGCCCCGCCTACTGTAGCAGGGTCACCCTTGGCCAGTGGTCTTCGGGTATAAAAGAAATCAAGCTGAGTAAGCCACAGAGAATGGTCTCTGCTTCAGTTCCTGCCTCCAGGTTCCTGCTTTGATTTCCCTGGATAAAGAACTGTAACCTGTAGGTCAAATAAGCCCTTTCCTCCCTGTTTGTTTTTGGTCAGGGTGTTTAACACAGAGAATATAGCAACCATTTAGTTATACTCACACACTGACCTCAGGCCAGTCCGGCTTGCTGAGTTACGGAGTCACCATTCCCATCCTCTAAAATATCATCTCTCTGGCCATAAGAAATGCTGTCCTTGTGTTCCAGAAAAAAAGAGAGAGAGACAGAATCCTTATATTTTTCCTCCCTTATCTCCTGTCACTTTGAGCTCTCCAGCAGCCCCAGCAATGCATGCCCCACAGGAGAGCAAGGGGTAGTTAGCTCTATGGGATGCTGAAGAGCCCAGAGAAGAGACACCTGAGAAGGACCACTTAAGTCTGCACTGGGACCACTATGGGTCTGCACATTGGCGTGTGAGGCAGACTTGTAGAGCCACCAAGCACCAGATACCAATCCCTAAACGGCGCATGCTCGGGGAAGACTCACGCTGGATTCACTGCGCACCAAATGAAGGCCGGAACTCCAGGTCTTAACTACTGATTTGACTTTGTTTTCTTTTTCATTTTTCTTTTTCTTTTCTTTTCTGTTTTGTTTTGCTTTGCTTTTTGTTTCTGTTTGTTTTTGTTTTGGGGAGTTGCCATACAAAGCAATGGGTTTCATGATGGTCTCTTCATGCAAGTGTGTCAGTTCACGTTGTTCTCAGTTGTTCACCTCTCCTACAGTGTCCCAATGCCCTATGCCCCATTCTACCCAGTTCCTTCCCTTCCCATATGGTCCCCCCCACACACACTTCTGCTTTCTTCTCTTTTAAAGAATAATTTTGCATTTGTTTATTAGAAGGAGACCATATTCTCAGCACCACAGCAGCCAGAGGTCAAAGGACAACTTAACAGGAGAGGCTTCAGTTCTCTCCTTCCATGAGGTGGGCCCAGCACTGGGCCTCAGGTCATCAGTCTCTGCGGCAGGCACCTTTCCTGGCTGGGAGATCTCACCAGCCACCTTCCATTTCCTCTTCTCTCATGATCCTTTCCTAGTTTCACAGCTTCTACACACACACACATATAAATATGCACACGTACATGAACACACACACATACTTTTACTCTTTATGCCATGTGTAGGAGAAAACGTAGTAACTGTCTGATGATGGCTTACGTCATCGTTGATTGATTTCCAGTTGCATCCATTTTCCACAGAGGTCTTTCTGGTCTTTGAGTGTTTGCTTTGAGACCAGGTCTCACTCTGCAGCTAAGGCTGACCTCAAACTTGCAAGTGGTTCTCCCGCCCCCCTTTCCCAAGAGCCGGGATTACAGGCGTGTGCCACAGTGCCCAGCTTCCTGTTAATGTCAGGATTTCAGTGTTTTTCTTTATAGCCATATAAAATTCCATTGTGTACATGTAAACATTTTCTTCATCCACTCATCTGCCGACAGACATTTAGGAGTGTTCCATTTCCTAGCTATTGTGAGTGGTGCAGTGTTGAACATGGATGAGCAGGCAGGCATCTCCGTGCTGTGTTGACGTAGAGACATCTGGGCATATACCCGAGTGCGATAGTGGTGTCACATAGTTGGTAATTCTATTTTCAGATTGTTTTTGAGGCACCTCCGTCATAATTTCCATAGCGGCTGCATTAGTGTACCACCAGCAGTAAACAGCAGATACAACTACCATGTTAACGCGGAAGATAAAGAGGACATACAGCAAAGGAGCTAAACGGTAAACAAATAAGAACACGTAAATCACTAAAATATTACAAAATCTCTACCTATATGGGCAAGCCACTGAGGTGCACGCCTGTAATCCATGTATACGGAGTCTGAGGCAGGAAGACTGTGTGTTCCAGATCAGCCTGGCCTGTTTAGTGAGGCCCTGTCTTGAAAATCAAAAACCAGGGGCCAGCAAGATGGCTCAGCAGATAAATGAGCTTGCCGCCAAGCCTGATGCTGAGTTTGATCCTTGGAATCCATATGGTAGAAGGAGAGAACTAACTAAGGCCAGTTGTCCTCTGACCTCCACATGAGTACACAGGCATGTGTGCATGCACACACACACACACACAGCACATGCGTGTGCATGAGCACACACACACACACTACATAAATGTGATTTTATAATATACTTATACTCCTCTGTGCATGTGTACACAGTTTGAGGAAGTCCCTTTAAGGGAATGGAGAGATGGTTCAGCAATTAAGAGCACTTGCTGCTCTTGCAGAGGACCTGGGTTTGGTTCCCAGCATCCACATGGCTGCTCATAACCATCTATAACTCAAATTCCATGGGATCTGATGCCCTCTTCAAGGTCAGCCTGGTCTCCAGAGTGAGTTCCAGGACAACCAGAGTTACAACAGAGAAACCCTGTCTTTAAAAAAAAAAGTGAGACAAAAGAAAGAAAATGAATGACAGACATGTGAACACGTATGTGCCACCACACATGTGTGCCCATGCATGTGGAAGGCAGAGGTTACCTCACGGGTCATTCTCATGTATCATTCCTCAGGGGCCATTCACCTTGTTTTTATTTTAGTTTTTATTTGGCATTTAAAATAGTTTTTTTTTTTTTTAGGTACCTTTCAATTTAATCAACATATAAAGCTTCTTCTTCAAGATAACTATGACTTTGAAGGTACACCTTTTAAAATTCTAATTTTGCATTTTTTTTTTTCTCCTTTCTTGAATCTTAGTAAGTCATTCATTCCCACGGTAAAGCAGAGTGAGCGGCAGTAGGCGAGAGCACACGGCTTGTGCCCCCATCACAAAGACAAACGTAGAAGGTATTATGTATAGGGAAAAGCGAGGTAACTCCAGATCTTAAACAAAGTGTACCATAAGAGATTTGCGTCATTCTCCCTTGAAATTCCTTTGAGGATAAGACACTGCATTGACTTCGTAGCTGACACCACTTGGAAAAGCAACCAAGCTCTGTGATGCTTCTCCTTCCCAGATGAGCAATGGCGATTTTGCTTCATCTTTAGTATTTATGCTGTTATTGTACTTTATTGTCTGATCTAAAATCTCTATGTCTGTTATACAAAAGCGTGAAACGAGTTAAAGGAATGACATCTAAAATGCTACACTGCTGAATGGCAATGTGTCCCTTCTAAGAGCTAAATTCCCTTAAACATCACGGCATACAAATGTGACAAACAGAATCTATAGCATGTTTCACCGGGGTCTCCCACTGTTTGCCAAGTACACAGCCTGTCATTGAACCGAGACACTGAGATGTCTCTGTCTCTGCAGAGCAGGGACTAAGGGTACTTGTCATCACACTGGCTTTTTACAAGGTTTCTGGGGATTGAACTCCGGCCCTCACGCTATGCCCCCAGCCACCATCAGATAAAATGGGCAGAGCTTTTTTTTTTTTTTTTTCATGTACTATTGGTAAAACTATAATTTGACACATTGCTGCACAGCAATCAGTAAAAGGTAATCAAAAAAATAAAACTTAAATGTACAGTTTCCTTTGAGCCACTATCTCACAGCCATGACCATGACGAGGAAACCACATAAGGATTTTGAGTGTTGGCAAGGGCAGCACTTGTAATGGCGGGGAAATGCAAAGTACTTTAGTATTTAAAGCTAGGAGCAGTTGGATAAGTCAAACAACAGAATACCACACAGCTACTTAGAAAGTGGTGGTGCATATATTAATACAGAAAAATATCCAGGAAGTGTCGTTAGAAGAGAAAAGCTGGGTGTGTGGTATAAATTCATTTTTGTAAAACAGAATAGATGAACAGATGGTAGAAAGAGAGAACTGTTAAGAGAGACTATATCAAGCTGGAAAGGTGGCTCAGCAGTTAAGAGCACTGTCTGCTTTCCCAGAGGATCACAGTTTGATTCCCGGCACCTACTTAAAGGTCAACCACTATCTCTAATTTCAGTTCCTGGGGATCTGGTGCCCTCTTCTGGCCCTTGTGGGCACTGCATGGAGGTAGTGCGCATATCTACAGGCAACACACGAATACACATAAAAGTAAGTATGTCTTATTTTTAAAACTTCTCAAAGAGAGAAAATATGTATTCACCTCTGCTCTCCTTGGATAGATATGTCCCCCAAAGTCCCCTGGTCTGCCTGAACCCCTTTTACGCTCTTCATCTCTGGGGAGGAGGGTGACTAGCCTGACTGGTAAATGTGAAAATAGCCAAGGCATCCCTGGCTGGCTCCTCCATCCTTTCCAGCCATGGGCTGCAGCGAGGACAGTCTCTGCCATTCCTCCAGTTCATCCATGACTCCAGGCGTCACCAAACCTGGTTCAGCTACAACTCGCTGCCAGTATGGGTCCGATTCTATAGTTCCGTTTGCGGTCCCTTTGACTCTAACACTGAGTTATGCCTCCAAATTTTCCTTTTCAGTACTAATGATGTCCTGGCCATTATCCCTATCCTCGGCTGTGTGCCTCCATTTGTCTGGAAAGCCAGAACGTCCTGGGAAGTAGGATAGAATTTATTGTGTTTCCTCGGAGACCCTAACACACATCAGTCTGCAATGTGATAAAAGTTACTTAGTGAACCACTGCGAGGAGTTCATGAAAACCAGTTCTCCCGGGGAGAGAAGCAGGCAATGGGAAAGCAAGCTCAGCAATGAAGTCCCAACAGGGACTGAGTCAGTGGGGTGCATAACAGCAGCTCCTCCCAGAGTTACCAGGGACAGATGAGAGTTCTGACTGTGGCATGCAGCTCCCAGTAACTGTGGGACATGTGAACACCAGACCCAGCCTTACACTTCTCCCATGCCCTCGCCTGTCTCTTAGTTCAGTTTCCTACAGAACCAAACTCGGGCTCCCTGGGACCACTCTCTTATTTTCCTGTGATAGGCTCACTCTGGGTTTATGCCTACAGGATCCTGAAAGGCCTTCCAGGCGACCTCCCTGAGAGACCTCTGCCTGCCCAGCCTGCCCTCCACCTCCACGACCTCTCAGGCTTCCACTCTGGTTCATAGTTTTCCTTTCCCTTGTCCCTGTTTTCTAGTTACCCTTATTTCTATTTTCTACCGCATCTAAAGCTTTTGGTTTTTAAGTCTCTTTGTTTCCTCCAAGCCTGGAAACAGTTTTGTAAAACATCACAGACCAATAGGAAACACAGAAAAGATGGGGAGGGCACTCCTATCCATCTCTGTCGTTTCTAGATGTTTACAGCCAGCTTGGAGGACTTCCTCAGAACAGGGCAATCCTGGTGAGTTCCCCACCCCTCCCCCACCAGCACCCCAGGAACACGGCAAGGCTCCACGAGGTGGGAATGAGGAGCAAGGGCCCTTCTGTTCAGTAGAAGTGCTAACTAGTTGGCAAACCCAGGTAAGAGGGGGAAAGAAGAGGCAGGAGGATGACAAGCTAGGTGTGAGCGCTCCCCCCACCACCCCGCTGTGCCAGAGCAGTTTGCCCAAGGCTGTCTCTGCACCTAAAGAACCGCTGCTGCTTCTGTGGCCTCTGCTGCAGTGAAGAAGGAAAACCTCACTAAGTCGCATCCCTCACCGGGTGGAACTTGGCCCCGCTGCCCCCCTGCAGCTGCACAGTGCCGAGGACCAAAGTGGCAGGCGTTCAATCTGCTGGCACCTGTGCTTCCAGCTGTGGCAGAGAGGCTGGAGGGCAGAGAGAGCCCCACACCTCAGCCAGCATAGGACAGGAGGTTAGACAGCACAGCGATACCTCGGGCAGCCCAGAGTTTGATGAGTAAGTAACAGTCAAGCGGCAGGTGAGACCTCAACGGATCAGAGGCAGATGATGAAGCGCATCCCGCCCCCGTCCTGCCTCCCAAAACAGTCTGGTGTCTTCTGTCCTGAATTCTCAGTATTCATTATTGCTATTAATTGTTACCATCATCATCTTCTTCATCATCATCATCATCATCACAGCACAGAGCAAGCGCTGTATCCTAGTGTGTCCTAAGCCCTGGGTTCCCTTCCCCACACTACACAATCAATCAAGAATTTTTAAAACAATAGTATAAAAACACACCACACAGAGGACTTGCTCTCAACTATTTTAAATGCACAGTCCAGCAACACAACTAATGCACGTGCTTGCACAACAGACCGCCAGAACTCCTTCCTTCCTCAAGCCCCCATATTTCAAGCCCCTCCTACCCATTCATGAAGCAATCTCCCTTTTCCTTCCCCCTCAGCCACCAATCTGCTTTCTCAGAGGTTCACTACTTCAGGCACCTCAGGTCAGTCAGATGGTGCAATATTTGCCTTCCTGTGATGGGCGTTTCAGTTAGCGCGGTGTCTGCCAGGTCCGCGTTGTAAGCCACGACAGGATTTCCTTCATCAAGGCTGAGTGACATTCCAGTGGGCAACTTCGCTTATCCCTTTACTGACCTGAGAAGCATCAGCTGTGTCCATTCCTCGCCTCCCACAAGGAAGGAGGCAATGCCTCTGTCAGATGCCAGACCTGTGAGCCTTCATGTGCCTTTGATTTAATCACATATCAAGTATGCATTGAAGTCTGCTGTGTCCCACTGTGCCCGATGCATGAGAGAAGGCAGAGTCCTTGCCTCCAAGCACTGTAGCCCGGCACAAGCCAAACACACTCTGGAGAGCCCCAGACCCCACACACACACACACCGGAATGGGCAGAACACTTGAGTGGAAGCACATACCTTTAATCCCAGCACTTGAGAAGCAGAGGCAGGCAGATCTCTCCCAGTTTATCCCAGTCAAAACTCAGTGTAAACATAGAGAGTTCCAGGCCAGCCAGGGCTCCCCAGCAAGACCCTGTCTCAAAATCAAAATACTTAAGTAGAAGCCACAGAAAGAAAGTGGTCTCCCTGAGCTTGGGGGTCAAAGTGGAAGGGTACTCCCGTGCCCCTGGACAACGAGAGAGCTGAGTGGCAGAAGTAGAGGAACTATGGGTAAAAAGCCACAAGCTCCAGAAGACAACCTGCTGTGATGTAATGGGGTGGGGGGGAATGACACACAAGATCCACGCAGCAAGCATCCTCGACAAAAAGTCATGAGTCTAACCGAAGTCCAGCTCACGGTCCCAACTTCCAAAAGAGAGAGACACTTGGGAGCCATGTCTGGTAGTATACACCTACCATCCTAGTGTCTATAGAAGCTGAGGAAGGAGGATCACAGGTTCAAACCCAGCCTGGACATCTTAGTCAGAACTTATCTCAAAAAATGAAAAGAAAAAAACCTATAAAAGGTATGGAAACAGCTCCGCCTGGCATACAAGACGCCAGGAAGTGCCTACTATTAGGTCCATCTGTGTATCCTTCCAGTAGATTGTCTTTGCCGCTTAAATTGGTTGGAGAAATCCTTTCGTGAGCAAGCAGCAAGAAGTCAGACACATGTGCATCATGTTGGAAGAGACTTGCTGGTTAGGGCAACTCTGAAATCAGCCTGGTGCACCAGCACCAGTGAGCACAAGACGCCTGACAGAGCTGTCACAACGGCTGCTTTACCACTCCCCTCCATCCCTTTCACGGTTACCTACAAAGATCTCGGGGCCCCTTCCCCAGACGCAGATCCTGCTGGCTTCTGCTCACTCCTAGAGCATCAGTAGCCCTGCTCTGAAATTCAAACTTAACTAAGTGCCCTGCTACCTCGAGTAGCAGGTAGTCCCCCAGTACCTTGAGACAGCCTCTCACCTCCAGTCACCTCCAGAGCAAGAGATCCAAGAGAGTGTTGGGGTGCTTCAGGATCTCTGACAACTCCTGGCAACCTTGACCTTTGACTTCTTCCACATTTTGTATATTAGAACAAGTCTGAGGTCCAGGCTACACTCGGACAGACAGAATGTAACTGTCTCTTTAGATTATCTTAAACTAAGATAATCCCATCTCTTCTACATACACACACACACACACACACACACACACACACTGGACCTCCAGACATGCCCATGTGACTGTAGCCATGAAAGTTGGACTGAGAGGGGCTGGAGAGATGGCTCAGTATTAAGAGCAAGTACTGATCTTCAAAGGACCCAAGTTTAACTCCTAGTACCCATATCAAGCTTCTCACAAGCACATGTAATCCTGTTTCCAGGGGCTCCAACACCCTCTGCTGGCCTCCTGGGGTACCTGCACTCACATGCACATACCTGCGCCCATACATATATAATCCAAAATAAGTTTTTAAAATCTTGGTGCTGGAGAGCCTGCTCTCCAGTTAAGAACACTCACCACTCTTGAAGAGAACCCAGGTTTGGATCCCAGCACTCATGTGTGGCTCACAGCCGTCCTTCGCTCTAGTTCTGGGGGATCTGTGGCTCTCTTCCAGCTGAGAGCATCGTATGTGCACATGATACGGACACATATGTGCGGGAGAAAAAAAAATACACAGAAAATAAAAATAAATTAATCTTAAAACAAGTGCACGCCACTGGCAGCCTTCCGAAGCTCCAGGGCACAACCGCCCACTCTACCGGGTATGCACAGTGTTCTCCTCTCCCTCATGGAAAGCACTTTTATTTTGTTTTTGCTTTATTAAGTGAGCAAGTAATTGAGGCTCATTTCAGCAAACAAAGTGATTTGTAGCAGGTATAAAAGCAAAATCAGAAAGTGCCCTACAGAAAGGGGGACAGAGACAAGTGACCAGTGTTTTTCTTTTTGATCTTTGAGACAAAGTCCAACCATGTAACCTGAGTCTGCACTATATGATCACTGGGATTGTGGGGTAGGTCCCACCCCAAGTTAGTTATGCTCATGTAAATTTAAAACAATTAATTGGCTTGTACATTGTTGGGGGAAGGGCTACCTAAGCCTTGGCAGCTTGCTTTATCTGCAGGTGTTGGCTTGATGTAAATCTGCGATTCATGTGTTTGCTTCCTCATGACCTACACCTGCTCACGGCTCTCTGGCAGAGCCATTGTGGTTCAAATAGTTTGCATTCTGAGAGCTCCATGTAAAGAGCAAAGTTGCTATGGAGGAAATCTTGTAGTCCCTCCCCTACAATCTTGAGCAACAAAGGGAGAACGCTTCCCTTGGGCTTTGAGTTCTCCCACCATAAAGGTGAGACAGCTCAGCTGCTAAAGTGTTGTGGGACTACTACAGCCTTCATTATGCAAATAGGCTCTGGAAGGGGGGGGTGGAGACTAAGCTACAGGTTTCCTTCATTATGCAAATAGGCTCTGGAAGGGGGGGGTGGAGACTAAGCTACAGGTTTCCTTCATTATGCAAATAGACTCTGGATGAGGGGTGGAGTTTTGTATCACTAAAACGCCTGAAGAATTTTTGTGTCAATAAAAACACCTGAGATCAGACAATGGTTGTTTAGCTGTGCAGGATGGCGCTTGCCATGACGTGCGGTTTCCTCTGCTGAGGTCTGGCAGGTTTGTATTGATGAAAATGTCTCCTTGTCTTTTTTGCAAGGTTACACAGTAGCAATTGGCTACAGTTTCAAGTGGATATTTGATTGATGCCTTAGTTAGGGTTCTATTCCTGCGCAGAGACACCAGGACCACAGCAACTCTTATAAAGGAAAAGTTAACTGGGGCTGGCTTACAGTTCAGAGGTTTACTCCATTATTGTCACGGCAGAGGAAGCATGGCAGCAGGAAGGCAGACATGGTGCCAGAGATGGGGCTGAGAGTTCTACATCTGGATCAGCAGGCAGCAGGATGAGAGTGTGAGCTACTGGGGTCTGGTTTGAGCTTCTGAAACCTCAAAGGCCTCCCGCAGAGACACACTTCCCCCAAAAAGATCCAACAGTGCCACTCCCTATGAGCCAATGAGAGTCGTTTTCATTCAAACCACAACAACTTGATTTTGAAATACTGTGATAGAGAACCTTTCCATGTGAAGAAAGTAGGGGAAAGACTCAGAAAACCTGAGCCTTTAACTACACTTAACTACACCTTAGCACTTAACTCTTAGCAAACGGCTCTATTAACCCCAGAAAAAACCCTCACAAAATTAATTAGCATGTCATGTGACAGACTGAGTCACCTTCCACCGAGTCTGTTATAGTCTGAACGCAACTGCTGTATCTGTCATGTGAATGTCATATTTATAATGAAGCAGTGTAGGGGAAGGCAGTGCCCTTCCCTCATTCAGTTCACAGAAACAAATATGAGCACAGATTACCCAATACCATGCCAGGCTCCTGGGAACCACTGGTGCACCAGATTGCCCCCCCAACACACACACACCCCAGCCCCCCACCACCAATGTGTTTCTAAAATTACAAACAGAAGTTGGGCATGGTATCCTGTACCTGTGACTCCAACACTAGGAAGTCAGACCGTGCTTTAACAAAAACAAACAAATAAACTCTACAAACAGAACAGCAAACCCTCTGTGCCGTCTCTCCAGCCTACTGTGATCACACTTTCGCAAACCAGAATCAGCTTGGTTGACTCTGAGCTGTGATTCTCAACCTGGGCTGCGTTTTAGAATTAAGCAGAAAGTTTAGGGCTGGTTGTTGTTGTTTTTTGTTTTGTTTTGTTTTTAATGACTGTGCCCGCTCCCACACCCAGGGAGTCTGACATTTATCTGGGGTGAAACCTGAACATCAAAAAAGAAAAGAAAAGTTTACTCCCCTCAAACAACACTAACGTGCTGCCTTTGAGAAAACCACCGAATGTGTATACAAATGAGTGACCACCAGGTGTCGCTGTCCTCAAAGTTTTGAAAAGAAATGGCTTGCGAGGTCAGTGGATAAATTCTCTTAATTCTTGGTTAGGAGTGAGAGTGTCTACTTCCCCTTCTCAGTGCTGAGACCCTGTCTGGCTTGAACCTGTCCAGACCTTTCTCGGGCTGCCACAATCACGATGAGTTCATATGTGCCTCAGTCCTGCTGTGTCTAGGTTTCTCCAGTGGAGTGCCACTATGCATGTTAACCTTGCTTCAGGGCAGGCCCGTGCCAACACAAACCAATGGTATTTTTGCACGCTTTTTGTCTAATTTTTCTCTGGGCATTTTTTGTCTCGTTGGCCTTTTCTTGTTCGTTTTGATTTCCATTTTTGAGTGTTTTGAAGGTAAATTGTGTTTCTTGGGTGTTGCTTTGGTTTTGGTTTTGGTTTGGCTTGTTTGTATGTTTTAGAGAGAGAGAGAGGGAGAGAGAAAAAGAACATGAAATTGGATACTAAGGGAGGTAGGGGGATCTGGGAGAAACTGGGGAGGGAAAAAATAAAACATATAAAAAAATTTCTACTAGATTTAGGATTCAAAGAAAAAGTCTATTTAAATATATATATATGATTGTTTGAAGGTGTATATATGTTTTTGTGTGTGTGTGTACACACTGGAATAACCAGATGGCTCAGCAGGTAAGGTATTTTACCTGAGTTTAATTCCAGAACCCACAAAAAGGTAGAAGGAGAGAACTGACCTCGTGTGTTGCATGCACATGCATGTGCGTAGACACACACACACAATAATTATAGGGCCAGTGGATGGCTCTGCTGGTAAAGGAATTTGCCGCCAAGCCTGAGACCCTGAATTCAATCCTCCGAACCCACATAATGGAAGCTAAGAACTGAAGCTCATAGGTTACCCTCTAATCTCCATCCTCCTGCCTCAGCCTCCTGAGTGCTGGGATTATGACTGGCTTTGAAGTTGCAGTGTTACCTCAGAGGCCTGGCTAGCATGAAATCCATTCCCATCCTTCGACCACTACCTGAAAGAAGCCTCTAGAACTAGTGCTTAGAGACCACAGCCACTGACTCATGTGTCCATTGACATTAAAAACAAAAAGCAAAAGAGGAAGTCCCCTGAAGCTCCTCTGTTCCCAGAGGCACAACCTGTGAAGTCAGCTGACCTACCACGTCGGCAGAGCCAGCGCTCTCTGCAGGCCCTGCACAGCTCCTCACCATAGCTCACTTAACACGTCTGTTGAAAATGAGGCAGCGAGGACTTGCCATGAGTCCTGAACAGGGTGAGCACCGGAGAGGCTTGTGGGAAAGCATCCCTGGGAGAAAGAGCACCACCTATACACCCACACCTATGCCAAAGCATGAAGGGTTTGCTGGAACTGAACCCCAAATCCAACTCTCTGGGATTGTGCTCAAGACAGAGACCGTGGCTGAGAATGTCTCTGTTGCACATCCTAGCTGGAGTCACACATCCAGCTCAACACCAAACACACTTGGCTTTGGCAGAACAAAAGGACAGCTCCCTCGGGGACAAGTGTCCATCTGGACTACCGGCCGGGGAAGGATCCGGCACTGTGATGAAAGGAAGCCCGGACCTAATTCCCAAGATTTCCACCAGAGCCTTGGCACATCAACCTCCTGTCTGATAAGCTAAGGCGGGAAAAAAAAAAAAAAAAAAAAGCCTGCAGTGATTTGAATGAGAAAGACCTGCCTATATATAAGTTGCCTTGGTCACTGCATCTTATTACAGCGATAGAAAAGAAGCTAATGCAGGGCCTGTCTGTCCGTCTGTCTGAGAAGCCAGCTCTTGACCTGAACAACCCTTGCCAAGAAATCTGAAACCAAAGATTGCCATGTAAGGTGACCCACAGGTGCACTGGGTTTGTGTGATACAGAAAATTGGCCTGTAGACCCATGCCCTACGCGTGCCTCCCCCGGCCATGGCTTAGCTACTTCCTGAGGTTGGGAACAGACACAAAGAAATCCCACAGGGGTGGAGATGGGGATGGGAGTCGGGGTGGGGCTGGGGCTGGGGGTAGGGATTTGAGGGTAGGAGGGAGTGTTGGGGTGAGGACGGGGATGAGGGTGGGGTGGGGGTGGGGGTAAGGATGGGGATGGAGATGGGGTGGGGGGTGCCCCATTAAAGAGATGATGGGTAAGAGAATATGTGGCTGGCGGGACTGGGTTCAATGTCCTGTCTTCAGGGGCTTGAGTTTTGTTGGGAAAACTGGCTGACGTCCCTGCCAAGTCTAGGCAGAGTCTAAAGAGAGAAGCTGACCCTCCCTCTCGGCTGGGCGTGGCCAGGCGGCATAACAACAAACTGAAGTTCTTTCATGAACTTCAGAGTTTAGAGATCAGTCATCCCAGAAGCTAGATGTACGGAGCTGGGAGCCTACAGGGAAGGACAGGTTGGCTCCTGAGCAGCGGGAGGAGGAACAGTCTTCCACTCTCACAACGAGAATTTCAGGGTTCCAAGCACACTTCTACTCCACCTCAGCTCCAGGACAGCCCCCCCTCCACTCTCATCCCCACCCCCACCCCTGCTGGGTCCAAGCCACTAACAGCCACCCCACTTCCCCACCCAGAACATTCCAAAGACTGTTCCCATGGAGACAAGCTCCCTACCATGCCCACCCTTTGCTTCCCAAGGGGGAGGTTGCTCCCTCTCCCACACTCCCAGGACCCAAAAGCAGGAAATAGCACAGATGCACTTCATGTCTCAGTTGCCCAGGACATCAGTTACCCTTTCTCCCTCAGCCGGACTTTCCCTCTGACACCCCTAATAGCTCCCCGAGGCCAAGGTTCCTACTGTGGGGAACTTCACACTGACCACCGCCTCAAGAGATTCCAACACACCAGGACACATGAAGCCTCAGGCTCAGTTTCCCTCGCCAGGACTACACACACACACACACACACACACACACATACACATCAGTTCAAGTTCCTGGCCTCACCCAGACCAGTACTACCCAGAGCATTGTGAGGGGGCCTCCCACCCACTGACCTCTCCTTCTGCTCTCCCGCCATCCCCCATCTCTGCCCTTCCTCTAGTCCCAGCAGGAGATGCACCAGGGAGCCTGCCTGTTATGCCATGTCAGATGTCCCCTCTTCCCCTGGGTTCCACCCCTGCCCCTGGAGTAATGACCGGCTCTCTGTGACTTCCTATTGGCCCTTGCCTGACTCCCCTCTTTGCTCTGAAATTTGGTTTTCATCTACACACTACTGTACTTATTGTATCATTTGCTTTCTTTAAACACACACACTTAGTAATTCCATTAAAGACACCAGAGAAGCAAGATAACAGATTTAGCTCCTTCTGCCTCTCCCTGTGAAGCACCCTCTCCCCACCCGTTCTTCTTTCTTTTAGCCCACTGTTGAGAGTTCATCTTTTCTTGGTTGCCTTTGCTCCCTGCTTCCTGCTCTGGCCTCCTACTGGCACCCGGAGACCTGCCTCACTAGCCTCTGAAACGGCTAGCACAGGCTGTCCCTTGTAACGTTAGGAACTCCAAGGCTATGGACACTCCGAGCCTCTTGGATGACCAGGTGGCATTTGTCCTGTTGTCCTCTTTTAAGACATCAGCCGTCTTCCTTTCCTCGAGCTCCAGGGGTTCGTTGACACTGTGCACCGACAGGTCCAGAGCGCCCGGGATGTACATGTTCTGCAGACATCTCACCCACGAGCAGCAGAGCTTCCCTCCCGCCCCCACCAATCTACCTAGGGTGCTCTTCGTGTTCCTCTCTAGGGAGCTCTATTCCCTTGGAAGGTCCCTTCTCCACTCTTGAAATTCAGCGCAGAATTTCATCATATGGGAAAGCCTTCCCTGAAGTCCTGGGGTCAACCAGAGGAACTGAGACACAGCTGCTGCCTGGAGGCAGGGAGCACAAGTAAACTGCAGCCAGCGAAATCGGTAAAATAGAAAGTGACTCAGGCATGGCCCGAGGCTAGAGGCCTCTGAGACTGCCTCCCAGCATAATGGCAGCCAGTCAGTCAGCCAGCCTCTTCCCCATCTTCTCATTCCTCTGTCCACGGAGCTCATCAGCTCAACATGCCCCCCACCCCACCCTTGCAGCCACCTTCTCTATCTCCCAAATTCACCCTGGACTGAAGCGCCTCTCAGCGGGTGTGGACATGATCCAACACTGGCACCCGAAGCACAGCCCCTCCCCACTACCTAAGGGTCTGCTGGTCAGCAGCAAAGTGGGCATTTGGGAATGGAGAAGCTGGAGAAGCCCCTGGAGGAAGGCTTTCTGGGCTGACATACCCAAAGCACGGCAGAGAGGGGCGGGTCCCCTTGCCCACCAACAGCCTCACCCCTACAGACCGGTGGGCCAGCGAAAGACAGATCGTCCTCCGAGGTGTAGCACACAGGCAGGGTGCCTTCTGCCCACATCTAACCAGGGTGCTCTCCGTGGTCATTCACGTTATCACATCCACTAGAACACTGCATCTCCCTAGAAGAGACACAGATGTTAGGAAGCGTGGCAGAATTACCTCCCTCTTCCCAAGGGACTCAAGAGGTCTTCAGGGAGTAACTGACCCCACTCTAAGACCAGGAAGGCAGTCGGATCTCGGGTGCCACCATCAGGAGCTGCCCTGGTGCTCAGACAGGATGTCTCTGCCTCTGTATCAGCAAAACAAAGGACCACAAAGCTGGTGGTGGCATATAGCTGCAACTTCAGCACTCCAGAGCTGGTATCAGGAGGATGAGATCAGGTCTTCTTCAGCTACCTACCCAGTTTGAGACCACCCCAGATTACATGAGACCAGCTATGGGGGCGGGGAAGGACAACCTAGGGACCACAGACCAGTATGACAGAGGATGAGCAAGCGAAAGGCCGCTGGGATCTTTGATGACATCTATCTGTCCTGCCGAGCACAGTCCCATGGGCCTTGTGCTTTGTAGAGAAAAATCCTAAGACCGTGACACAGTCAGCTCCGTTTGGTAGAGGGAGGCCTGAAGGCACTCGAGCTGGTGAATGGAACAAGAGATGGCCAGAGAGTGAACCAGAGACAGGGGTCCCATCTCCCCACCCAGCCAGCCCCCGGGGCTCTAAGGTGGGGTCGGGCGAGGCGGGGAAGCCTAGGGAACTCCGGCTGTGCCCTTTGTGTCTTCCAGTTGTGAGACGGCAGGAACCGGATGAGGACCCCACGTTGTTTGTTTCTTGGAAATTGCCCTCGTAGGAAAGTTTACTGAGCAAGTGGCTGGCGTTTGTTTGTTCATTACCTGCACATTTCGCTGTTTATGTCTAATAACCACCCTCCAGTGGACAATCCTTACCATCTTACCCAACAAAATACAACACTTCCCCAGAGTTTGCAGACCACGTTGCTTGGGTCTGTTTCAGAGAAAATACTGCTTCAGGAAATCTACTCTTCTCTCCCCATGTCTTCTCCCCGCTGTCCACGAGAGGGAGCCAGCGCGCCCGTTTGCGCCTCTGCTTTGCGCTGACTTGGAGTCAGGCTCTGAGCAGCTGAGCTCAAACTGGGACAAGGATTGCAGAACAATGATTGTGAACAATGGTGTGTTGTTTTCTTTTTTAGGCAACTTGTTCAAAAACAATATACACGAAGAGGCCTTTCTGATCTTTGCTGTCTTGGTTTTTGTATTATGTACAGGGAGGAGAGGGTTTTTTGTTTTGTTTTTACTTTTTGAGACCTGGTCTCATACAGCCAAGGCTGACCTCGAACTCACTACGTAGCAGAGCCTGGAACTCATGACCCTCCTGCCTCTACCCTCTAAGTGCTGCAGTAACAAACATGCAATACAAGGCCCAGCTGTACGCATGTGTGTTTATTGACCCCTTTTATTCTAAAGCGTATGAGACTATCACAGAATAATTCTATAGGGTACCTATTTGATCACTGCTACATAAATGGGACACCACTGTGGTTTTGAGTTATTTTTTAAAATATTAGAACATAGAAATTATGGCTCTCGTTTTATGTTTAAGAGATAATTTTTTGCTTGTTTGGGAGTTCGTTGTCGTTGTTGTAGATTTGTGACTTTTCTGTTGTTCAAAACAAGATCTCATGTAGCCCAGACTGGCCTTGAACTGGCTATGTAGTCAAAGATGACCTTTAACTCCGGCCTCGACTTCCCAAGCTCTGTATTCCAGATCTGTACCACCATGCCTAGTACAAAATAGTTTTTTGGTTTTTGGTTTTGTTATGTTTTTTGTTTTGTTTTTGAGGCAGGATTTCTCTGGGTAGCCCTTGACTGTCCTGGAACTCACTCTGTAGACCATGCTGGCCTCAGACTCAGAGATCTGTTGCCTCTGTCTCCCGAGTGCTAAGATTAAAGGCATGCGCCACCACTGGCTAACCAAAAACAGTTCTTTTTATTATAAATTTTAAATTACTGTGTTTGCGGGTTGACAGGTGGGTGTCCATGTGCACACATGCACCAAGGCTCTTCTGTGGAGGTCAGAGGACAACTTGCTGGAGTTAAGTCTCTCCTTCTACCGTGTGGATCCTGGGGATCACACAACAGGTCACCAGGATTGACAACAAGCACCCACTGAGCCTTCTCACCCAGCCCACGGGATACTTCTTAATTCTATTCTCCAAAGCATGTTGAATAGCAGGCAAAGGGGCCTGGAGGCCCCAAATGCTTCTCCACTAATGTAGACCAGGAGGAAGATTTACTCGGCTGTGACTGCTAGGCAGGGATTAGACCTTGAAGACTCGGTGGCAGGGTGACCATCTGTGAATGGCTCTGATGACAGAGCCAGGGGAGAAAGGAGAGCTGTGTGAGGCTGTGAAGGAATAACTGAGACTAGGTTCCTGATCAAAGAGAGGAGTGGAAGGGACTGAAAGCAAGCTGTGGGGGGCGGGTCAGGGGCTGATTTAACACCAGCTGGATCCTGAGGCAGGAGGTGCAGGGGACTGATATTCGGTCCCTTTATTCTTTGTTTTCAATTGGGTGAGTGTGTGTGTGTGCATGTGAGGACAGGTGCCCCCAATATTGTATTTGATTCCCTCAGAACAAGAGTTGCAGGTATTCGTGAGCTACTCTGTGTGGGTGCTGGGAATTGAACCCAGTCCTCTGCAAGAGCAAGGCCACTCTTAACCAGCGAGCCATATCTCTAGCCCCTCGGTCCCTGTATTTTAATTACAGTGATATTTATAAAATATCAGAACAGACACACATGACTCACTCGATCCAGGGCTTTTTACCGAGGTCACAGATCCCTTCCAATCACTCTAGCACAGTGGTTCTCAACCTGTGGGTTGCAACCCCTTTGGGGATCAAATAACCCTTTCACAGGGGTCACCTAAGACCATGTGCCTATCAGATATTGATTTACATTACAATTCATAACAGTAGCAAAATTACAATTATGAAGTAGCAACAAAAATAATTTTATGGTTGGGGGTGAGCATAACATCGAGGAACTGTATTAAAGGGTCACACCATTAGGAAGGTTGAGAGCCACTGTGGACATCTCCCATGCCCAGCCAGAAGAATGCCAATGTGGGACAGTAAAGAGACCTTAAGGCTGCTTCAGCAATGGAAGCACCTGAGTTCATTCCTGTTCCAGTGAGAAGACTTGGGGACACATCTCTAGACAGCTTAGGGTGGACTGGGCAGGCACAGACATCCTTCAAGACATGTGCCTTACATAGGTAGACTTTACCACTTCTGGCTTCTCCGTCTCCCTAAGCCAGAGTTCCTTCTCTGAAATGAAGACTTTTGGTCTACAGGCTCTCTTGCCCAATACACAATGAACAGCAGTAGGGAGCATAGTGAGGTTCTCTAGGGGATCAAAACATACAAACTGAATATATATATGTATATATGTGTGTGTGTGTGTGTGTGTGTGTGTGTGTATATATATGTATATATATGTGTGTATATATGTGTGTGTATATATGTGTGTGTGTATGTGTGTGTGTATATATATATGTGTGTGTATGTGTGTGAATGTGTGTATATATATATATGTGTGTGTGTATATATATGTGTGCGTATATATATATATGTGTGTATATGTGTGTGAATGTGTGTATATATATGTGTGTGTATATGTGTGCGTATATATATGTGTGTGTGTATGTGTGTGTATATATATGTGTGTGTGTGAATGTGTGTATATATATGTATATATATGTGTGTGCGTATGTGTGTGTATATATGTGTGTGTGTATATGTGTGTGAATGTGTGTATATATATGTGTGCGTATATATATATGTGTGTGTATGTGTGTGAATGTGTGTATATATATATGTGTGTGTGTGTATATATATGTGTGCATATATATATATGTGTGTATATGTGTGTGAATGTGTGTATATATATGTGTGTGTATATGTGTGCGTATATATATGTGTGTGTGTATGTGTGTGTATATATATGTGTGTGTGTGAATGTGTGTATATATATGTATATATATGTGTGTGCGTATGTGTGTGTATATATGTGTGTGTGTATATGTGTGTGAATGTGTGTATATATATGTGTGCGTATATATATATGTGTGTGTATGTGTGTGAATGTGTGTATATATATATGTGTGTGTGTATATGTGTGTGAATGTGTGTATATATATGTGTGTGTATATATATATGTGTGTATATGTATGTGTATGTGTGTGAATGTGTGTATATATATGTGTGTGTATATATAGTATGTGTGTGTATATATATATGTGTGTGTATGTGTGTGAATGTATGTATATATATGTGTGTGTATATATAGTATGTGTGTTTATATATGTGTGTGTATGTGTGTGAATGTGTGTATATATATGTGTGTATATATATATGTGTGTGTGTGTGTATGTATATATGAATATATATATATATATAGAGAGAGAATATTTATTAGAATGACTTATAACTGTGATCCAGCTTGTCCAACAACAGCTGTCTGCCAACAGAAGGTGCAAGAATCCAGTAGTCGTTCAGTCCATGATGCTAAATGTCTCAGCGAGTCTTCAGTATACACCAGAATCTTGACAAAGCAGGTTCTAATGCCAGTGAAGGAAAGGACTTGCCAGCGACAAGAACAAGCAGGCAAAGGGCAAAAGCTTTCTTCTTCCATGTCCTTATACAGGCTGCCAGTAGAAAGTGTGGTCCAGATTAAAGGTGGATCTTCCCGCCTCAAAAGATCAGGATTAAAAGTGGGTCTTCCTACTTCAAATGATTTAAGAAAAAAAGAAGTCCCTCAGAAGAGTACCCGACCCCTTGGGTTTTAGTTCATTCCAGGTGTAGTCAAGTTAACAACCAAGAATGGCCATCGTAGTGAGAAAGATTGTATTGTGAGGCCTACAAGATTCTCTTTTCTCTAAAGCATCCTTGGCCAAGCAACCCTCGCCTCCCCCAGAGCGCCTCTGAGCAAGATTTCCTGAGGCTGGAGGTGGGGGGTTTTCCTGCAAGTCAGTCATGAATAGTCACTGTGGAGCAGGAGCACAAGCTCTGGGATCTCTCCGTATGACTCTGCCACTGCCCCTGAAACAGGGCTGGACTGTCAGAGTGAGAGGCTCATGGGAGAGAAACCAGCAAGCCTTTGGAACTGCCTGTGGATCCCAGATCTCACCAGCGCAGGACATGACATGGCCCCGTGAGAAAGTTCACCTCTTCTCAGATTCCAGGGTCCCCAGCGGATGCTGGCATTTGTTGAGGACAAAGGTCACCACTGAACACTGCCTTGGGAGACCCCGCCTATCCTGGGAGACCAAGTGCCCTAGGCAGAATGGCTGCCTTCAGACACACCCCCTGACTGGCCTCAGTCCCTGCTCAGCACAACACTGCGCTCTCAACAGTCTTGGTGGGGATGGCACAGGTAACCTCAAAGGCAGGCCACAGAAGGAAGAGAACATGTGTGTATGACTGCTCTGCTTTGTAGCCCTGTTGCCAACAGTCTCTAGAGTGGCCCTGCCAATGTTAGAGCTGGAAGGTTCTTCACTGACCTCTGCCCTGTGGGATCTTTAACGAGTATCCCAGATTCTACCCATTCAACAACAGTAAGGCCCTGTCAGCTGTGACAAAGGTATCTGCAGCCATTACCAAATATTGAGGTGGAAAGAGGAGTTGCCCCAGCTGACATTGGCTGGATTATAGTGTTTGCAGTGTCCGGGGCCTCGGACCCTGCGCTCTGAGATTTCCCTATTCTCTTTCTCAAAAAGCTGTGCTACTAAAACCTGTGTCCTCGGGACCTGCTTCTCTGTTCTTTCAAAATACAAGTGAATTCTAATTCAGTTACTAATGGGAAAAAAAGATCAAAGCTGTTCACCTCCATACTTCTCCGGTATTGTTACTGAAGTTCTTGGAAGCAACGTATGATATGAATCCTGTGTCACAAAGACTCAAAGCGGCACGTGCACGGGAGGGAGCAAAGGCAACCTTTTATGTGACTCTCTCCAACATGCTTCTGAGCACTTGCGTCTCTGCTCAGTGAGCTGAGCCCGTGGGTGCTCACCTGCCAGAGGCGTGGAGCTCGCACAGGTGGTGCCCGTGCCACCCTTGGAAGGTGACCCAACAGCCAAAACTGAAAATATTGAGGGTTTGGACCAGGATTGGCACATGATCATAATCCCAGAGCTCCAGAAGCTGAAGGATCATAAATCCCAGGCCAACCTGGGCTGCATGGTGAATCAGTCTCCCTCTGTCTCTCTTTTCCTGTGTCTCTCTCCCTCCCTTCCCTTCAAAAACATTAAATTTATTTTTTCAAAAAGAAAAGAAAGGAAAGAAAGAAGGAAGGAAGAAAAGAAAGGAAAAAAGGAGAGGAGAGGATTTTAGGCAGAATCCAATCTCACCCTGAAACCAGCGCAGAGCACCCCCTCCCACTTTTCTCAGAGACCACTAGCTGGCACCACAAAGGAGATAAGGGTTGAGGGGCAAGAGTCCGTTGCCCAGGTCAGCAGCACGCTCAGGAAATCCCTGGTGGCTTCCCAGCTTTCGCAAGCTGGAGCAGCCTGCGACCTTAAGGCATCCTCAGATCTAGTCACAGGCCTTGGGTCAGCTCGGCCTAACAGTTCTAATGCAATGCTTATTCACAAACTACAATTTTAGCACAATGGGGCTCAGCTAAGAGCTCTGAGAAGCCCACCCACCTGTGACATGCCAGCGAGCTGCTCAGCCCCCTCTGGTGGATGTCCTATTAGTCATAGGCAGCATTTGGCCCAGCTCCCCTGTCTCCTGGCTTTCTTGTATCTCCAGACATTTTACTAAACAGACACTGAGTCAGAATAAGTCAGTTTAGCAATTAAAATCATGTGGGGGCTGCCTCAGAGAGCATGTGGTGGGTCTGGAAATAAATATCCCTCCAGTATGGATCATGCACGCACCGCAGAAGCCTCGATGTAATATGCATGAAGCTGAACAGGGGCTGAGCTCACAGTGTGATTCCTCCTTTAGAGGGGACAGGAGAGGCGGCCATTCATAGCAGGTTAATCCTGTGGCATAGGATGCAACTGTCCTTAGGGGTAAAGAGCAGTGGGACTCTGTCAATGGAAACATCTACTTGGTTCTGCAAAAAGTAAGTTCCACCAAAGGAACGTCGTTCAGACAAGACACACCCTCCGACAACATCCATTACACTAAACCCAGGATGTTCAAAGCAATAGCCAGGTAGCTTGCACACACAATCCCAGGCAATACTCTGAGAAGTCAGGGCCTGGGTGCTCGTGTATTTTGAATGATGAGGGGAGACCCCCACAGAGACCACCTAACAGTGCTCACCTCGGCTCCGGATGGGAGGAAAAGCTGCCAGCCATAGTGCCTCTGGCTGCAAGCCTTTTACCGAACCAGCCACATGGTGGGTCACTTCTGTCCTTCCCAGGTGAGAGCATCAGAACCACCTGTGAAGACTGGCTGGCTTTTGCATGTTAGAGTTCCAGCTTAATGAGGCCAAGGCTTACCTTTCATTTCCCAGGGACCACCCACTCTGCTACAAAGTTCCTGGATTACAGGCTGCATGCACCTCTACCCTGGGCAGCTGGTGCAAACATCCGCCATGCTGGCTGTAGACAGACTCTCAGGGGGAACACACCCTTGCAATCACCCCCAACTCCTGGGCCTCTTCTTCCAGAGCCTGCCACCACCTTGTATGAGCAGCAGAGTCCTGCAGTGCCACGGGCAGCATGCCCAGGCTGGGCAGTAGAGTTCTACACTCTCCTGCTCTGCCATCCTTGTAAGCCAAGGAAGGACCACACACAGCCAAAGTTCCCTCTTGTAGATTCTACACCAGTGGTTCTTAACATTCTTAAGTCTCGAGCTCTCCTGAGAAGATGGTGAAAGCCATGGGTTCTTTACCCAGAAGGAAAAAAAAAAATGCATTTTCTCTTGGGACTGGAGAGATGGCTCAGAAGTAAAGACCACGTTCTGCTCTTCCAAAGGACCCAAGTTCACAGCTCCCTGTGACATACACGTGAAGGGCGCACACCAATATAGATAAATAAAAACAAATCTTTTCAGGAATGCATTGCTTCCACAACTGACGGTAAAGGTTTGTGAAAATCACTCATGAGCCTCTCCAAACCTTGCCTGCTGCCCTGCCATGAACAAAGAAAGAAACAAACAACAAGGAAGCCTCTCTCCTGGTCCTTGAAGCTTGAAGATGACATTTCCCACCACACTGTCCACCTCTCGCTTCTCCGGCCTCAGTGACCTCAGGGTTAGCATCTCCTGCAGTGGGTAAGATGGCAGCATTTCCTAGACCGGCCAGAGATGAGCAGGACTTCCCTGGCTCACCCGCTGTCAGCAGCCCAGCCATGGGGCTCTCAGCTGTGATCTTTATTCCAGGGTCACTGGGTCCACTTGACAGATGAGGATACTGAGGCTGGGAGGTGTAGAGTCCCCCCAAAAAGTCTCACAAGCTGCCAGACATATGTTAATGTGCTCCAGGCTTCTTGATTGTACCCAAAATGTGCTCTCTCTGAATGAGTAGAGTACTTGGCGAGGAAGATGCTAAAAATCCTGATTCACTTTGTGGAAATCAAAGCAGGGTCAGGATGGCAAAAGCCTTTGTCACTTATGAAGAATCACCAGGCAGCCGTTTTCAGCGGAGGGACTTTCAGTCACAGTCACATTGCAGGCCAAGATGGCGGTGTCGGCGGATGCACTGCACCCAGGAGACAGAGGCAGGGCAGTCTCATGTCTCAGGCTGCTTTCTATTGCTTGATACACACCACGACCAAAAACAACTCGGGGAAGAAAAGGGTTATTTGCATACACGTCCTGACCACAGTCCATCGCTGGAGGAAGCCGAGGAGGAACTAAGAGGGCAGGCACCTGGACACAGGAGCTGAGGGGGAGCCCATGGAGGTGTGCTGCATACTGGCTGCTTCTCCAGGCTCCTGTGCTATCTTTCTTACACCTCCCAGGACCATCTGTCCAGGGCAGCACTGCCCGTGGTGAGCTGGACTCTCCCCTATCAATCATTAACCAAGAAAATGTTCCATACACTTGCCTACAGGTCAATCAATGGAGACATTTTCCCAGTTGAGGCTCTCTCTTTCCAGAGGATCCTGGATTATGTCAAGTTGACAAAAATAACTAGCCGGCACATCTAGTCTATATATTAAAGTAAACACCTTCACACAGACACACGGACACACGGACACACAGACACTTTGACACTGGCACAAACCCATAGGCATGCGCATGTGCACGCGCACATGCACTCGCATGCACACACACACACATTCCCACATGTACACACACACAACTCAAACATACATGCATACCTGTGTACATTCACACACATGTGTATACATGCACATGCCCACATGCTCATGTGCACACACGTACCCACACACATGAACACATGCACCCACACATACACATGTGTGCATATACACATCCACGGGCACACAAATGCATGCCTACAGGCACATGTGCCACACCCAAATGTACATGAATGCACAAACATGTGCATTTACAACACACACACACGCATGCACAATGCATCCACACACATGTGTGCAAGCACCCACACAAATGGGCACATGCACCCACACACTCACATACACATTATGCCCATATAAGCACACGTCTACATGTGTACATGCACCTACACACGTGAATGCCCAAGGCACCTATGTGCAAGTGCATCTATACAAGGGCATGTGTGCACATGTACTCACATGCACATACACGCGCATGCACATGCATGTGCACATGTACCAATACATGCATGTGAATGCATATGCACCCACACAGGCATGGAAGAGGTGGTGGAGGAGATGGAGGTGGTTGAGGAGGTGGTGGGGGAGGAGAAGGAGGAGGGAGAGGAGGAAGAGGAGGAGGAGAAGAAGGATCACAATTGTACTCCAACCAAGTTTCTCCTGAACACTGAAAACGCAACCACATGAAGAAGAGAGACAAACTGAATTAATGGAACAAAAGCAACAAGAACAAATTGACTTTGGCTCTCACTATGTAGCCTTGGTCTCCTGGAAGTCACCATGTAGACTAGGCTGGACTTGAATTCATAGAGGTGGGTCTGCCTCTGCCTCCTGAATGCTGGGATTAAAGGCACGAGTCTTCACGTCTAACAGCAACAACTGTTACCCAGTGATCTAACCCTAGATGGGCAGACACCAGTACAAAAACACATGTAACAACAACATCAAAAAAAAACCAAGATTACGTGTCTCCTTTAAAAACTTACTAACCCTATATTAATGATTCCCCAATCAAAATAACTTAGAAGGAATTCCAGATTCAAAATTCAAAAGAATGATTACAAATTTGAAAACAAAAATAACTGTTGTGGGGTATTCACCAGAGAAGACTGCTCCTACATGAGTTTAAGCCACTAGGAAGTCTTTATTAGCTGGCCAGGGACTACACTGGGTGTTCGGGATCCCAGTGTAGCCCTGATCCTTCTTCAGATCAGATCTTGTCAGAAGAGAAAAAGAATGTTTACTTCACGCTGATCCAGACAATAACCCATTAAGAGGAATTTATCATTCTAAATGCATATGCTCCAAGCATATCCAGTTTTGTAAAACAAACGCTACCAGATTTAAAACCAAAGAATATCTGTTACACAATAACAGTAGGTGACATCAGTGCCCGCTCTCACCATTAAATGATCAACTGTATGAACTTTTGTCTGGTTAGGGTTTCTCTTGCTGTGATGAAACACCATGACTAAAACCAAGTTGGGGAGGACAGGGTTTGTTTGGCTCACACTTTTATTTCACTGTTCATCATCAAAGGAAGTCAGGACAGGAACTCAGACAGGGCAGGAACCTGGAGGCAGGAGCTGATGCAGAGGCCATGGAGGGGTGCTGCTCACTGGCTTGCTCTGTACACGGGCTAGATGTCTCAGCTGGTTTTCAGTATATGCTGGAGTCCTGAAGAAGTGAGCGCTAATGCCAGTGAAGGAACGAATGTGCTAGCAAGGCGAGGGCAGGCAGGCAAGAGCAAAGCTTACTTCTTCCATGTCCTTATAGAAGCTTCCAGCAGAAGGCGTGGCCCACATCAAAGGCATTACTTCCCACCTCAGGATCCGGATCAAAGGCGGTCCAGACTAGAAGTGGATTCACCTACTTCAAACCAAGCAGAAAAATCTCACAGGTGTGCCCTCCATTTCTGGATTGTAGTTCATTCTATGTGTAGTCAAGCTGACAACCAAGAATAGTCATCACACCATGAAATGCTAGAATTAAATCGAAAATAAAATGGACCTAACACACATCTATAGAACATTTCAGTCAAACTCGAGAAAATACATATTCTTCTCAAAAGTCCATGAAACCTTCTCTAAAATAGATCACATTTTAGGACACAAGTCTCAACAAGCATAGGAGAACAGAATCAATAACCTCCATGATAACCACAATGGGTTAAAGCTGGAAATGAACAGCAAGAGAAACTACAGAAAATATTCAAATGCAGAAAGATAAACACACTTTGATGATGAACGGGTCATCGAAGAAATTTAAAAAGCAAATTTAAAAATTCTTAAAATGTAATGGAAATGAAAACACAGTATACCTAGGTCTCTGGGATACAAGGAAGGCAGCCCTGAGAGGAATGTTGACAGTTCTGAGTGCCCACATTAAACAGTTAGAGACATCTCAAATAAACCACTTAGAGATGAACCTAAAGACATTGGAAAAACAAGACCCGGTCAATCCCAAAAGCACTAGATGGAGAGAATGAAGATGGGGGCAAAAATTAAGAAATAGAAATGGAAAAAATCAAACAAGCAAGCAGACCGAGCTAGAGAGAGATCTCAGCAATTCAGAGCACCTGTTGCTCTTGCATAAGCCCTAGGCTCGATTCCCAGGACCCGCAGGGTGTCTCACAACCATCAGTGAATTCAGCACCCTCTTCTGACCTTCACGGGGCCCAGGCACATACATTGTGCACACACATACATACGGGCAAAAGATTCATATGCACAAATCTAACTTAAAGGTAAAATTTTAAAAAACAAGAAGAAACAATGAAGCAAAATTTGTCCTGTAAACAAATAAAATTGACAAATCCTTACCCAAATTAACCAAAGAAAGAGAATAAAGCCCGAATTATTTAAATTAGAGATTAAAAAGAAAAAAATTACAGCAGACACAAAAGAAATTCAGATACTTATGAAGTCAGAGTTTTTCAGTTAACTGAACTGGAAAATCTAAAAGCAATCTGTGGGTTTCTAGGTACATACAACAAGTCAAAGTTAGACCAAGATGAAGGGAACAGTCTGGGCAGACCTATGACAACCGATGAGGTAAGGCAGAAATTCAAACTCTCCCAGTGGAAAGAAGTTCAGGGTCAGAGAGATTCAGTGAGGAACTCTACCAAACCTTCAACGAAAAGCCAGCAAAATTCCTCAAATGATTTCATAAAACATAAAAGGAACTTTCCTAAACTCTTTTCAATTTAATTTTATTATTTTGTACATGTACAGGTGTTTTGGTGTTTTGCCTGAAAGTGTGTCTGTGTGCTGTGTGTGTGAACACCGTAGAGGACAGAAGAGAGCTTTGCATCCCCTGGAACTGGAGTTACCGATGGCTGTGAGCTGCCATGTGGGTGCTGGGAATCAAACCTGGGTCCTCTGAAAGAGCAGCCAGTGCTCTTAAGCATAGATTCATCTCTCTAGGCTCCAACCCCCAATGTTTTTATGAAGCCCTGATACCAAAACCAGATAAAGATCCAGTAAAAAGGGCCGGGTGGTGGCGGGGCACACCTTTAATCCCAGCACTCAGGAGGCAGAGGCAGGCAGATCTCTGTGAGTTCAAGGCCAGCCTGGTCTACAGAGTGAGTTCCAGAACAGCCAGAGTTACAACAGAGAAAACTTGTCTTAAAAAAAAAAAAAAATAAGAAGAAGAAGATAAAATAATAGATCCAATTTTTAAAAAAAAGAAAATTTATAGATCAATCTCCTTGATGAACATAAACACGAAAAAAAAATCAATTAAAAACTTGCAAACTGTACTCAAGAACACATTCATATTAGCTCCTTTTCTGTTTCTGTGGTAAAATACCATGACCAAGAAGCAACCTAAGAGAGAGCTTATGTAGCTTATGCTTCCAGAGGACTAGCTACTCTTAGCGGAACAGAAGATGTGGCAACAGGAAAACCAGGGCAAATCACCTCTTCATCTACTCACAGGAAGCAGAGCAAGTGAACTAGAGACGCAGTGAGTCGCAAACTCTCAATTCCTGGTGATCTAGTCCCCCAGCAAGGCTCACCATCCCCAAAGTGCCATAACTTCCCCAAACATCAGCGGAACCAAGTGTTCAAATACCTGGGCCTGTGGCTGACATTTCTCATCCAAACCACAATATCCCAAATATCTGACACCATGATCAAGTTAGCTTCCCTCCGGGGCACAGGGCTGACTCGACATGCATAAGTCAATAAACATAACTCACTACATAAATGGACTCAAGGACAAAAATTGCATAATAATATCAATTTTTTTCATAAAAGGCCTTAGACAAAATAGAACATCTCTTCATGATTAAAATACTCTCAACATAGCCAGGCAGCGGTGTCGCACACCTTTAATCCCAGCACTTGGGAGGTAGAGGCAGGTGGATGTCTGTGAGTTTGAAGTCATCCTGTTCTGCAAAGTGAGTTCCAGGACAGCCAGAGTTACAGTAAAGAAACCCTGTCTCGAAAAACAAAAAACACAAACAAAGTATTCTCATTATAATAAAGGCTACATATGGCAAGCCTATAGCTATGTTACATGGAGAAAAACTCAAGGCGTTTCCATGAAGATCTAGAACAAGACAACACGCCCACTCTCACCACTCCTATCTTAGTGCTTGAAGTCCTCCCTGCTAGAGCAGAAAGACGGAAGAAGGAAATAAAAGGAACGCAAACAGGAAAAGAAGTCAGAGTAACCCTACTTGCAGATGACTGGATTCATAAGAGACCCCAAGGACTCCACCTGGAAACTCCTAAAGCTGCTATTTTCAGGAAAATGGCAGGTTACAAAATTAACACTTCAGAAACAGTAGCCTTCATATATGTGTGTGTGTGTGTGTGTGTGTGTGTGTGTGTGTGTGTGTGTATGTATGTATATATATATATATAGATATATATATAAAATCTTTGTTAGGTTAAGTTACAAGAGTTACAAATAGTTGTGAGCCTGCATGTGAGTCCTGGGAATTGAACCCAGGTCTTCTAGAAGAGCAGTCAGTGCTTTTAACCACTGAGTCATCTCTCTAACCCCCAGGTAGTTTAGTTTTTTGAGGCTATTATAAGTAGGATTGTTTCCTTGATTCAATATATATCCATATATATTCCTATATATATGCATGCAAATCACCAAAGTACATAAAAATAAATAAAATATCTTTAAAAAACTAAAATACCTTGGAATAAATCTAGCCAAGGAAGTGAAAGATGTCTACAGCCCAAACTTTAAAACACTGAAGGTGGAAATTGGAGAAGATACCAGAGGATGGAGAGACCGCCCCTGCATGTGAACTAATAGGACCGACACTGTGACAATGTCTGCCCCAACACAAGTAGTCCGCAGATTTGATGCTGTCCTCATCAAAATTCCAACACAATTCTTTCCAGAAATTAAAAAAAAAACTTAAAATTTATACGGAAACACAAAAGACCCTAGATAGCAAAAATAATCCTGAATAATGAAAAGAGTGCAGAAGGCACCCCTGCTCCTGATTTCTTGTTACACTGCAGAGCAATGGTAATAAAAACAGCATGGTAACGTTACAAAAGCAGACATATTGCCCAATGGAATCAAGGACACAGATATAAGTCCATGCACCTACAGCCTCCTGATTTTTGTCAAAGAAGCCAAAAATATACACTGGAGAGAAAGAGAAAAAAAAAAGTATGTTTAACAAAGGGTACTGAAAAACCCGGATATCAACACGTAGAAGAATGAAATTGATCCTTGTCTCCCTGCATAAAAATCAACTTCAAATGGATCAAAGATCTCAGTTTTAGACCTGAAACACTGAAACCTTAGAGGAAAGAGAGGGAGTACACGTCAGGATGTTCAAGTAAGGACTCTCTCCTGAACAGGACACGAGTCATACAGAAAACTGTACCCACAGAATAGTGCGACCTCATGAAGTTTAAAAGTTTCTCTACTCTAAAGGAAAACGCTAAGTGACAGAAAAGGCAGCCTACAAAACTGAAAAACAGCTTTGCCAGCTATGCAAAGCTGGGAGATCAGGGCCTAGAAATAAAGAATTAAAAAACTAAACACCCAAAACACAAACCCAGTTAAAAAGTGGGTTATGAAACTGGACAGACAGTTCTCAGAAGAAGAAATACAAATGACTGCGGAATATTTTTTAATATTTTATTTATCTATTTATTTTTATTTTATGTGCATTGGTGTTTTGCCTGCATACATGTCTGCATGAGAGTGTCAGATCCCCTGGAACAGGAGTTACAGAGAATTGTGAGCTGCCATGTGGGTGCTGGGAATTGAACTCAAGTCCTTTGGAAAAGTAGCCAGTATTCTGAACTGCTGAGCCAACCCCTAGCCTGAGAAATATATTGTTCATCATTCTTAGCCTCATGGAAAAGCAAGTTAAAACTACTTTGAGGTTTCATCTTACCCAGTCAGAGGAGCTAAGATTAAGAAAGCAAATGATAACAAATGCCGGTGAGAATGTAGGGGCCTGGGACTCTTCACGCACTGTTGGTGGGTGTGCAAACTGGTACAGCCATTGGAAATCAGTATGGACACTCCTCCAAAGGCTGGAAATAAATCTACCACATGACCCGGTCACATCACATATCCAGTGGACTCTATTCCTATGGCAGAGATGTGTGCTCATCCATATCCATCTTTGTTCTGTTCATAACAACTGGAACATGGAAACGCCTTACACATTCAACAACCGACAGATGGATAAGAGACATGTCCTTCCACACAATGGAACTGTATTCAGCTGTAAAGAAAAATGAAGTCTGCAGGCAAGTGCATTCAACTAGAAAAGAATTATACTGAGTAAGGTAATCCAGACCCAGAAAGGCAAATGTCAAATGTTCTCCCTTCCGTGTGATCCTAGGATCCAACCTTGAGATGTGTGGGTCTAACTTGGGGTTGACATAGAATCTGAGAAACTAGAAAAGAGCCACTGGAGAGGGGGAAGGAAGATTTTAAGGGAGATGGGATTAGTGGAGCATGGTTAATACAGAAGGGGAAAGGGGAAATGGAGAAAGAGGTTAAGTGGAGAGGGAAAGAGCAAGCAGGGCAGGGCGGGCGAAGGGAGAAGGATAATTAACAATAATAATATCTAAAGATGCCATATGGAAACCCACTGTGTGTGTGTGTGTGTGTCTGTGTGTCTGTGTCTGTGTGTCTGTGTGTGTGTGTCTGTGTGTGTCTGTGTCTGTGTGTCTGTGTGTCTGTGTGTCTGTGTCTGTGTGTCTGTGTGTGTGTATGTGTGTGTGTGTCTGTGTCTGTGTGTCTGTGTGTCTGTGTCTGTGTGTCTGTGTGTGTGTGTGTGTGTGTCTGTGTGTGTGTGTCTGTGTGTGTGTGTGTCTGTGTGTCTGTGTGTGTGTGTGTCTGTGTCTGTGTGTCTGTGTCTGTGTGTCTGTGTGTCTGTGTGTCTGTGTGTCTGTGTGTCTGTGTGTGTGTGTGTGTGTGTCTGTGTGTGTGTGTGTCTGTGTGTCTGTGTGTGTGTGTCTGTGTGTGTGTGTGTGTGTGTCTGTGTGTGTGTGTGTCTGTGTGTCTGTGTGTCTGTGTGTGTGTGTGTCTGTGTCTGTGTGTCTGTGTCTGTGTGTCTGTGTGTCTGTGTGTCTGGCAAAAAAGTGTCTCCTAGACATACCAGAACCAATGTACTCACAAATTCACAGCAACTATGGCTGCCTGTATAAGACCTGCCCAAGATCAAGCCAGTCAACATTCTGACATAGCGTGGGGATCACAAGCACAAACCTTCATCCCTAGCTGAGGAACTATGCTGTAGAAGTTTATTTTTTGTTATATGTACAATAATTGTTTTGTGCACTGTTGGATGAGGAGATGCCTAGGTCTTGGCGTTTTTACTGTCCGCAAGTGTTGGATTTATATGGAGGACGTGTGATTGCACATAATCTGCACGTGCTATCAGTAGACTACCTACGCTCAGACGCTCGGGCCACTGTCCAGTACGGCGCTTGCTTTGATGGTGGTTCCCTCTGCTGAGGTCTGTCAGGGTATGCACCTATGAATAAGCCCCCGCCCGTGTCTCTTGTGCTGAGCCCACAAGTGCCTAACCGCTACAGAACTATTGATGATTGGCTAGAAGGAGAGAGTTAGTTTTCTTTAGGGGTGTGGTCTGTGGTAGATCGGCCAGGCTCTAGTGGATGTCCGCACACCCATGAGTATGTGGGTAGCACAAACTGAACTTAGTGGGGTATTAAAATAAAAAAGAACATGAAGGTGTGAGGGGGGACAAGGAAGTGGGAGATGGAGACAAGAGGAGTTATGGGAAGGACTGGGTAGTGAATACGACCGAAATACATTGTATTGCATGGATGAAATTCTCAAAGAATAAAAATATTATGTTTTTAAAAATAAAAATGCTAACTTTATTGAGCTTGCTTGCTCCATTCCTGTCTCATGCTAAAATGAGATTTCCATAGTGATCTCCTGGTGGTATTTTTTCCCCATTTACTGTTGATAATAGCAGCACCACTGTACTCGGGAGACCCCACACACACCCTGGTTCCACAGAGCGAGCGCTCCTGCCATTTCAATGCTGCCTGGACAAAGGCCCCACACTGACCTGCTGGGCCAAGTACCAGGATGGCAAGAAGTGTCGTGCATTGTGGCAGGAAGATCACAGCAAGAATTTCAGACCAACTTGGGCTACAGACCCAGTCCTGATGCCAAAAGAAGGAAAAGGAGAAAGAAAGGGAAAGAAAAAAGGGAAGAGAGGGGAGGGAGGGAAGAAGCTGGAGAGGGGATGGGAGAGGAGGAGAAGGGAGGGATGGGGAGAGAAGGGAGGAGAAGAGGAGAGAAGGGGAGGGGAGAGAAGGGGAGGGAAAGGCAAGGAAAGGGAAGGTGAAGGAAGGCAAGGGAAAGGAGGGAAAGGGAAGGGAAGGGAAGGGAAGGGAAGGGAAGGGAAGGGAAGGGAAGGGAAGGGAAGGGAAGGGAAGGGAAGGGAAGGGAAGGGAAGGGAAGGGAAGGGAAGGGAAGGGAAGGGTCTGATTTCAGGATGGGTCTCTGAAAGACCACTAGCAGTCCTTTCCAGTCCAAAATTTAGGCCTCAGATTTATAGATCCAGACTATCATAGAGCAAGAGCTGAGAAAACCAGGACACATAAGATCATCATTTTCTCCTCTTCCATTCACCATAGTCAAGCTTTGCAAGTGACCAAATCTCAAAGAACAGAGCAAACCCTGAGATACATAGCCCAACATTGATCTTCCAGAGTTCAACCCAAAAGGGGTACAGAGATCTCGGTTTCCTGATCTAGGAAGCCAGAGTTCAGTGAAGCCTATGTTACTGAGAGAGATACCAGGCACAAGTCCCAAAAGCAATGTACCAGAGGTGCCCAGGAAGAGACACAAGTCTGGGCAGCACAGTGGTCACACGTGGGAGACGACATGCACCCCAGCCCTTAGGTCATGCAGATCCAGACAACGATTTCCAGATGCACACATTAGTGAAAGGAGCTAACCTGTCATCCCTCCCAGGGGCTCCTGAAGTCCAGCTTGGCCAAGATCCCACCTACAGTAGTAATTACTACCCACAGCTAGGGTATAGTCAGAGCCACCACAGGCAGGATCTGAGACAGTAGATAGCAGTAACTGTAGATCCTGGAAGCCCATTCTAAGATACTCCACAAAATTAAAAAGCCATTTTCCCAGGAGAACAGTGTTGCTGACTGCAGCTTTCAATATTACCACCTCTCTTCGTTGAAGAGTTAACTACAGCCCAAGTTGTCCTAAGGATTATATTGGTCCCCCTTCAAGGTCCACCCCTTGGTTCACCAAGACTCCGGGACTCAGACTCAGTCAATCAATGAGCTCGGGGCCTTGAATGAGGATCCAGGATTCTAACCTGGAAACCTCTAACCTAGACAGAAGCACAGTCACACTCTGTCAGTTGACAGCCATTAACAACTCCGGCTTCTCGTTCCCCATGTGCTCGTAGCAGACTGTTTCCGCAGCTGCTCAGGTTAGCTTGCGTTGTGTATATTTAAGCTGATGACACTCCTAACTACCTACAAAGTGCTCTTTAATTTCTTCTGTAGACGGGACTGAAGGGAGGTTAACAGCTAGAAAATTTTATGTAATCATACCACCCCCCCAATCAGTTTGGGGGTTTCTGTGCTCATTGCTGAGTCAACAAATATTTATTGAGTGCCTTTGTTCCTTATATAATACTAGGTTTGGTGGATATACATACGAATAGCTCATTACTGCACCCTCTCTAAGTAGGTGCTTCCGGTCTAAGGAAGGAGCCAAGAGTAGAGATTATACTTATCCAACTGAGGAGACGGGCTGATGCAGAAGGATCGTGAGTTTGAGACCAGCGTGGGCTATGTAGAGTGAGCCTGTCTATGACCCTTCAAAAAAAAAAAAGTAAAAGAAAGAAAACCATTATGGGGATAGTAATGGGGTCTGTTCAAAGCACCATGAGTTCAGAGAGCGTCAGAAGATGCCAGGAGAGGTCTGAGTAAAGGCTGAGTCACAGGAAATGCTGCAGCTGGGTGGGAGCTGGGTGATAACTGCCGAGCTCCCCAGCTCTCAGACCCACACTTTTCACATCTCTAAATCAGTATGTGTCATGCAGTTGTTGCCAGATAGGTGGGTAATCACAGCTAGTCACCACTGCCTGACATCACCAGGAGGCTGTCAGCGTGCAGACGTGCAGGTGGGTGTCAAGGGCCTGGCGAGAAAATGCGAAGAACAACAGCGGAGCCCTCTCTGCTTGAGGCTGGAGAGATGGCTCAGTAGGTAAAGTGAGTGTGAGGATCAGAGTTTGGGTCCAGAGAACCCACATAAAACCCCAGCGGGCATGGTGGCGCTCCTATAATCCCAGTACACAGGAGGCAGAGACAGAGAATCCCCAGAGCAAGCTGGGTAGCCAGATTAGCAGAAATGGGGAACTCGGAGTTTAGCAAGAGATCCTACCTGAACATAGAAAGGTAGAGATGATTGAGAAAGACACCACATCAGCCTTGGCTCTCCACACATATGTGCACACACAGGTTCCCTCAACACATTCAGACAGACAGACAGACAGGCAGACACACACACACACACACACACACACATATACATTTGCAATAAGAAAATAAGGCTGTACCACAGATACCCCTGTTAGCAGAGAGGATGAGATTCTGGGGGAAAAAAGCTAAAAGTGGCATAAGTCAGGCATGGTGGTACACACCTGCAATCACAGCTCTTGGCAAGGCCAGGCGGATCTTGCCCCAAACCAAACAAAAGTTAAAGATGGTCTGCAGTGTGGTGGTTTGAATAGGAATGTCCCCATAGGCTCAGATGTTTGAATACTTGATCCCCAGTTGGTGACACTGTTTGGGAAGGTTTAGGAGGTGTGGTCTTGCTACAGGAAGTATGTCATTGAGGCAGGCTTTGAGGTTTCAAAGCCACAGACCATCCCCCGTTCCTCTCTTCTTCCTGCTTATAGTTCAAGAGTTCTCAGCTTCCGGCTTCCTGACACAGCATTTGTCTGCTGCCATGCTCTCCCCACCATGATGGATCACAGACCCTCACCTTCTGGATCTGTAAGCCGAGCCCAAAAAACTCCTTCTTCTGTAAGTTGCTTTCGTCATGGTGTTTTATCACAGCAAAAGAAAAGTAACTAATGCATACGGTGAGTGGTGACACTACTTTCTTTAAGTAAACTAAAAACTCAGAGCTACACACTGTAAAAGGGCCAATTTACCCTACCATTATTACACCCCCCTCCAAGGATTAGAAAAGCTCCAGAAATGGATAGTGCTGAAGGCTGCACATCAATAGGGATGTCACTAGTGTGTATACTTTTTTAAATGGTTAAAATTAAAGTCAGGTATTCTTATGTTGCATAAATCTTACCATAAAAATGTAGGGCAGGGATGCCACCACAGGGCTTCCCCCGTTGACTCACAGAGCCATGTGACTGTTTCAAGACTACTGTGGAAGTAAAGTGTGTCTCTGAGGACCGTCGTGTGATACATCAGGTGACCTCAGAGTTAACGTGAACCGGATCTAACTCTCCAAGACAGCAGCAAGAGAGAGAGAGAGATAGATGTATGCGAAGTACAAAACCCCGAAGTTCTGGGTTGGCCACCATTGCACAGACCAAACAAACCCCTACCTTGATAAAGGACCCGTCAGTAGGCACTGAAGACAAAAACACCTGGTCCCCAGAAGACCCCTATCTCATCCCAGATGGCCACAAATCACTGACTCAGTGGTTCACTGAGGAGCACTGGCTGGTCTTCCAGAGGATCCATGAATTGGGCTCACAACCATCTGTAACTACAGTCCCAGAGAATCTGATACTCTTTTTTTAGCCTCCTAAGGCACCAGGTATACACACAAACAAAACACCCATACACATGAAATAAATTTTAAAATAACTTTAGAAAAGGTTAAAAACCTGAAGAGTAACAGCAAGAAAGCACAGGTTGCCCCAGACTGAGCCAATGCCTTGCTTCTCAAGAACCTGTGTACACAGCCCACCAGAAGCCATTTTTAGACCTAAGCAGAAATGATTTGTTTTCTTGAGATAGTGTCGAATGTAGCCCAGGCCGGCCTAGAACTCACTATGGAAGTGAAGATTGCCTTGAACTCCTGATCTTCTTCCCTCTACCCTCTATCCTTGCCTATCCTCCTGGAATCACAACACATGGCCCCAAGTAGATCTATGTCATCTACTAACCAACATTAAAACTGTTCTTTCTACCCAGTTCGTACAACCACTTACTGTGAAGAATCTACCATTGTAAGTCCAGGTAAGATCACACAATATTCAAGGAAAATAAGCCACTTGTTTAGCAAAGTGTGAAGATGAAAACTAATCTGAGGCAGAGTGGGAGAAGTTCTTGTTATGTATCCCAGGCTGGCCTTTCACTCATGATCTTCCTGTCTCAGTTTGCCAAATGCTGGGATGGTCAGTATGTACTACCTACCATACCTGGCTAATTTCAAGACTTTTCTCAATGGTGCTGGGATAGAACACAGCATGCTAGTACTCTACTCCTGAACTATGACCTCAGCCAAAGACAACCTTTTAAACTAACACGTTAATTAGAGTCAGACTTCTCTGTGCAAAGTCATCTTTGGAAGCAGATCAGGACTGAGATACACGACAGAGACATCACTCACTTTGGACCCTAAATTCTACAATCACACAAGTCAGGGGCCTTATGACGCTCAGGCAAGTCACTGAACAGTCATCCATACTCTAGAAATGGCCCAGACGGAAGGAAGGCTGTGAGCTCCTTGTTACCACTGCTCAAACACAGCACTCCGGGCTCTGGTGAAATTCGTATGTAAGTTCGTTCCGTTCGGTCAAGTTGAAACTTGAGGACAATGTTTTCACAGTCACATGTTGCCTTTTAGTCATTCGTCCCTAAAAATTATCTTCCAGTAAAAACGTTCACACTCCAAGATGAGCCCCGTCTTTATTCAGGGACCAAAAATAGCCATCAAACACATGCAGGCTGCCTGCAGAAGCTGGGCCTCAAGCAGGCCCAGTGCAAGCCCAGCCTAGCCTCAGGAGGAAGAGGCTCTCGCCACTTCCCAAGCAAACAACAGCAACAGCAGAAGGTCTGAGAACTCTGGGGGCAGGATGTGTGATAAATAATTAAGAGCTTGGGTTTTTGGCATCTCGGGGACCTACTCTCAGTTCTGTCATTTATCAGGACCCTTGTTGGCAGCGTATGGAGAGAGAGAAACACCACTCGCAACAGAGCTACCTTTTAAAAACTGTTCTTATTTTCACGTGTTATCGTTGTGTGTATGGTATTCCTGTGTGAGTGGAGATCAGAGGGCAGCCTGCAGGAATTGCTCTTCTCTTCCCTCCTTGTTTTTTGAGGCGTAGGAGAGCTAGCAAGACGAGGACCCCCAAATCTGGTTTTTAAATGGATTCCGGGAACTGGTCTCAGGTCGACAGGCGTGACAAATGCTTTTACCCACTGAGCCATCTCACCAGCCCCTGCCATCCGGAGAATAAATAAGATAAACTGCCTCAGGGCACTGTATAACACATTGCAAACACAAGAGTAAGATTGTAATTCCATTGTGGATGGGTTGAAGGTAGAATTCAAACAGGTTTCTCTATATGTCAACAGAAAGTGGATCTAGGGTACAGACTAAATAATGTTTTTCAACATTTTGGGGACAGTCCCCTCAAGAAATACTTTTATATTGCAATAAATGTCAATAAACAGGTATGTACCTTAGGACTGGAGACATGGATCTATGGTTAAGAGTACATACTGTTCTTGCAGAGGGAATGTGTTGGAGCCTCAGTACCCACAGAGCAGCTCACAACCCCCTAAACTCTGGTTTCAGACATATATACCACCCTATACATATACAATTAGAAATAAAAATAAATCTTAAAAACAGATATGTACGGAAAGGAAGAGAAGCTTCACCAAACAATGATTAATGTTAGTATGATTACATGGACAGATTTGGGAACTCTCAATCCTTTTATCTGTCTACGTTGTTCCATGTCCTTATTTATTTATTCTTGAAAGTTCCTAGCCAGGCAATGGTGGCTCACACCTTTAGTCCCAGCACTCAGGAGGCAGAGGCAGGCAGATATCTGAGTTCCTGACCAGGCTGGTCTACAGAGTGAGTTCCAGGATGGCCAGGGCTACACAGAGAAACCCTGTCCTGAAGGGAAAAGAAAGAAAAAGAAGAACGTTTTCAAGCCTACGAAACAGTTGTAGGAAGACAAAATACCCTTCACCTAGCAGGGCCAATCAGCTTCAGCATTGTTGTTACTCTGCACGGGGTAAGTCTGATGGAGAGTCATTCTGTGCGTTACACACTACTCAGAGGTGTCCTGGCCTCTATCCACTGATACGGAAGCTTATTTTTAGTTATGCTTAAAATGGTTGTTTTGTGCATCGTTGGGTGAGGGGCTGCCTAGGCCTTGGCATTTCGTATGGTCTACAGGTGTTGGCTTTATGTAAAAGAAGTTTGATTGCTCACGATCTGCACGTGATATCAATAGAACACCTGAGGCTCTTAGGTATCAATAAAAACCCCTGAGAGGAGAGGCTCAGGGTTCCACTGTCCAGTGTGGCACTGGCCAGGATAGTGGTTCCCTCTCCTGAGGTCTGGCAGGGTTTACAGCTAAGAAAATGCCTCCATGTCATCTTTGGTGAGCCACCACAGTAGGTGAACAGCTACAGTCCACAGGCACCACTGGTATCCCACACAATACCAGTTGTGATAGGCAAAAATGTCTCCAGACATGTCCAAATGTCTCCCGTAGGCAAAATCAAGCCCTGTTGACCCAGACCAGATAGTTACTGTCTTAGTCAGTGTTTTATTGCTGTGAAGCGACATGGCCAAGTCACCTCTTAGAAGGGAAAGCATCTAATTGGGGGCTTGATTACGATTTCAGAGGGTTAGTCCATCACCACCATGGCAGGGAGCATGGCACAGGCAGGCAGGCATGGTGCTGGAGAATGCAGGATGGAGGTGAGAGCTACATCCTGACCCACAGGCTGAGAGGCAGGGACTGGGCCTGGCCTGTGCTTTTGAAACCTCAAAGCCCACCCACAAGGCCACACCTCTTAATCCTTCCAATCTGATCAAAGAGTGTCATGCCCTGATAACTGAGCATTCAAATATATGAGCCTATTGGAGTCCATTCTTACTCAAACCAACTCAGGTACCACATTGCCAGGCTGCTTCATTGTCTTCAGTAAACACTCATGCACCTGCAGAGACAGTGTTTGGATTCAGAAAAGAAGTAACTGGCTACATACTTGCCACCAAAGTTGTTTATATGCATCCTACAAATAAAGGTAGTCCTGCCAGACATGGCGGTTATATCTGTAACCCCAGCACTTGGCAGGCTAAGATAGAAGAATCACTGCTAGGTCATGGCCAGCCTAGACTACACAGTGAGTTCCAGGCCAGCCTGAGTTACAGTGGGAGGCCCTCCTGTCTTTGGGAAAAATTTTTTTAAAAAAAATCTTGTAAATACTACAATGCCATGACTATACCTAATATTTACCATTGATTTGCTGATCTTTTCTCCTTCTGGGTTGTTTGAAACCCACTCAGTTGGTTTCAGGTACCACTTATGTATCCTGCCCTGTAGACTCACATTAGAGAAGCCTAGTTAGTGAAGGCCAGCTCTGCCTCTGGAGATGTTTAAAAGCCTGAAGGAAACCCAGCTCTGCAGCAGGAGGGTGCACAGGAAATCACTGAGTCCAACGCACATTTACAGGAGGCTGACCAACAAATGCTGTTCTCTCACCCCACACATACCATCCCTTGGTCTCCCCAGAGCTCCCCCAGCCCCGTGGCACTGGGAACATATAAGCCAGCTTGCCCCGCCCTTCAAGGAACCTAGGAAGAGTTCCAGGCGCCAGTAGGCCCCTCTGCGTGTGTGCCCTAGCCTGCCTGCGAAGAGCTGGTGGGGCCTACGGAGCTGGGTGCACAGTGGCCTGACCACATCACAGGCCCAGGCCTGGGCGCAGGCTGTGGCAGGCTGTGGCAGGCTCGTGGCGGGCTGCCCACCCGTCCCTGTTTGCTAAGTTCCCTCCCTTTACCTACGCTGGCCCAGGCAAAGTGGTTACAAGTTGGTCCAGAAACTGCCAACAGGCTGGGGCGGAGAAACATGAAAGTGTGTGAGTCACCGGCTGCTTTGATTCTCCTGGCCTTATAAACCTGGCCTTTGAATCTAGCTTCGGGATCCAAAGAGCAGAGAAAGTTGAAACCAACACGAGTAGGGAAATTGCCGACAGAGCCCCATGGCCAGCCCCACCCTCACCCCAGGTCCTCCGGAAAGGGCGATAAGGGGCAAGAGACAAGGGAGGGACTTCAGGCTAGCATCACCTTTACCCCAGGAAGACGCCCTTTCTTTGCCTCTGTTCATGACTTTTCCTTCTTATAAAGGATTAAAACCTGCATAGACCAGGCTTTCCAGAAGTCAGCTGGAAGGCTGGAGGCAGGGGGGCTCGATGGACTCCATGTTTGAAGAATTAATATTGAAAAGCCCAGGAGAAACCTTGAAGGACTATTGGTTCTGTTTAAGAAGCAGCTGCTGTAATAACAGCCCTCACCCCCAGGAGCCCAGAATACTGCAGTGCCCTGCCGAACCGCGCCGAGCTGTGCCCAGCCGTGTCCTGCGCTGCCCTGCGCTGCCCAGGGGAATGAGGACAAAGGAGAGGAAGACATTTCCAAAGGTTGTCCTGGGAGTGACAGCTTCATTTCCTGACTGCTGTTACTTCCAGGGTAACTTCAAGACTGTTGCCTCCTTTATGTTTTCTGTCTTCTGCACTGAGTGACAGGCAGGTGAGAGCCTTGTCTATCTTGTTTGTCATTGTGCCCTTGCTGCTGAGGACAACACACAAGGAGTGCTCACAGACGGCCCATGAGTGAATGAACGCAATGTCTCAATTGGCTCCAGCGGTGTAACAAAGTATCGCAAGCTGAGTGGCTTTAAATAGTCTTCACCTAAGAAGTGGGGAGGAGTCACAGACCACAACACTTGGCTTTTTCCTCGACTATAGTAAGCCTGGTTCAATTCACCTGACAGCCAAACTCCGAGCTATAGTGTGATCTTAAGTAGTCTCGAGAGGCTCACATGGCAAAGGCTTCCTCCCCTAACCCTTGGGAGGTATAGCGTCATGGGAGAGTTGGGGTCACTGGGGGTATGCCCTTGAAGGGGGCTGTGGGACTCATGCCCTCCTCTCCCTTCAATGTCCCAGCTGTTCCAGAAGTGGTTTCGCTCTGCCAGGGCTCCCACCATGATCGCTGCCTTAACAACAGCCTGAAATCTCCAGAGCCAGACAGTGATAAGCCAGAACCTCTGACACCAACAAAGCAAAGTTCTGCACAGCCTGAGTATCTGGGGGATTTGCAAGCTGGTTATCTGGGGACTTGCTTTGGAAGCAGGAAGTTGGTCAACACAGCGTCAAAACCATCCTGTTACGCTCTAATAAGCTCCAGGCTCAGAATCAGAACCCCTCAACCCCCTCAATCAACTCCACCTCAAGCCTTCTCTCACTTCTTTCTCTTTGGGTCCCACCAAGGGTTCAGAAGACACCCCAGGCATGGCAGCTTTGTTTGCATTGGCTTAATTCTAAAGTCAACAGAAACTTTCTCAAACGTTCTTAGGATTCTCCTCTTTGTATCCTCCTCCCAAAAGGAGAGAGCCACAGACCCCACAGTGCTCCAGCACAGACCCCGCAGTGCTCCGGGCACAGACCCACCAGTGCTCCGGGCACAGACCCCACAGTGCTCCGGGCACAGACCCCACAGTGCTCCAGGCACAGGAGACCCCACAGTGCTCCAGGCACAGACCCCACAGTGCTCTGGGCACTCAGGATGATATGCAAGAACGGAAGCATCTGGAGTGTTTAGAAACAGAGAGCATCCCTGTCTCAGTCCCTTGTCTCCCACTCAGCTGTGGCTCCCTGGCCTGGTCCTACTCCCTCCCATCTGCGTGCACACAGGTGCTGTGCTGACGTATCATCAGGACCCCAAGTCTCCAACACCATGGGACAGTGTGCAAGCTCAAGACAAACTGCCCCTTCCCTTGAAGTTACCAACCATCAGACAAGCACACGCACACTTCACTCTCTTCATCCCCATACCTCCCTCTACCCCCAGAAGCTCCCCAAACTCAGGCTAGAAAGGTGGTAGCTATGATGCTCCCTGAGGGTTGAGAGACACCCCCAAGCATCTTACCTGCTCTAGCACACCCCATTCTAGACATGATGGAGAAGGGCACCCTATGCTAGTGACCCAGGACCTGACTGGTACCTTACAAACAGCACTGACTTTCCCCCAAGTCCTCTTTGAATAGATGATTAATCATAGCTCAAGAGAAAGTGCTATCTGGTTCATACAGCCAAGGGTCTGCCTGGGAAGTGCTTGCTCTTGTTAGGCCAAGCTATTCTGATAGCTTCAAGCTAAAAATGAAGAGATTTCCATGCCCCAAAATAAAACCTACTAAGGGCTGCAGTGGTGGTATACATCTGTAAGTGCAGAACTGGGCTGGGGTGTAGATAGATAGATAGATAGGTAGATAGATAGATAGATGGATAGATAATAGATAAAGAATAGGTAGATAGATAGGGCGATAGATAGATTGATAGATAGATGACAGATATAATCCCAGCACTCATGAGGCTGAGGTAGCAAGATCATGAGTGTGAGGCCAACCTCAGTTATATAACAAGAGCCTCTCTTATGAAGAGGAGGAGGAGAAAGAGAAAAGGGGGGAAGAAAAAAGACACATGATTAGCGCCAGCACCCTGCAATCGATGCAATTTGAAGAGCATGGTCAGAGTCCAGAATGGATAAGGTGCTGGCACTAGGACTAGGCGCACCAAGGGAACGAACTAAAAACAGGCGCACACACAGAAAAGCTGAAGTCAGGTGGACTGTGCTTGCTCTGCTGGAGCCGAATCAACTCCGCAGCAACGCAGAACCTCAGCTGGCTCATGATGTACGGTACATGATGTACAGCAGGAGGAGTTAGCTAGCTGTGGTAGGAGATGTCTTGTAGGTGAGCAGTCAGGCTCGGGCTGTAAACGGCAAGGAGGAGGACGCTGAAGTTGCCAGCTTTTGTGCATACTGGTCGATCGTTCTTACACAGTTATAGTTGCACACTGTCACCCTTCACGCTCAGACCAGAGGAAGGCTTTGCCATCCCTCTGAGCCTCACCCCGAGGGAAGGCTTTGCCAAATTCTCGTGGGTCTGAGGCTGCTCTGGGGTTCTTCACATGGCTCTGCCCATGTCAATAACACACTTTCAGTCAGGACTTTATCCACTCATACCCCCACACAAGGCTTCCAGCTCCCCACAGCATGCGTGGGATGAGTTTGCCCATCCCATTAAAGATACAAACAAGCAGAGCCAGACCCAATGGCTTACACTGGTAATCCCAGCATTTGCGATGCTAAGGCAGGAGGATTGCCATGAGTTCCAAGTCAACCTGAGCTACAGCATCTTACTTCCGTTTAAATAAATAAATAAATAAATAAATAAATAATATGAACTGGCCGGTCATTGGCCCAGGGAATTCCTGGCAGACCAGGGTAGGCCCACATGGCAGGGAGAGGGGGTGTTCATCTAGTTAGTGGTCCCAGAAACTCAGAGAGAGGCCAGTGTGTTGGCAGATCTCTTTCTACTGAAACTTATTAAACCTGAGGCCAACCCTAGTATGCACATGTTAAGTTACAAAGAGAAACAGAATGAGCCTGAGCTGAATCCTGTAATGTTAAGATCTGCGTTATTCACTCTCTGCCAGAGACTCGGAGAGCCAACCTCTAACCTGCAGCTACTTCATTTGCTGTGAGCCGCCCATGGCACAAAGACCAGAAGCACTCACAGCTCTAGGACCAGCAGTGTCGCCACAGGAGATCCAGGTGTGAAACCAAATGGCGGTGGCAGGTGGCTTGGTGCTCAGGACATAGAGCAAGGACTATCCAGTCAGTCTGAAGGCCTCAGTCTCAGAGGGGCCTAGGGCAGGCTACTCACATAGTGCCTTCTGCACTACAGTGAGGCCTTCGCCTCCAGTCCTGTAGACACAAGACCCTTCAAAGATAAAAGTACTATAAGAGAGCTAAGTGAACTGCCTTTCCCTGTGCAAAACAGGATGACAGCAGCATCCTTCTTTGCGGACGATCAGTGCTGGTTTCAGATGCATCCATCTTGGCCGGGATCTCCCCTGTCTCTTTCCTTCTAATAGCTTGTTATGCTATTCTTATCCTTCTCATTCCTGACATAGTTTCACTATATAGCCCAGGCTGGCTTTGAACTCATGATCTTCCCATGCCTCCTTTTTGAGATAGAGTTTCATGTATCTCAGGCTGGCCTCAGACTCCATAGCTAGGGGAGGACGCTTCTCAGTACAGTGTGCATCACCACACCCAGCTTAGGCAGAGCTGGGAACCCAAACCAGGGCTTTGTGCTTGCTAGGCAAGCACTACCTCCCCAGCCCAAAGCCCAGGGTTTTTCCTATTTTCTTAATCTGTCACCCGAGGGCACACAATTGCCATCACTGAAAAGACATGTTTTTCAAAAGAGTTTCTTCACAAGGTACCTATGTGTGGAGCCAGAAAAGGACATCTTCCCAAACACAAGACTGGGGGTGTTTACGGGCTGAGGTGAGGGGGACAGGTGACTGGAGGTTTACTGGGAGCTTTGGTGAGGTCAGTTCAAATGAGCGTTTACTTATGCTTCCCCTCAGTTTCTTGGTCTATGTACAGTCTAAGATGTCTCATAATAAAGCCCACACTCTGTCCTTGCAGAGAACCTTGCAGGTAGAAGTTGGGGAAGTCCAGAATATGTTCTACCTCTTTCAAAGGCATACCCTGGAGGTCACACATACCATATCCTCCATCCTGTTGGCCAGAAGCTATTCCTAGCCGAGAGGCATGCTAGTCTTCTAGGAGGTTTAGCTGGGGTCTCACTGTGCTCTGGTGAAAATTCTATCTCTACATAAAAACAGAATAAACTAGATTTGATGGTACAAACCTGTAATCCCCAGTTACTTGAGAGGTTGAGGCAGGAGGATAAGTTTAAGACCTCTGTGATCTATAGATCAAATTCACTGCCAGCCTAGGCCACTTCAAAAGGCCCTGTCTCAAAATAAAAAGTAAAAACTGTCCGGGGGCATCACTCAGAAGCACCACACTTCCCTAGTATGTGTGACACAGTAGATTCAAGCCCCAGGTCCACCCCCTAAAATTAAAATTCAACAATTGCACAGGGAAAATAGATACTGTCTCTGCACAGGTGCCATTATCCTGCTTCCCCTATTTCCAGGATAGCCTAGAATTAAACTTGACTACAAACATGCCAAATTATTGACAGTCAAGGTGCCAGTGGACTGAACAAGCCCATTCAGAAGTCAAAGAACAACATTAAGTTGAGCCTGATGATGCAAACCTGTAATTCCAGCTACTGGCAAGGGTGGGGGGGCAGCTGAGGTGCAAAGATCCCAGGTTCAAAGCCAGCCTAGGCAAATTGATGAGGCCTTGTCTCAAAACAGGGATAAACATTCTAGGAGAAGCATTTGCCCTGTATGTACACAACCCTGGGTTCAAGCCACCATACCCGAACAAAAAAATAATCAAATTAAATTAAAAACAAGCAAAAAAACTAACAATCTCCTCCACACATTTCACACAATCCCATCCCAAAGTTGATGATGAGAATGTTCTCCAGTAGATGCAGGAGTCAGGGGTCTGGAAGAAGAGTGGATTGGAAAGGAATTTGGGGTCCCACTAAGGGAGCCCCAGATTCTCAAAGAAAAGGTCATTCCGTCTTCATTGCTAGTTTCATTTTTATTACATGTTCTGATTTGTAGAAATTACTGAGTATGAAAAAGACATGACAGTAGAAGGGAGATGAGTTGGGAGGAAGTGGATCAGGAGGGCAGGGACAGAGGGACAAGACAGGGGAATCCGGTGGATATAACCGAAATGCAACATATAAACCGGCCATGGCAGCACACTTCTTAAATCCCAGCCCTCAGGAAGCAGAGGCAGGCAGATCTCTGTGACTTCAAGGCCAGCCTGGTCTACACAGCAAGTTCTAAGCCAGCCAGGAATACATAATAGAGAAAGAAAAAAAATATATGTGTGTGTGTATGTATGCATATATATCTACATATATACACATACATATATATATATATACACATATATATACATATATATGTATACATAATAACATTATATACATGTGTGAAAACATCATAATAAAACCCGTTGCAAGTATTGTGCTAATAAAAACACTAAAAGAAGAGAAAGTGTTGTGTTTCTCTATAAATATCTAGGTTCTCACACATTTGGCCTTTCATCATTGTTGTTGCTTTTTAGACAGTCTCCCATGTTTCCGGTTGTCTAGAACTCCTTATATATTCAAGGGTGACCCTGAATTTCTCATCCTCCTACCTCCGCCTCCCTGGTGCTGGGGTTACCCAGTCAGTGTGATGCAGGCATTGAACCCAGGGCCTCATACACACTGAGGGCACTGTACCACCTGAGCCACATTCCCCACTCCCAGGACAAAACCTTTCAGACAGTATTTGTTACTGCATTGGGGTCTGTTCCCCCCTGGGCTGTCCAGGTGACTTGGGGTCTGTCCTCCCCTCGGCTGTCCAGGTGACTTGCCCTTCAACAACACCACTCTCCTGTCAGCTCTCCACCCTCCCAGCATTCACAGAGTTCTCCATGCTGCCCTTCCCCCCAAGGAAAATCTCTGAGTTCTTCAAAACTAAATGAAATTAAAATAAGATATAATTACTCACAGTTGCAACAGTAACCACAGGGTTGGTCGCTATAAATGTTGCAATGCTTTATTGGTCAGCTTCTGATCTACCACATGAGACAACTTTGTTTTTAATTTCAAACCCTTTGCCTCACTCCCACTAAGGGCATACACACATCAACCACCATCTCCGATAGCCAAGAGTCGCTTTGCAGCAGTGACTACCAAGCGAGGTTAGTTACTATATTGTTATCTTTGGGGCACAGGAGAACGGACTTTTTTGTCTATTTGGATGTTAGTTCCAGTTCACTTTTCTTGCCTAGAATAACTTAGCAATTAGCTAGACTCTCTGTGCTTTGGATGTGAACACGTCAGATTTCAAAACATATAAAACAGAGGTTGGTGAAGCATCTCTTCAGTCTGAGGATACTGAATTCTCAAACCGTATTCCCTTGCCCTGATCGGGTGCATTCTTACGTGTATTTGTCCTTTCTCAACTCAAATATGCTTAACCAAACAACAGAGGCAACTACCTCCAGCAGGAGAGAGAGAGACAGACAGACAGAAATAGAATAAGAGCGAATGAATACGTTCCCCAGAAAAACCCAAACTGAAGACTATGTTGGTGCAAGGGTCACCCTCTCTTCTAGAAACTTCTGAAAATACTCTCCTGTCTTGCAGTGTTAGCTCTTATTTTGAGAAACACCCTCCCAGGGAAAGGACTATCATTTTCTCCGGTGACGCTGGGACAGTCACGATGGGCAGTCGCTGCGTTTTGCTTATTTGTTCATGTTTCATCCTTGTCTTGGGTTTTTTGAAAGTGTGAATAATTTATTTGCCTAGGACCTTGGAGCTAAACAGGGCCATTGCCATGTAGCCATAAAGAGATCTAGCAGAGACTGAGTGCAGGCAGAGTCAGGAGGCTGCCTGCTTGAGTTTTGTCTGCTCACAGACCACCTCCCCTTCCCTTCTCTCTTCTCAGCATGGGTAGATGGGTAGCCACAGCTGCCCTGACCACTTTAGAGCAGTGGGTCTGGACACAGCTGGGAGGTAGAGGGTGGAGCTCCCAAAAGGTTTGGGGTTCACTATGTAGCCAAAGCTGGCCTCCAACCTGCGATCTTCCCATTTCGGCCCCCTGAGTAGTAGAATTATAAAACTACAGGCACCATACCTAGCCAGTCCAAAAGTTTTCCTCGTCCAATATTCATCCTGCCTCTTTTAATTGTGTATTAGTTACTTACCTCGTAGCTATGACAAAATACCTGGCCAAAGAAACTTAAGGAAGGAAGGGTTTATTTTGGTCCACAGTTCGAGGGCACAGACTATACTGGTAGGAAAGGTGTGGTGGCAGGAATGTGCCAACAGCTGGTCACATACATCTGCAATCAGGAAATAGAGACTGATGAATGATGGTACTCTGCATGATTTCTCCTTTTTATTCAGTCCAGAACCCCAGCCCAGGGAATGATGCTGCCCATGGTTGAGGTATCTTCCCAATCAACCTAACCCAGATAATCCCTGACAGCCACACCCAGTGTTTGTCTCTTGGTTCATTCTAGATCTTGTCAAGCTGACAATATTAACCATCACAAACAGCATCTTCAGTGGTGTCTTCAGAATTGATCCCCAAATAAGCTACTGAAATTGCCTGTGGAAAGGCCAAGTCACTCTATAAATAAAACCATTATCTGTTCTGGTGAGGCAAGCTCAGCCCCACCCTCAGACCCTTAGACCAGCTGCCAAATGACCCAGACCAGGCATGCCTTATCCTGGCATCACAGTGAGATGCTCAGATGTAATTTATTACCCATCTGCCAGGCTCATTCTGGAGACTCATACTGGAGCATTTGGAACAGACTTCCTTTCTGTCCTGGACTTGACACTGATAATGACAGGCACCTAATGTTGCTGGACTGACCACAAGAAAAGAAGATGCCTGAGAATGAAGCTGAGATACGGAGGAGCACTGTGCTAGCTAGTCTATGTCAACTTAACACACAAGCTAGAGTTACCTGAAAGGAGGGAACATTGATTGAGAAAACGTCTCCATAAGATCTGTCTATAAGGTATTTTCTTAATTAGTACTTGATAAGTGAGGGCCCAGACCACTGTGGATGGTGCCATCCCTGAGCTGGTGGTCCTGGGTTCTGTAAGAGAGCAGGCTGAGCATGGGAAGCAAGCCAGGAAGCAGCACCCTTCCATGGCCTCTGCATCAGCTCCTGCCTCCAGGTTCCTGCCCTGTTTGAGTTTCTGTCCTGACTTCCTTCAGTGATGAACAACAATGTTTCCACATTTACATTACATTTCCATGTAAACCAAATAAACTCTTTCCTCCCCGATTTGCTTTTTGGTCATGGCGTTTCATCGCAACAATAGAAACCCTAACTAAGACAATCATCAGAGGTTGACTGGTTGAGTACCTGGATAGAGCCTGGACTAAGCAAGTCCTACACAGGGAATGATGAACCAGTTAGAGCTGGAAATAAGTTCCACTTTTGGCATCAACTAACTTTTCTGTCATTGAAAACTCCACAGATCATGGACTCTGAAATCCTAACAACTAAGTTTAAATTTTGGCTCCATCAATACTGGCTACAGGACCCTGGCCTGTTACTTGACGGTCTTGGGACTTCAGTTTCCTCACCTATGAAGTGAGATATGACATGCTGCAGGCCTATAATCCCAACATTAGGAGGCAGAGGCAGGGTCAGGAGTTCAAGGTCAACCCTTGGCTATAAAGTAAATTCAGGGCTAGCCTGGACTACATGAGACTGAGTCTAAACACACACACACAGACACACACCCTTCAAAAAAGGGTATAATTAACAATCCCCTCCTGCCTCCATTTTTTTTGGTGGTGGTGGCCCATGCCTTTAATCCCAGCACTTGGGAGGCAGAGGCAGGTGGATCTCTGTGAGTTCGAGGCCAGCCTAATCTACAGAGTGAGCTCCGGGACAGCCAGAGTTACAACAGAGAAACCCTGTATCTAAAAACAACCAACACCCCACCCCATCCCAAAAAGAACCTAAATACAATTACTTAACCTAAACTTGTTTTTCTAAGCCATATTTGCAAAATGTCTAGTGTAGGTCCATCAGAACAAGGAACTGGAGCGATCTTGAACTCTAAGGCAACAATTCAAGGATCACAGTCAAACCCAAGACCACATTGAAGTGATAAATGTTTTGTTTTGTTTCTTAAATTGTGGATTCATTCAAAAAGATTCCTCTAAAAGTCAGCATAACTCTACTGAACCAGCACGTACTGTAACTGCGCCAGCATTTTCCAAATGACAGAATTAAAGCATTAGCACATTTTCTGGATCAAGCCAGTTTCTGTTTGTAAATCTTCTAATAAAAAATTTTATAATGGCATCTGTATTTCTGCTGAGGATTATGTAAATACAAATTTCAGAAAATATAGTATTTCTATCAATCATTAACTCTTGAATTCTGGCAGAAACACTAAATACTGATAAATATTCATTCTCTGATGTGTGTGTGTGTGTGTATGCATGTCTCCATGTATGTACACATATACATGTGTATGAGGAGACCAGAGGTCAACCTCAGGTGTTTCTCAAGAGTAGACCTCTTGTTTTTTGAGACAAAATCTGTCACTGGGATCTGGGGAGTGTCTATTAGATGAGGCTGGCTGGCCACTGAGCCCCAAGAATTTACCTGTCTCAAACCGTCCAACACTGGGATTATAAGCACGTACCACCACATCCAGCTTCTAACTCGGGTTCTGGGGATTGAACTCCGGTCCTCACACTTGTCCCACGCATACTATCCCGGCTGAGCAATCTCCCCAGCCCCTTGATCCAATTTCCTCACCAAAACCCAGCTTCATTAAGAAGAGGCTATATTCAACTTCTTTTTCCTTGGAAAGAAGTATGGCCATGTGTCTCTGTTTCAGACTATAAGAGTTAAGTGGAAATTTGAGGGAGTTTTCAGGAAAGCTTTTGGCCACTGACCTGTTCTTAAATTCTCCCAGGTTGGGATTTGGTGTGTGTCTAAGCTCCAGCACATAGTGTGACTGTAAGGAGTAAACCACGCAAAGAATGGCAAACAAAAGTGCAGAATGAGAACCCTGTGGACACCCTAAGTTCTGTCCAGCTCTGAGCTTCTTCCACAGGACAGGTGAAGGACCCTTTATTGCGTGTGTGACCATGATGTTGAGATTTCAGGTACATGTAGCCAAATGTTTGCATCGATGAGAAAGAAGGCACATGCTAACATTATACAACAGGACCTTGTGAAAACTCAAATACTCACTGCGTACCTACTATACCTCTGACTTTTTACGAGGGACATTGACGAATGTCCTGTATTCACGGAGCACAGAGGGAAGAAAATGTGGCTGAGCTGCCAGAACCCAGACTCAGCCCTCCAGTTAATAAGGGCTTTGTCCTAGGAGGGGTCCCTTCCCTTCTCAGCCTCAGTTTCTTCTTGGGAAATTTCATCCACTCTCTCATTGTAGAATCCCATTAGTTTCCAGAAACAGCCAGGCTGTGCATAGAGCAGGAAAATGCAGGGTGTGGGCCACAGAGTGAGTGCTAGACCAGCATGAACTACAAGGTAAGACCCTATTTCATGAAGAAAAAACAACTTTAACCTAGATGTTGGGTTCCCGTGGGTGGTTACAAGTCCTAACTATGTGAACCCTCCTTCCGGCACAGCCATGACCCCACACCTTCCAGTTGCTCCCACCAACACGTTCACTTGATCCCTGTTCCCTCCCAGTTCCTTCCCTCAAACCCACAGATCTCTTGTGGATCACTGAGCCAGCAGCTCCGTTCCTAGTATGAGAAAGTGGTAACCTCCACCATGCTTCTCGAATGTCAGGGGCCCCTGTGTTTGCTTAGTTCCATTTCAATAACTCACCTAAAACGTGCATTCGATCCCAGAGTCAACCACAAGGAAGTAACACAAGACTGACATCCTAGGGCATTCTAAAGGCATTCTAAAGGCAGTGCCAGCTCCCTCTGGAAATGGTTGGTTAAGATAGGACACCGACACCATCGCTCAGCTGGTAGAAGTGCCAGGCCTGATGACCTGAATTTGATCCTTAGGACACGCATGGTGGAAGGAGAGACCGGACTCCTGCAAGTTGTCCTTTGATCTCTCTCAAGTGCCATGACATATACACATGTACACACACTCTCTCTCTCTCTCTCTCTCACATGTACACACTCTCTCTCTCTCTCTCTCTCACATGTACACACACTCTCTCTCTCTCTCTCTCTCTCTCTCTCTCTCTCACACACACACACACACACTAAATAAATGTAATTTTAAAAAAATTTTAAATATAGGGCTAGCAGGAATATTATTCGAAAACAAGGTTAAAACTCACTTCAGAGGCTGGAGAGATGGCTCAGTGACTAAGAACACTTGCTGCTCTCCCAGAGAACCCGGGTTCCATTCCCAGCACCCCTCTCGGCACCATCTGTAACTCTAGTTCCAGGGGATCTGACATGCTCTCTGGTTTCCACAGTCATAAAGCACAAATTTGGTGCCCAGTCATACATGCGGGCAAAACACTCACACAGAAAACAAAATAATAAAAAATTAGAATCAGTTCAAAAGAACTAGGTGTACAAGCATGCAGTCCCAGCACTCTGTGGGCAGAGGCATGAAGAGCAGGAGTTCAAAACCAGCCTTGGCTACTTGAGATCCCATTTAAGAAAGAAAGAAAAACAAAACAAAACAAAAACGAGTTACAGCTCAGTTGGTAGTACACTTGCCTAGCACGCAGGAAGCCTTGGGTTTGATTCCAAAAACCACATAAACTGTCTGGTGGTGCGTGTCTGTAATCCTAGCCCTTGAGGGCTGGAGGCAGGAATTCAAAGTCATTCTCAGCTACATAGTTCAAGGCCAGCCTTGGCTACTTGAACCCTGTTTGATTGATAGATAGATTAGATAGATATATAGATAGGTAGGTAGGTAGGTAGGTAGATAGATAGATAGATAGATAGATAGATAGATAGATAGATAGATAGATAGATAGATAGATAGGGATGGAAAGAAATCAATCTGCCCAGGATGGCAACACAACATCCAGAAACCCAGAACTCTAAAGACAAAGAGACAGGGGCAGGCAGAGGAGGCCAGGTTCAGCTACATGAAACCCTGTTTCAAAAAGGCCAGAAAACAGAAGAAAGGGTAAGGAGAGGAAAAAAGAGGAGGAAAAATAGAAATTAGAAAATACTGTGAACACAGCCTGGCTCCATAGCTCATACCTTCAATCCCAGTACTAAAGAAATCCAGGAAAGTCAGAAGTTCAAGGCTATCCTCAGCTGTATAGGGAGTTTGAGTCTAGCCTAGAATACATGAGACCTCATCTTAAAAAAAAAAAAAAAAATCAAAGAAAATGTTACAAACCGAATAAAAATGAGATTACACCATACCAGATATAGCTGGAATAAAATTAGATTTTAACTATTGTAAGAATGAACACAGTGGAATGGGAAAAGCAGACAGAGAACAGACTCTGCCAAGTTGTCCTGTGCTCTACACAGGCGCTGTGTCACCCACACAACACGTGCACACACACATCACACGCACAAGCTGAGCATGCTGGTGCACACCTGTAACCCAGCGCTTTCCAGCTGAGGAAGAATGAGGATCAGCTCTCGGCCATCCTCTGCTACACAGTGAGTCAAGGCCAGCCTGGGCTATGTGTGACCATCTCAAAACAAAACAATTAAAACCATACTTCCCTGGCTCAGGTAAGAAGATTGCTGTAAGTTTGAGGCCAGGCTGGGTTACCAGCTCTGAATTACCCAGCTACTTAGCAAAACCCTGCCTTTCGTTAGGTAAAGAAACTACTAGGCTCAAGTCAATGTGGTGGCACACACCTACCTCTAATCTCAGCTCTGGAGAGGCAGGAGCAGGCAGATCTCTGAGTTCAAAGCCAGCCTCCTCTACAGAGTGAGTTCCAGGACAACCAGGGATACCCAGAGAAAGAACAAACCAGGGAGGGGGGAAGGGGAATTGGGGGGAGGGAGGAAGGAAGGGAGGGAGGGAGGAAAGAGAAAGAAATTACTAAGCAAAGTGTTGTACCTGCAGCCCCAGCAAGGCTCTAGCAGGAGGCTGAGGAATCTGAGACCAGCTTGGCAAAGAGAGAAGGGAAAAAAAAACAAGCATGGTCTATGGGGAAGCCTGGGGTGTCTGGAGACCCCAGCAGTTTCCAATCTTGATTTGGTGGCTGAATGCTGGCAGTGCTCTGGCCCAGGGTTCCAGAATGAAACGGTGCACCCCCTCCTTGGCCCCTAGCTTAGAAGTGGCAAGATGACTGACTGCATTGGAATATTCCGAATTAGAAAGATCCTCTTTAAGCGGCTGTGGCTGCAGTTTAAGTTAACTTGTCAAGAAAGTGTGAATTACATGTCAGTATTACAAACGTGTTTATTTTCAGCCTTTCCCAAAAACAGTGAGGGGGACGGAAGCGTGCATCACACAGAAGCCTGCAGTGGAGGATAGGTTTACAACCCTCACTCCTCTGCCTGCCTTCAGGTGCTTTTTCCCTGGGAAACCAGAGGGAGCCTCCAGCCTGCAGGAGGAAGAAATAGAGAGAAAAAGCAGGTGAAAAGGGACTAAGGGATGGAGGTAGGGGTATACAAGGCCCTGGGAGTCTTCCTGTACAACCAGCTGAGCCTAGAGAAACTGCTGACTCCCTCAAGGAAAACCCCACCCACCTCCGTCACAGAGGGATCCCTGTCCAAAGGGCCTCTGACCTTGCGTGAGGGACACAGGGTGCCTGCCAGCTTATACAGAGCTCACGCCCACTTTCCCTTTTGCTGCCCACTCAGATCCCAGACCCCAGCTACCCACAGTCCTCCTGGTCCCACTCTATACCGAGAGCCTACTGGCAGTCCGCTGATATGGGGTGACTTTCTGCATATGCAAATGTGCCCAAGCCACTCATTCTTAAAATAACTGTCTTCAGCCATACACCTGGAGGAAGCAGGAGAAACTCAAGTTTGAGGAGATATTAGCTAGACCCTGTCTCAAAAAAAGAAAAGAAGGAAAGGAGAGAGGGATGGACGGAGGGAGGGAGAAAGGGAGGAAAGGAAAGATACTCCATTGGGCTCCCATGGCCATTGAAATAAAATCCAGTGTACAGAGCCTCAAGAAGTCCTTCTGGATAATCCAGGCTGGTGTCTACCTTCTTGCTCCCTTTCCTTCACCTCTGCAGTTCTGATACCAAGTAGCAGGTCCTTCACTGCAGGGAGTGTTGTGAAGGTTACCCTAGGCATTAGGCCCTTCTGCCTGAATAGAACAGGGAATGGAACCGATCTGGTAGGGAAGAGCAGCCTTCCAGGCTCATCCACCTGAGTCACCAATCAGAGCAGTTCTGGACCATACATGAGGTTAATGGGACCTGGAAGATAGAGGAGTCAGCAGAAAGAAGATGCTGTCTGTTGCTGTGATCAAACTATTTAGGGTAGGAAAGATGTCCTAGTTAGTTTGTTGTCAAGGTGACACAGTTAGAATCATTTGAGAAGAGGGAACCTCAATTGAAAAAATACCACCACCAGACTGTTCTGTGGGCAAGCCTATAGGTCATTTTCTTGATTGAAGACTGATGTAGGAGAACCCAGATCACTGTGGGTGATGCCACCCCTGGACAGTTCATCTCGGATGCCATAAGAAAGCAGGCTAACCAAGCCACAGGGAGCAAGCCAGTAAGCAGCACCCCTCCATGGCCCCTACATCAGTTCCTGCCTCTAGGTTCCTGCCTTGAGTTCCTGCCCTGATTTCCCTGGATGATAGGTGGCAAACTGTAAGATGAATTAAACTCTTTCCTCCCCAAGTTGCTTTTGGCCATGGTTTTATCACAACAATAGAGACCCTAACTAATCAAAAGAGTTTATTTCATCTTATAGTTTCAGTCCATCATCAAGGAAGCCGCGGTAAGAACTGAAGCAGAAACCCAGAAGGAATGATGCTTACTGCCTTGTTTCCTTTGGCTTACTCAGCTACCTTTCCCATATAGCCCAGGCCCATCTACCTAGGGAATGGTACTGCCCACAGTGGGCCGGGCCCTCTTACATAAATTAGCACTTAATAAAATGCCCAATGAACATGCCCACAGGCCAATCTGATGGAGGTAATGCCTCAACTGACAGTCCCTCTTCCCAGGTGTGTCAAATGACAATGGACTCTAACTATGACAGGATCAATTCTGGAGATGAAGTGCAAACATCTGAGATACAGTCAACCTCCCTCCTAAGCTGTCTAGTCCCCCTGCCTCTGCCTCCAGTGTGCTAGGATTAATGTGTGCTACCACACACTGCTTAATGATCTTGACAGTTTGCTTGTGCCTGTCTGCTTGCCCCTCTTCCCCATGCTGGTGAGGCACTGTCCCTGGAGTTCAGCTGGAAAAATGCACAGTCAGGACCCTACATTCTTAAGAATTTTCTCCACTCCCAGGAAAAGCATTTGAGTCAGTTGAACCCAGTTAGAGCGCTGGCCCTGAAACCAGGAGCAGGCTGGCCACCAGTCTAATCGAATCAGGGTACTCCAGATTCATTGAGAGACCCTGTCTCAATAAGGTGGAGAGTAATTGAGGAAGACCCCATGATCAACCTCCGGCCTACACACACGCACGCACGAACACATGCACATACATACACGTGCACGCACACACATACACACATGTGCATTCACACGCACGTATGCACGCACACACACACACACACACACATACACAAACACACATGCACACACACACTCTGAACACAATCATACACAAAAGAACTTTAGAGCAAAGGAAGAAAGGAGGCAGCCAGGATGTAAGCCAAGGTGGCCTCTCTGAAGTCTACGCTATTAATGATTGCAAATAGCAGCAATATTTAATAAACTCTGTGGGAGCAAGCATTGGTAGGGGGCCCTCCTTGCTTGGATATTGGAGTTAGAGCCCCACACCTTCCAGAACGTTCTCATGAGTCCCTGATTTCTATTCACTTACCGATGTACCAAGATGTTGGGAGCCGAGTTGAAATGCCATTACAAGATGGCGCCGGTTTCCTGCTTCCAGGTTCTTCTTGCTCGCATTAGGAGTAATTGCTCGCATTTGGAGTAATTGCTTGCATTTGGAGTAAACAAGTTACAGCGCAGGCGCAGGAGAGCAGTCCTTGCCGCCTCCCTCCATGCTAATGAGGGTCTGGACGAGTATCCAATCATTGACGGTCACGTAGCCTTATGCTCTATATAAGCAGGGTGCTTTTTGCAATCAGGGTCTTCGCTATCAACACTTAATTGAACGGCTGTCCTCAATAAAGCGTGAACCAGAAGAATCCTGTGTGCGGCGTCTTCCTTGCAGGCGAGGCGGGCGTCCACACCAAGAAGCATGTTTTTACCTTACTATGTCTAAAACCTTGGATCAGGCCCTGAGGAAATGACAAAGAAATCTAAATTAGTTCTGGGGTGGAGGTGGGAAGGGTGGTGACAGAGGGAGGAGATAGGCCGAAGAAGCTGAAAGGGTAAATTGCAAAGTCAGAGCTGTCTCCGATCCGCCAGGTGAGCTAACAGAGAAGAGACGTACGTGTTTTTAGAAGAGAAGGTGACTCCAGGGAACCAGAGTGGACAGCTGCCCCCAGAAGAATTGGAGCTTAGAGAATCAGGGGTGAAACCTGGCACAGTGACACACATTCATAATCCCAATGCTGGAGAGGCTGAAACAGGGGAATCGCCAAAAAGCCAAGGCTACTCTGAGCTACCTACATCTGTCTCATAAACAGAACAAGGAAGCCATAAGCAAAGCCACAAAGCCACTTGGCTGCCTTTTCCTTTCTTCTAGTCAAAACAAATCAAGGGTGAAAGAGCCGTTTAGCTGGAATGATACCAAGGACTGAGACTTACCGCTGAGGATTACAGACAGGTGACTCAAGACTGCTTTTCAAGCTGAGACATGCACAGAGCATACAAACCACACACTAAGAAAGTTACCTTTCCCCCAGGTCTAAGAAGGCTGATTGAGTAGGATGACGTCTGTGACCACAGAGGCTCCCAGCTCTGCAAGCCCAGCCCTGCAGACACTCGCGTGACTGCCAATCCTCACTGGTGTGCTGGGCCCTGGAGACACGAACTGCATGCAGTGTCGAAGACGTTTACCCAGAGGCTTGGCAGCTGAGACCTCGACTTCAGATCCTGTGCTGGGAGGGGACGGCTTCTTTGCTGGCTTTCCCTTCTCCCTGGCAAGAGAGCAAGCCAGACTGGCACACTGAAGGATAATAGGAGCCAGGCTGGCCTAACTCTTCATAGAGCCTAGGCCTGTATAAGCAGGACCTCTCTCTGTGGCGATGTCAGAGCTAACAGCACCCCACTCCCAACATATTCCAGGATGCAACAATGTCTAGTCTGCTAACACAGCGTCTAAAGCTCCCCACATCCCAGCCAGGCCTTTCCAAAGGAGAAATTCTGTGAGCATTTTTTTTGAAGATATGATCTCGCTCGAACCCACTATGAAGCATAAGCTGGACTCACAGATGTCCTCCTGCCTCTGCAGCCTCCCAAATCCTGAGATTATAACAACACACCACGGAGCCTGATTCTGCACTCTTGGGAGTCACACTGGGCACAAAGTGAGAGACCTCTGCCTCTCCAGCGTTGGGGTTATGAGTGTGTGTCACTATTGCCAGGTTTCGTTCCTGATTCTCTAAGCTCCAATCCCTCTGGGACAGCTGTCCACTCTGGTTCCCTGGAGTCACCCCTCTTAAAAACACATCTCTTCTGTTGGTTCATCTGGCCTCTCTATGAGCTCACCTGCCCGACTAAAGGCAGCTCTGACTCTGTGCTATAGGAAGAAGGGGCAGGAACCACGTCCTGGAAAGTTCCAAACGGTTTTGCCATTTGCTCAACAAGACATCACCATAAGTCGTTGAGGTAACGTACTACGCCAACAGGCCTCACTCTCTAAGAGTTGCCCCACTGGCTTCCCCCACACCCAGCCATGGGCAATGCAAGCACAGGTACACTGATGCTAGAAGCCCAATCTCGTCTACCCAAGAGGAAATGTTATCTCATTTCCCCTCCCCCAACCTTGGGCTGAGATGCACCTCCTGGAACTTCTCAGAAGGCCCTGCACAGCTGATGAAACCAAGTCAGTCATTCATCCTGCCACGGCACTCAGTGGAGTTCAGGATGGAGACCTCCAAAACATGGCACCTTAGCATCTGAGGAAGCAACAGAAGCACAAAGGGTCTCTTGGCATTTTCAGGACCCCTACCATAGAAGAGTTCTCTGACTCTCTCTGGAAACATGTCATGGAAATAAGTGTTCTTTGAGAGCAGCCAAGCTAGGCTGCTAGACAGTCGTGACCAGCAGTCACCAAAGCTACCCTGAACGTGACAGTTTGAGTAATGTCCCCCATAGTTTCCATGCCCGGTTGGTGGGGTTATTTGGGGAGGTTTAGGAGGTTTGGCCTGGCTGGAGTAACATCCTGGAGGGAGGGCTTTCAGAGTTGACAACTTTATCTCACTTATAGTTTGCTCTCCCTGCTTTGTGCTTTCAATTAAAATTTTCTGCTCCTGCTCCACGCCTGCCGAGATTGCCATGCCTCTGTCCTTGTGATGGACTCTTATCCCTGAACCATAAGCCAAAAAAAACTCTTCTGTAAGTTACCTTTGGTCATGGTGTTTCACCACAGCAACAGAAAAGGAACTACTACACTGAGTCAGGGGATTTCAAGTTCATCTCATGCTCAAGAAGAATAATGAAACGTGGGGCCCAAGAGTGAGCAGCAGAGCTAATGTACGTTTATCAAGGAATGTGAGAAAGAACTCCCAAGCAGAGCGAGTTTCAAGGGAGGAGGAGTGTGCTGTTCTGAGCAGTGACCTTTTTTGGACCACATGGTGAAAAATGAATGAAAACCCACATAATCTATTTTTGAGAGGTTGTTTTGGAACACATCACTAGCTGAGCCAGGAAGGATTCCACATGCTTTTGTGCACCTACCTCCACACTAATGATATGGCACATGCATACCTGCACAGTTACACTAAATACCTACATGTGTACATATGTACACACACACATACGTACATATATGTACATGCACATACATACATGCAAACACACAGTATTGTATGTATACATACAACTATATATACACATACACACATATATGCATATATACATACATCTGTACATTATACATATGTACATGCATAAACACATGCATACATATGTATATACACACACATTCATGCATACATACATACATACACACATCCATACATACACACACATTCATACATCCATAAATACACATATACATATGTACTTATTATATACATACACATGCTCATAGATGTGCATATATACATATGTACATGCATATACACATGTATACATATACACACATACATAATGCATGCACACACATATGTGTATGTACATGCATATACATATATGCATGTATACATGCATGCATACATGCACACATAAACATATGTACACATATACGCATGCATACACTCATACGTATGTACCTACATACACGCATTCATGCACACATACATACAAAAATAAATAAACAGAATCACATCGCTGGACATCCAGGGCTGAAGGTAAACAGAAGGAAGGCATTAATTACAAAAAGCTCTAAGGAAATCTTTAGGATAATGGACCTGCTCTGCAACTGGACTGTAGTTGAAGCTATACAACTACGAGAGGGTGAATTTTACTATAAGAAAAAACACGGGCTGTGGAGTTGGCAGCCTAGGGCAGAACCACTTTCCATTTCCTTAGCTTCATGACCTTGGGTAGGTCGAAACTTTCTGAGCCTTATTTTTCTCATCTGCAAATGGGACAGAGTGGCTACCACTTCATGGGTTTGTTAGAGGATTTAGTGGGCGACATATATAACCCAGTGCCTGTCACCCGGTCTGCACCAGAGGTCTAGTTATGGCCATCAGCAATGAGACTAGCAAGAAGCCCTTCCCAGAGATTCTAAGATCTGTCTGCCCTGCCTTACCCCATCCCCAGCCTCCCTCTGCCAGCCCTTGCCCAAGACTGGCTTCCTGGGGAGAAAATGAAGCTATTCCCCAAGGATGCTGGGAACCAGTTTGGCCTGGGCTGGAGCTGGGTGTTACTAAAACATAGCTTAAAGATGCAACTGTCAATGGAATGGAAAGGGTTCCATCTGTTCCCTGCCACTAACTGTGCCCCACAGCTGAGCCAGTGAACTCAGTAAATGTGCCATGAGGTAAAACAGAGGCTCTCCTTCATTTCTGTCTCCTTCATTTATCTCGTGTCTTCCAATTTCCTGGAACACAGTAGACATTCAGTAAATGGAGAGGGTGTCCCACCAAAGAGCAAATAGTTTCTTGGCCTATTATGGGACATGCTAAATCTTGTTTGCTTAATACCTTGCTAGCCGAAGCTCGCGGGTGTCGGTCATACCTCTTAGCCAATCTTCTCTTGAAAATCCTCCTGCCACCCTATAATGGTTGTAAGCATTCTCAGGAACATCTATGCTACACTAAGGGGTTTAGTGAAGTTGTCCAATGATTGATTATACAGAACAAGATAAAGCTTCGCTAGTAGATTTGCATTGATTAGGTTGAAAGTTCAGGACTGGTGTGCTGACCCATAGCTATAATTCCAACACTCAGAAGGCTGGAGGAGGAGGATCATGAATCTGAGAGCAGCTTAAGCTACTTAATGGGACCTTGTCTCAACAAACAGACAAAAATGAGGTGAACTGGAGGACGCTGACCACCTGCACACTGTAGGCGGGGTTCACGTGCTCCTTTGATCACAGGCAGAGCGGTTATGCAGTGAGTGTTTGCAGAGGAGAGTTCCTACTTCTCAGCCCTAAGCTGAGTGTACACACTGTGTGTCGCAGAGACTTAATCCCTGGGGATTCCATTTTTCAACAGATGAAGACATTTCAGGACTGGTGGCCTATGATTGAGAAACTCTGATGTACCTTGTCAGATCACAGTGTGTCTTGTGGGAGCTGCTGCTGATGACAGCAGGGGTGATGAAACAGCTGAGCTGGAGAAGAGGAAAAAGACGAAGGAATGTTTTGTTTTGTTTCATTTGAAGACAGTGTTTCCCATTCTCAATGATGCTAGATTCAAATTGATGTGATCCTCCAGTTCTGGAATACGGGTGTAAGCCAACACACCCTACTAAAGGATTGTTTTGTTCTGTTTTGTTTGTAATGGAAATAGCTTATTTACAAAAGGTGTAATGCCCATTTCTTTTGCTGCTTTGAGAAGACTTGTGAGTGATTAGAACGACAGCCCCTGGGTGACGGGAAGAAAGACAGAAAGCAACAAGAGCTTTACCCAGTGTCTGTCATGTTACTCCTAATTAAAATTTTAAAAAATAAATAAAACTATTGCAACAGGTCACCAGACCTTAGCACAACTGACTCCGTGATGGAGTCATGGGATCAGAAAACTCAGCACGTAGACAGCACCTCCTGCCAAATAGAAAACAAAGACCTAATCCATCGAAGTCCATAGCTCTGGGAAAGTCTCTAAATGTACTAACTTTTGCTTTTTGGCTTCTGTAGTTCTGCTTCTGGCTAATTGTTCTCACTAACTGAGGTGTATCAACTCAGGATGTAGTTTTTGTGCTTAAAAGCTCACCCTGAGAAAGGCTCGGGAATACACTGGGATCCCAAACACCCAGTATAGTCACTGACAAGCTAATAAAGTTTTGTTTGTTTTTTTTAATTGCTTTAAGCCCATGCCTGGGTAGTCTTCTCTAGTATATACCACACAACACAATAGAAATGAGAGTGCTAGGCTTGGTGTCATATACTTGTATTCCCAGAACCAAAGAGGCTGAGGCAGGAAGATGACTGGAATGGTTAATCTTGGTGATCTGCTTAATTGGATCTGGGACTGTCTAAGAGACACACCTCTGGGCAGCTCTGTGAGCATATTCCCTGCTAGGACTGGTTGAGGGGAATGCCCTCTCCCAGAGTGGGCAGCACATTCTGGCAGCAGCCCAGATAGAGAGAGGTCGGAGGAGAAATGACACTCTTTTTACCTGCCTGCCTTCACTCCTGGCTGGCCCACACATCTACTGTATTGCTGCAGCTGCCGTCCTTCGTGGACAACAGAACCTAGCTTCTTAAGCTTTCCAACACGGCCTGAAGATCATTGACCCTCTAGAGCTCCTCCAGGCCTTCAGCACCAGATCAGGGACTGCTGAAGCATCTGCCTGATGGAGCAAGATCAGCTTCCAGGTTGTCAGCCTCTAGCACGCAGCCTCAAGGCAGACTATCTGGCCCTACTGTGTAAGCCAATCTAATAAATTCTTTCTGGGATATGAATGCATTCTATTAATTCTGTTCCTGTGAGGAGGAGGAGGAAGAGGAGAAGGAGGAGGAAGAGGAGGAAGAAGAGGAGGAGGAGGAAGAGGAAGAGGAGGAGGAGGAAGAGGAAGAGGAGGAGGAGGAAGAGGAAGAGGAGAAGGAAGAGGAAGAGGAGGAAGAGGAGGAGGAGAAGGAGGAGAAGGAGGAAGAGGAGGAAGAGGAGGAGGAGAAGGAGAAGGAGGAAGAGGAGAAGGAGGAGAAGGAGGAAGAGGAGGAGGAGGAAGAGGAGGAGGAGGAGGAGAAGAAGCTGAAAAGGAGATGGTGAAACAGCTCAGGGGTGCACAGCTAGCTGTGCAAACCTTATGGCTTGAGTTTGATCCCCAGAACTCATGATGGAAGGAAAGAACTAACTCCTGAACGTCACCCTCTGACCTCTACACACATGCCATGGTATGGGCTCACCCTCACATGTACACAATGATAATAAATAAGATTACATTTGAAAAAAGTATGCTAACTAGTCTAGCCTCACCTTTTAATAGTGATCTGGAGGCCAGCAGCCTGGGCCTCAGACCTGTCCCAAAAAAGAAAGATAGAAAGAAAGGGGGGGGGGGATGAGAGGAAGAGATAGCCTGACAAGGGGGAGGTGCCATTTCTAGGACAGAGGAGAAACTTTCAGGAAATCCGGCACCGAATATTTTCATTTCTTTCTGGTTGTTTTTTGTTGTTGTTTGTCTTTCTTTTTTATTTATTATTTTTATTTATTTTTAGTGTGTGTATGTGTGGAAGTCAGAGAATAACTTTGGGGAGTCTTCACTCCTTCCACCCTTGTGTTCTGGGGCATCAGACATGGCAGCAAGCACCCTTACTGGCTGAGCCATCTTGCTGGCTCCTGTTCTGTGGTTCCTCTCAGTCATTACCATGGGAACTGTAACTCTGATGGTGTTGAAGGATGCATCAGCATGCTGAAGGGGCTGTACTGATGTTGGAATTTGTCTGGGCTCACTCTGACAACATCGTACATCCATGCTGGGTGGAGGGCTGTGTAGATTCCATTTGGTTAATCCAACTGCACCAGACATGCTCCAAATGCACCTGATATACTTAAGTCACTTGTAGGCGGGAGATAACCCAGACAGACAATACATCAGGATATATGTTTGCCCTTGATTGGACCTGGTGGAAAGTGCACAGTCTTATAGATTCTGTCTTTATAAGCATCTGTTCTACATGACTCAGAGTCTGTGGGAATGCCAGGGTATAGAAGGACCACTCTATGGGAACCTCAGAATAGACCAGACCAGTGTCCATCATTCCTGGTCAGTATTTAATTAATTTAATTAAAGCTTGCTTCAGATTTGGCTCAAAATTGTGGTGATGGTCTTATTCTCAACCGGCGGGATTTACACTAGCTTTTTGGCAAAGACAAGTAAGATTAGGGTGCGACAGACATCAATTTTGCTGTGTCACCTAGGTGGTTGGTACTCAGGATAAAGGCGGGAGGCAGGAAGTGAAATCAGAGGATTGAGAGCCTGTGTTTGTGAAGATTGTTGTTTGGTTTTGTATTCCTTCTTGTTAGTAGTTCGGCTTTAGGGGTTCAGTTTGTTTTGTAGACAGGCTCTCACTATGAAGTTCTGGCTGTCCTGGAACTCACTTTGTAGACCAGGTTGGCCTTGAACTCATAGAGATGGCAAGCCTCTGCCTCCTGAGTTCTGGGATTAAAGAATTGGGATACCACGCCCAGCCCTAGGTTTTGTTTTTGCTTATGTTTTTGTTTTGTTTTGTTTTTTGTTTGTTTGTTTGATGTTCGTTGTTGTTGCTTTGAGACACTCCTTTTTTTAATTTCTTTTTAGGTAACTAATGCTGTGCGAGGGCACTGCATCCTTGAAAGAATGCAGCCCCACGCTCAGCGAACAAGCTCCTTCAGACTCTCCCTATTGCCAGGTCGGCTTGCACGGCCACGCCCCCACCTCCAGCCCAGAAGTCCTGCTGGCTTCTGAAGCTGCCTTGGGAGCCCCAGGACCGCTCCTATGGGAATTCTAGGGCCAGGCTGGGGAATGAAAAGAACAGGGGTGGGGGTGGAGGGTGTTGAATCAGCCCGGCCTCAAAGGCTAAAAATAACCAGCTTTGTAGACATCTTCCTCCAACTAGTCTAGGCCGGTAAAGGGGAGGAATGAGAGATCATCTGCACCAATCCGGTTGAAGGCGTGCTGGTGAAGACAGTTAAATGGAGCGTCTACCCCGGGCCTCCCAAGTCAATTTACAGTTAGAACTCCACTCCCGTCTCTTTTAAAATAAATGCAACTGAGAAAGCTTGATGGGTTCTCTTCTTCCACAGTTTAGAGAAAACCCTGGGTGGGCACAGCAGACGGCTCAACCTCCTGAGCCATTATTTCACAAATGCTGCTCCTGGCTCCTTTGTGGCCGCCCTGTGTCCTGTCCCATCTGTACTAAGGCTGTGGCTGCTGATGAAACCAGTACCTAGATGATTTCATGATAAAGGAGATACAACAGGAGGTGCTTTCAATTTGGGGAAACCTCAAGGGATGCTAGAGTCTTGGGGATGTTCAGAGGCAAGTCTTGCTGATTCTCCCCAGAAGACAAGGAGTAGGCAAATGTCTAGTCTTCATATCACTGGTCATGGCATCACAGGTCTATTATCCCATACTTGTGGTGTTGAGTCAGGAAGTCATCTAAGCTCAAAAGTTCGAGGTGGTCCCAGGCAACATGGCAAAATCCAGTCTTTAAATGCTGGGTGTTTGGCACATGCCAGTAATCCCAGGGATGCCCTGGTACTTACTGTATATAGGATTTTTGTTTTTGTTTTTTGAGACAGGGTCTTCACTATGTAGCCCAGGCTGGCCTCAAACTCAGAGATCCACGTGCCTCTGCCTCCTAAGTGCTGGAATTAAGGGTGTACTCCATCACGCCCTGTTTCTATATAGGACTTCAGAAGCTTTTGAAATTCACCATGTGGTCGATGATTTTGACTGTCAACTTGGTGGCATTTAGAATCACCATGGAAACAAATCTCTAGGCGTATCTGTGAGGGAGTATCTAGATTAGGTGTTGCTTCCCACTCTAAATGTTGGTGGGTGGTATCATTCCGTGGGCTGAGGCCACACACTAAATTGAGAGACAGAGATATATCAGAGAGAACAGAGAGAGACCAAGTGCGAGTACTCATCTCCCTCTGCTTCCTGACTGTGGATTCAATCTGACCAGCTGTCTCAAGCTCCCGATACTGTGGCTTCCCCACTGTGATGCACTGTAACCTAGAACTATGAGCCAGGATAAACCCTATCTCCTTCCCATTGCTTCTGTCAGGATATTTTTGTCACATCAACAAGACAGTAACTAATACGTATTGCTTATGAGTTTCTACGGTACCCTCCCCTCCTCTGTCTCTATCCCCCTTTTCACAAGATTTTTCTATGGCTCTGCAGGTTTAGGTGGCTGTTGTTAATTGTATTGGAATTCTTGATTCTAAGTTTAGGTAAGAGGCTTTAGCCAGACTCTGGGGTAAGGGACCCCTTTCCTTTCTCCTGTCCCCATAATTTTCCTTGTCTTTTATCCTGCTTCAGGTGAGGGGTGCTAGGCAGAGAAAGGGCTACTTGCAGGTAGCTGCTTCCTGAATACCATCTGAGAAATATCGCACATCTCTATCAGCTTCCTCTGGTGAAAATGACATGGTCTGTGGTCACAGACCCTGTGATGCAGACAGTATGCTCCCCTGTCTGGAGACCCTGCAAGATATGTGTAGAGACAGCAAGCGAACGTCAGTGTGAACATCAGTGCAGTCTCCTGACCGCTAACACGGAGCACTTAACTCTATTTTCCCTCTTCCATCTCTCCCTGCAGCTACTGTGATCTCTAGCGCAGCCCTGCTAGTAAAATTGTCTTCAGGTTTCCTTCTCTGTCTATTTTTAAGTTCTTTTATCTTAGAGGTCTCAGAAGAGAACACTTAGTCTGTTACACTGGGCTTCATCTCCTCCTAAGTCTCCACGTGATTGTGGGTCTGAGCCTCGCATGCAAAGAAAGGCTAGAATCCCACACTTGGAAGGCTGAGGCAGGAGGATTGCTAGAAGTTCAAGGCCAACTTGGGCTACATTGTGAGACTATCTAAGAATTGAAAATTTGAAGAGTTTTGTGGATCAATCAACCCAAATCCCTTCCTTGGTCTCTCTCTTAGTAATTTCTGGTTCCTGGCTGTTTGATCCTTGGCTAAAATCACCACTTCTCTATGCTGTGCTCTGGTTTGAACTCAGTTTAATGGTTCCTGAATAGAATATTACTGTCCAGCTCTGGATCACCTTCTTTCCTCCTCTTCCTCCTCCTCCTTCTCCTCCTCCTCCTCCTCTTCCTTTTCCTCCTCTTCCTCCTTCTTTTTCTTTCTTTCTCTCTCTCTTTTTGAGACAGTCTCAAATAATCCAGGCTGATTTCAAATTCACCATGTAGCTAAGAATGAACTCTTGATCTTGATCCCCCTGAACACGCACACATACCTGCACATTTTCTTTTCTTTTTTTTTTCCTTTTCATTTTTTGTTTGTTTTTTGGGGTTTGTTGTTGTTGTTGTTTTCAAGACAGGGTGCCTCCAACTCAGAGATCCCCTGCCTCTGCCTCCAGAGTGCTGGGATTAAAGGCATGCCCCAACATTGCCCAGCATTCTTCTTTTCTTTTTTTAAGGTGGGGGTCTTACTATATAATCCAGGTGGCCTCAAACCCACAGCAATTCTCTCGCCTCAGCCTTGAGTACGGGGCTACAGGTGTGTGCACTGTGTCCAGCGCTCAGTTCATTTATGAAGGTGGTATCTACCTAGACCATCCTTATGCTCTCTGTTGCACTAAAGACTAGAAAAGCAAGACCAGACAAGAGGAATGAATAGTCCCCTGGAAAATGCCTTCCCTCCTTCCAAAGTAAGCTGGTTCAGAAAACAAAGGTCCCTTAGGAGAAAGAGAAGGCCCGCAGGACACAATGCCACAGAGACAGACATCTTCAGCTACATAACATACATCATGGTTAGGCTAAATCTCTTCCAAAAACATGTGGAAACATGAGAATCCCTGTAGTAGTAAATCACAATCTTTTGCCCTCGATTTAAAGAAAGAGAAAGGAAAGATAGAAAAAAAATTCACCACTTTTGTAGGCAGCCTTGATAGAGAAAGAGAGAAAGGTAGAAAGTTTCACAGCTTTTTTAGGCTGTCCTAAGCTTGGAGAGGACTGGCTGACAGTGAGTCAGACTAGTGTCTCAGCTCACTATCTGCAAACTGAATCTCTCCAACCAATGTTGTTCTGTATAAGAATCAACACATTAACAACGGACAAACCAACCAATGAACCACTAACCAACACCCAGCTCTTGGGGCTTCAAGCCTTCTATACTCTAAGCAAAAGTTCCCATAAACCCAAGCAGCACACAATCCCAAGAACAAGCTACAGGTGCCAAAACAGCTGCACCTAACCAAATTATAGCCACTGGCATCAAACATTCCAAATCAAACTCCTAATCATCCACTACACCTGGGATGGGAACATAAACCTAGTCCAAGTGCCATTTTGCATTTGTAAAAAACCAAAATAACAAAAAGTTCTTCCAGGTGTCCCATTACAAATCCTTAACATTATCTTCCCGTGGGACTGTGTATAAGCACCGACTGCCCTCAAGCCACATTGAAAAGCTAGAAGAAGGCCCCAATACATTAACCTACATACAAGCAATGAAGACCTCGTGGAGAGCAGAATACGTCACAAGCCACTTAAAGAAACAACAGTGCAGTTCTGAGCTCCATTGTCCTGGGTTATTTTGGGGTACTTTGAGCAATAAGTGCAATTAAAAGGAAAGTTAGTGTTCTTCAACAACTAAAAGGCAATCAAGCTCCTTAAGCTCTCTCCCAACGAATATAGCCATGGCTTCCGGAAGTCTGTCTACAGCATTTAGGCACTGTGCAGACACCGAATTACTTAGCCAGCAGACAAGAACGCAGAGAGTTCCACTCACCCATCAAGAAGCTATTAAAAAATGAGTCATGAATCTCCAGTTTTGCCACAGTTTACAGAGGACATTCTGGCACCTTTCATCCTTGCTGGGAGGCAGGTCTGAGGAGCTGAGATGTCTAGGCATTCTGTTTTTTCTTTTCCTCTTAGTGGTAGCCTGAGATGGCCATACACATGTCATCATCAGAGGCTTCTTTTTTCCTTGTGTAAATGGGAGATTTGTCCCCCCGACAGTTTTTTTGTTGTTGTTGTTTTTCAGTTTAACCCTTACCCTTAATCCTGAGTACTTTCCACGTTCAGCATCTCTTGTGTCTCTCTGGCAGTGAGAGAGCAACTAAGCTCTCTATGCACTTGTCCCTACCCTCCAGAGCCAAGCATCAGATGACAGAGAAGTGTCTGGCCTGGAGTCTGAGCTCGCTGAGGATCTGTCCTACAGCCAGGACACCTGGAGGTAAACTGCCTGGGGAGGAAGAGAGTCTCCTCCTTGGGAGGTGACTGACAGGGAGTTTGAGGCAGTCGTAGCTGCCTCAGCCGCACAGTGGGAGAATATTCCAGTGTCACTGCAGTGGCAGGCAATCTAATGCCTGTCGGGGGCAGAAACTGTCACCTGAGGAAATAACTGGAGTATCTGTTCCCATGGCTCCCATGCTAGAAGGTAGGGGAAAGGACTCTGTCTGCCCTTAAACTTTTCCAATCTCCCTTCTTATCCGTCAGCTTCGTTTTGACGTTTCCTTGCGACACAATTTACTTCCTTATTGTAAGCATGTTATTTTAAAAATATGTCTGGCTCTTAGATTTAAAAAAAAAAAAAGAAGAAGAAGAAGAAGAAGAAGAAGAAAAGTTATCTAATCCAAAGGGGAGGGAAGTCGGATGTGGCAGCACAAACCTGTGATCCCAACGTTAGAAGAAAGTAGAGGCGAGGTGATCAGGAATTCAAAGGTTATCCTTGTCTACATAAAGAGTTTAAGGCAGCCTGGGCTGTGTCCCAAACATAACAAAACATCAAAATGGGGTTGGGGGGAGCCTCTGGTCTGTATCTATGGAGTCAAAGACCATGTAACCAAAAATAGGTGGGCCAGGTAGAACATAGCCCAATTGGTAGAGTATTTCCCTAGCATACCCAAGGCTCCTAGTTTGGTCCCCAGCACCACATAAAACTGTGCTTGGCAATACCGTCCTGATGAGACGGAGGCCGGAGGATCAAGAGTTTAAATCATCTCCATATAGTAAATTCAAGGCCAGCCTCCCAAGTGATGGGATTACAGACATGCACCACCGCGCCTGGCTTAAAACATAATTTTATAAATACTTGACTTACAAACTGGGAACAGTGGTATGGAATTATGATTTCAATGATCAAAAGAGACAAGATCCAGGGTTCAGAGTCATCCCTGGCTGCATATTGAGTTTAAGGCTCGCCTGGGCTGCATGAGACCCTGTCTCAAAGGAACCACAAAATACTTGAATTACATTTTAAACATAGGCTTGGAAAAAAAAAAAAAAAAAAACAACTTCATTTCCTTTGTTGCTCTTGCTTTTCAGCGTGTGTCTGTGCGGTGGAGGCCAGGAACAACTTTGGCTGCCAGACTCAGGAACACAGTCCATCTCTTATGAGACAAGGTCTCTCACTGATCTGAACTCACCAGTTCGGCTACTCCTCTAGTTTCATCTCTGTTCCTGTGATAAAACACTCCGATTAAAACCAACTTAGGGGTAAAGCAGTGGTTCTCAACCTTCCTAATGCTGCAACCCTTTGTTGTGGTGACCCCCAACCATTAAATTATTTTCATTGCTACTTCATAACTGTAATTTTGCTACTGTTATGAATCGTAAATACCTGCTATGCAGATGGTCTTACGAGACCCCTGTGAAAGGATCCATCAACCCCTCAAGTGGTTGTGACCCACAGGTTGAGAACTGCTGGGATAAAGGGTTTGATCCAGATTAGAGGTTACAGTCTATCATTGAAGAAACCAGAGATGAGATGACAAAACACTCTGATTCAAAGCAACGTAAGGATAAAGCAATAGTTCTCAACCTTCCTAATGCTTCAAACTTTTAATACAGCTTCATGTTGTGGTGACCCCCAACCAGGAAGGACATTGCTTGCTTGCTCACTCAGGCTCATGCTCAGCTAGCTTCCTTGTACAGCCGAGGATCTCCTACCCAGGGCAGGGCATCTTGGACAGTGAGCCGGGCCCTCCTGCACCAATTAGCAATGAAAATGATCCCCCCGCAGACACGCCCACAGGCCAGTCCAATCTGAGCAGTGTCTGGGTTATACCTGCCCCAGGCCTGGTTTTGATTTTTGAAACAGCGTCTCTCTTTCTATGTAGTCCAATATGATTTTATATACTATATATCCCAGGCTTGCCTGGAACTATAGTAATTCTCCTGCCTCTGGCTCCTAAAATTAGAATTGCAGGTGTACCACTACAATTGTCTAAGACTGCCTGCCTGCCTTCTGTCCTTCCTTCCTTCCTTTCCTCCTTCCTTCCTTCCCTCCTTGCTTTTTTTGACAAGGTTTCAAGGCCTTGAACTTGCAGGAAATTACCTTAAATTCCAGCCCTCATCTCTTGAGCTTATCACCACATTTGGTTTAGGATATTTTTCTAGGGCCAGCAAGATGGCTCAATGACCTGAGTTTGACCCCTGGAACTCATATAAAGGGAGAAGGGGAGAACCAGCTCCCGAAAGCTATCCTCTGACCCCGACATGCACATCATGGCACGGGAACAGCCCCGAATATACATCCTATACACATAATGATAATTATTATCACTCTTATTATTATGTAAATATTTATAGACTTTTTTTATTATTTGACAATTTCATACGTGTAAGCAGTGTATTGTGCTGGCATCCACCCCAAATACATCTCCCTCTCACCTTCATGTCCTCTCCCCTCTTTCTTTTGAAACCCGGTGTCCAACTACTGCTGCCTGCTGGAACGCTGAGTGCTCTCGTGCAGATCTCGTGCAGGTAACATAGCTGCAGTGCGTTCAGGAGTGCACGTCCAGAAGACAGTATCTCACAGCATTCCTCCTTATCCTCCCTGAGCCTTGGACAGGTGTGTGTGTGTGTGTGTGTGTGTGTGTGTGTTGTACATGTGAGCGCAGTGCCCACAGAGCGGGAGACTGCTTCAGATCCCTTGGGGCTGGAGTAACAGATGGTTGTGAGCTGCTTGATTGTGAGTCCTTTGGAAGATCAGGAAGGGTCCTTACCTGCTGAGATGTCTCTCTAGCCTCTATTTCTGTTTTTCACAGAGATAGCTCTCTCTGAAGCACAGGCTAGCATGGAATTTTACCAGATAGCCCAGGATGGCCTCAAACTCATGGGAACCCTCCTACGCACTGAGCCATCATGGCCCTAGCGTGTGAAGACACCTAGACCCGCAGTAAGCAGTACGTGTGTTCTGTTACTACTTTTACCTATTTAAACATCCTCTTATTAGCTGCAGGGATGTTTCGTTCTGCTTAGTTGATAGGATGACAACATGGCAGAAAAACAGAGAAGGGAAGGAAGTTGGTTTGCAAGTCCACTTGCTCAATTCATTTCCCTAGAGGAGACCGCTGGCACATTAAGGGGTCCTATGGGAGTGCTTTTGCTTTTGGCTTTTTTGGTTTTTAATATTTTATTTATTTTTATTTTATATAAAGTTTTATTTATTGGTGTTTTGCCTACATCTATGTCTGTGTGAAGGTGTGGAATCCCCTGGAACAGGAGTTATAGACAACTGTGAGCGGCCATGTGGGTGCTGGGAATTGAACCCAGGTCCTCTGGAAGAGCAGCCAGTGCTCTTAACTGCTGAGCCATCTCTCCAGCCCCGTTTGCGTTTGTTTTGTTTTGTTTTGTTTTTGAGACAGAGTTTTGCTCTGTAGGTAGCCCAGGTTGGCCTTAAATTTACAATCCTTCTACCTCAGGCTTCCACATGCTGAGGGCATGGGCTGTGCCTCATGCTCAACTGAAACCACTTTTCGGTGCTCCAGCAACCTACATTTTGGTCACACACACACTTGAATCAGACCTACAAATACAGCTTTTAACCTTGAGCTCCATGGCTAGAAGCCATCAGCCCATCGTTGACAGAGGAGTGCTCATCACCTCTAATGGAACGGCCGTGTGTGGAAGCCAGGAGGCAGCGACTTCCCTTCTTGGCTCTGAGGCTGTGCCGGGAAAGCTATCCAAGGAAGTCACTTAAGCACTCAGTTCCCTTGTCCACAGGAAGGAGAAAAATCATCTGATGCCCTTTGCTCCTTGTCTGCCAAGGGGTTCGTGCTGTCTGCGTAACTGCTGCCAGGAGACTAAAGCGCCGTATCCAGAGCACTGCAGAGACAAGCAAGATGCCTGCAGAGTTTACTCCGTGTTCACTGATGTTGCAGGAGTTTGGATGAGTGAAGTAGTGTGAAAGCAGATCTTAGGTCTGGCCCTGTGCTTCCTGTCTATGAGTATCCAGGGAGTTAGAAAGAGAGGGGCTGGGCCTGCTGGTGAGGAGACTGTTGTAGAAGTTTATCTCTAGTCGAGTTTAAAACACTGCTTTGTGCACTGTTGGCTGAGGGGCTGCGTAGGTCTTGTTTTGTACTGTCTGCAGGCGTTAGATTTACACGGGGGATGTTTGATTGCTGGTGATCTGCACGTGCTATCAGTAGAACACCTGAGGAGTTCTGCATCAGTAAAAACACCTGAGCTGGGACACTCAGGGTTCCACTGTCCAGGATGGTGATTCCCTCTGCTGAGGTCTGGAAGCGTTTGCACCTATGATCATGTAATGCCTCCAGGAAGGGCAGCTGACGAAGCTAGAGAAGCTCTGACAAGCTGCATGCTGTTGTTTCACTAAAATTTTTTAAGCTATCTGGATGTGATCCTGAACGCCTGTAAGCTCAGCACTTGAGAGGTGAAGTAGGGTTGAGAGTTCAAGGCCAGCCTGGCTACCTGAGACCCTGGCTGACATGAATGACTTGGCCAGTATTTCAAGAGTGACTTTCCTGCGAATGCTGCTTCCAGGTCACGGCTTTGTCCACAGGAGGTTGGGCCCAGACCTCTCCAGACAGACTCACTATAAGTGGCCACTGAAGCATTGCTTACTATGGAATTTTTCTTGTATTCTTAGATTGACTACCTTTTACAATGAACTTAGGCTATCTTGAAAATACCATATAGTAATGAGATTTGATGCAAACAGAAGATGAGAAAACAGTTACCATTGCCGTGAGTTACATTACTCTATATTCATGTTGCTTATGTGGGGGAAGTGATACTTGTTACAGAGTTACTCAAATGTTTTTTAATTATTATTTATGTGTATGACTGTCTTACCTCTTTGTGTACAGTGTGTGCAGTGTGTGTGTGCATACATCTGTGCAGTGCCTGTGGGGGCCAGAGGACATCCTCTAAAACTGGAGATGCAGATGGTTTTGAGTCACCAGATGGATCCTGGGAATTTGAACCTGGGGCCTCAGCAAGAGCAACCAGTGCTCTTACCTGCTGAGCCATCTCTCCAGCCAATTATTCAGATTTTGAAAATGATTTCTTTTATTTTTGAGATTTAATATAATTAAATCATTTCCCCCTTCTCTTTCCTCCTCCCTCCATACCCTCTGATATATCCCTCCTCGCTATCTTTCAAATTCATGGACTCTTTGCTGCTACACACACACACACACACACACACACACACACACACATTCCTAAATATGAATCCCTCAGGCTATATAGTGTCACTTGTATGCGTGTTTTCAGGGCTGACCATCTGGTATTGGATAACCAATGGATGTGCTTTTTCCTGGGGAGGACTATTTCTCTCACCCTCAGCATTCCTTACTTGCCCGTAGTTCTGTGTAGAGTTGAAGTCTCGTGGTCTTTTGCCCGTCTACCATGGCATGTCTCCTGTTTCCCTTTTTCAGCTCATATTTAGGCAGCCATGTTGGCTGCAGATTCTGACATTGCTAGGAGACACAATCACACAGCCAACTTCCTATGACTCTTACAACTTTTTATCATCATCCCTCTTCTGCAATGTTCCCTGAGCCTTAGTTGTCTATAGATGTATCCACCGGGACTGGGTTCCACAACTCTGTATTTTGATTACTTGTAGTTTTCTGAAATGGTCTCCATCTGTTGCACAGAGAAGTTTCCTTGATAAAGGTTGAGGACTATACCCATCTCTGGGTATAAGGACAAATATTTAGACAGTTTATGCTGGTTTAGTAAAGTGGTAGTTGTAGGTTCTCTTACAAAATCCACCACTTCACCAGCTCTGGGTAGCTGGCTAGGTTTCCAGTCCTAGGCATGATTTTCCTCCTGTTGAGCAGGTCTTCAGTCCAATTAGAGAGCTGCTGGTTACCACCGAGGTGTACTTGCCACTTCTGTAACCATGGGGTTAGCATGCCATGCTGGTAATTACTGTGTTTCATAGGTGTCATAGTTTCCTTTGGAAACTTGCATGGCACTTTCTAGTACCATGAAAGCAGGTCCTCAGGGAGAGGGTATTCAGTTCAGTTCCAGGTCAGGAGCCTCTGGACCCTGCAGGTGAAGTGCGTGATGTCCTTAGCAATAGGAACTTACCTTCAGTATCTGGGGGGCCACCAAGAACAATGATAGCAATAATCTGTCATGTTTCGGGAGTCTCTTGGACAACCCTGTATTCAGATGTTTCAAGTAAAAACGAGAAGACTTAATGTAAGAAAGATGAAGCATTATTCCTGAGAATAAAAAACATAAATAAATTCAATTAAATCTTAATTCTGATTGTTGCTGGATTTTGGTTGTTGTTGTTGTTTGAGATAGTGTTCTCTATATAGCAGCCCTGGCTGTCCTGGAACTTGCTTTGTAGACCAGGCTGGCATGGAACTCACAGAGATCCGCCTGCCTCTGCCTCCTGAGTGCTGGGATGAAAGGCATGTGCCACCCTTCTTCTTGTTGTTTTGAGGTAGGATCTCATTTATCCCAGGCTGATCTCAAACTCAATATATATCTGAGGATGAACTTGAACGTCTGCTTAATATGCCTACGTCTGAAGTGTGAGGTTTATGAGCCTGTACCATCAAGCTCAGTTTATGAGTTTCTGGGAATTCAACCCAGGGCCTTGTGAGTGCCAGGCATTCCACCAACTAAGCTATATCCCCAGCCCAATTTCATACATCTTCACGCTTCTATATTTTGGTTATGTGTAATCACATGCTGGTTTGTTTCTTTGTTGTTGTTATTTCTGAGACAGTGTCCCATATAGCTCAGGCTGTCCTCAAATGTGCTATGAAGGGGCTGGAGAGACGGCTCAGAGGTTAAGAGCACTGACTGCTCTTCCAGAGGACCTGGGTTCAATTCCAAGCACCCACATGGCAGCTCACAACTGTGTGTAATTCCAGTTCCAGGGCACCTGACACCCTCAAACAAACATACATGTAAGCAAAACACTAACAAAAATTTAAAAAAAAAAAAAAAAGTACTATGTAGGCCAAGTTGGCCTTTCTGACCATCTTGCTGTAATCTGTCCTGGCAGGAATGAAGATCTAAAGAAACACCTGAGCCCCTCCCTTTAGCCGTCAGACTACCGAAACAATGGACCCCAGTGAATTGAAACTTCCCCAGGAATCTCATTCTGGGAGAAGGAAAAGGCTGAATCCTGGTGACAACCAAGGGAGGGAATTTGTTTCTGCACGGTTCTGATAACTTGTCATGCCGCCTTGCAGGAGATACTGAAGCTGAGACAAAGATGGGTCAACGGCAGACATGACCATGCTTAATCAGAATTGCTTAGCCAAACATACCTCTTGCCCTTTATTTAAATTGAAAGCTCACGTCTGGATCCCAAAAACAAACTTGGGGCGGGGAATAGGACTTGACCTCTTGCTCCTGTTCCTCTGTGAATGTGCCCCTTTCTCTGCTTCTCAGTATTATTTATCTCTTTAATCGGACTATGAAGGACCAGTGGTCAAACCTCGCTTGCTAAGACTTCAAGTTCCCAGACTCCTAACCTAACCACTGGGGTAACACTGCCCCCTACTCCCAAGTACTGGGGTTCCATAGCCCCTCAAAGCTGCCTTGGTATATTCCGTATTAGATTAGTCTGTAAAATGGGCATTTTTAATCTATGAGTTTATGTCTATGAAAAATAATATGAAATAGCCCACGTCAGACCCCAATTGATGCCCAGTGAAAGATAAAGCCACTCATGAGGCATTTGTTTCCCGACGTCAAACTTCTAGAGTCAGGGGGACCTGCTGTCGAGTGGGCAGGAAATCACCTACGAGTCTCGTTTACACAGCACGGTGAATGACTCAAATAGATTTTCCTATCAGCTGCTCACTGTAGATAATGTAGGCTGTGTCTGAGAAAACACGTGCACGCACACACACAGAGACAGACAGAGTGCTGTATCTAAACACCGGGGACATATAATGTAGTAAGTCTTGTTCTAAGCCCCAGAACAAAGCTGCCTGAGTTCAGACCTTGTTTTTACCCCTACTTAACACAGAGACAAAAAAATAACCTTTTTTGTTTGTTTCTTTTGTTTTGATGCTCTGGGGTGAACCTGGTTGCTTGGGACTCACTGTGTAGACCAGGCTGGCTCTGAAATATCAGCAGTCATCCTGCCTCTGTTCAAACCTAGCTACACAACCCCTCCCTCTCTTTCCCTCCCTCTCCCTCTCCTCTTCTTGGACTATGAACTGAACTCAGAGTCTCATGTGTAGTAGGCAAGTGCTCTACCACTGAACTACATCCCAAGCCAGTTATTAACCTTTCTATACCCAGTTTCCCCCCACTCCATTCCCATTTTTTGCCATTAATAGTGCCATGTCTCATAGTGAGTGAATTACTGTGGTACATGTGATGCACTAAGAACAGGGCCTGGCACATAGTAAGTGCTCAATAAACATTAGTTATGATCACGGATGATGGCATTTCGAGCATAAGGTAGAATTCTTGGGTGGCTTGCTTCCTTCCCTAAGCCTGAGCCAAATGCCCCCTCACCAGATGGCAGCCTGCTTATGGGGAGGGAGAACCATCTGCTTTGCTGAGAGCGTCAGGAGCACAACTCTACACTGAATGAGAAGGCTTTTAACTCCGGGGAAGTAGGTGTGAGGATGCGTTTTCACTAGAAGTATTGCCCCAGAGGAGAAAGAAGAGGAACCGTATGACCTCCTTAACCAAAGAGTCCTCAAAACCAGCAGGAAGCCATGCTCCAAAGCTCTTTCCTCCACTAGTACATCTTTACATCTCTGGGGCGTGGAGTGAGATCTCAGGAAGCCTCACTTCCTGTCTTTGTTGTCAATGGGCTTACCCTGCCACCAACTCCCAACCCCAAACCACAGATCCCCATCTTGTTCTGCCTGCCTAGTGGCTGAGGACCCAGAAGGATGACAGGGGTAAAGGTAAAGGCAGGAAACCCATTCAGAGTTTTGTGGGGTTTGCTTGCTTGTTTTGTTGGAGACAGGGTCTCGCTCAGCGGCCCAGGCTGGTCTAGAACCGCTCCCAGCTGAGCTGTATCCTAACCTCTCTTGTATTTTTAATGGCAGTTTAAGTGGTTACTAAATAGCATGGTCAGGTGCTATTCATTTTACACAGGGACCAGTAAACTTCCTTGAGTCCTTTTCTAAATCTCCTCGTTTCTTGTTTCCTCTTCTGTCATTTATACATTTATCTGATTCCTGTCACATAATCGTCTGATAGCCCTTCTTTTATTATTATTTGTGCGTGTGTGTATCTATGTTGTGTGAAGGAGAGAAAAATAGGGTCTGTCTGTGTAAGTATCTGTAGTATCTGTGGGGGGGAAGAGAGGGGTATTAGAGGCCAGAGAAGGATGTTGCGTACCCTGCTCAGTCACCTTCAGCCTTACTCTGTAAGAGACAGGGTTTGTCACGGAACCTGGAGCTAGGTTGAGAGCCTACAAGCAAGCCCCAGTGACCCTCCTGCCTCACCTCTACCTTACCCCCCCCCACCATGGAACTGGGTTATTGTCCCTTACAGCCTTGCCCTGCTTTTTTTCCACGAGTGCTGGGATCCAGACTCTTGTTTGCACACACTCTTACCTACAGAGCCGTCTCTCCAGCCCATCTACCTTCATCTTTTGAGACAGGATCTCTTGCTGAATCTGGGCTCATTGATCTGGTGAAAGTGTCTGGCCAGTGAGCTGCAGGGATCTGCCTGCCCCTGACCCACTGGTGCTAGGTGTACAGACACATGCTGCCTCGCCCAGCTTCTATGTGGGCACTAGAGATACGGACTCAAGTCTTCATGCTTACAGAGCAAGCTCTTTATCCACTGAGCCATCGCCCTGCCCTCAATACCCCCTTTCTCAATTAAGGTCATTGCTCAGAAACCACAATTTTATAGGAAGCCTTTCTCTTTTTTTTTTAGATTCAAATGAACAGCTCCATATGCAGACTCTAGAGGGAAATACATAGTCAAAGGTGGAATGAAAGAGACATAAACAGCCAACAGTAAACAGTGTGCGGTAAATGAAAAAAATGTAGAAAGAAGAAATGAAATGGTAGGGGGTCTGGGGTAGTAGTACATGCCTATAATCCTAGCACTTGGGAGACCAAGACAGGAGGATTGTAAGTTCAAGGCCAGGCTGGGCTACATAGTGAGTTTGGGGACAGCCTTAGCTATGCAGAGAGACCCTGCCTCAAAGGGAATAGGGGATGGAGATGGTTTGAAATATTGGGAATCTGGAATGGGATTTTTCTGGAGATGCCAAGATTAGTCTTAGGCAGGAAAATGAGAGAATGCAATGGTGTGGACATGACAGTAGGTACGGAGGCAAAGACAGACCTCAGACTCTCCTGTGCGATGGCTCTACTGCAGAAACCCTTGGTAAGATGTTGGTGCGCTGCGATGCACTGGAGAACAAAAGAACTGTAGAGGTTAGTGCACACATGTGCTCTTCATCTCACTATGATCTGACATGTCTAGCAAAGGGACACATCCCTCCCTGCTCCTACCCCTGTAGAAACTGTGCTCCTACCCCTGTAGAAACTGACAAGAGCTCTTGGCCAAGAAGCCAGTCAAGTCCCTTCCAGAAACTTCAGGAGGTGAGAAGCATCCATTAAGAGCATGAAGCAGGATCTAAGGATGTTGTCTGGTCAATGGAGTGCTTTCCTAGCACACAGAGAGCTGAGTTCAAGCACCAGTACCAAACTAGAATCGGCGGCACACACATGTGATCCCAGCTCCTGGGGGTGGGGGTGGGGGAGCAGTAGAAAGAGAAGGCCAAGGTTACTCTCAGCTACATAGCAAGTTTTGAGTTTAGCGTGGGCTATATAAGACCTTGTCTCCAAACAACTAAATAAATAGATGAATAAGAATATTAAAAGGTATATCTCAGGGCTGGAGAGAAGGCTCAGAAGTTAAGAGCATTTGGTTGCTCTTGCAGAGGACCTGGGTTCTCAACACCTCTCTAACTCCAGTCTTAGGGACTCCAGTGCCCTCTTCTGGACTCCTCAGGCGCTGCACACATGTAGTGTACAGACATACATTCAAGCAGAACACCATACACATAAAATAAAAATACAGGTTAAAAGTTTTTAAAGAGATACATCACCCCTTTCCTTTTTCTGTATTTTTTTTTAATTTTTGGATACTTTCTTTTATTTAAGACAGGGTCTCACTAAGTAACCCTGGCTTGCCTGGAACTTTCTATGTAAACCAGGCTGACCTCATACTTGCAACAATCCTCCTGTCTCTGCCTCCCAAGAACTAGTAGTATAGGCTTATACCACCATACCCAGCTAAAACAGAGTCTTATTATGTAGTTCTAAGTGGCCTGGTACTTGATATATAGCCTAAGGTTGCCCCAGACTATGTAATCCTGTCTCAGCCTCCAGAGTGCTTTGATTACAAGTATAGGCTACCATACTTCACGGATGCTGTTGGGATTTTGGTTATCCATGCTGTAACTGATGGTAAAAGTCAGCTCAGCTTAGAAAGGCCATGCTTTCCACAATCCCTCCACTTTGGGCCCAAAAATCATATACAGAGAGCAGAACATATGCCATATGGAAGATGGGCCTCTGAGCATGTCTGTTAGGGATTATCTTGATTACATTAATTGAGATGGGAAGATGTCCCCACTGTGGGTGGTGCCATTCCTTAGGAAGTGGATCCTGAACTATATATGGGTGGAGAAAGCAAGCTGAGCAGTAGCACACATACATTCATTGTTCTCTTCTGACTAGCTGCTTCAAGATCCTATGCTGTGATGTCCTGATAATGACCAACTATAACTTGGAACTGTGAGCTGAATGTTTCTCCTTTAAGCTGCCCTTCTTGCTTTTTGTGATTATTTGTTTGTTTTTCCATCACAAGAGGAGAAGAAACTCAGACAGAGCCAAAGGAAGATCTATGGTATATAGGAACCCAGGAGACATTGCCCCTAAGCACATAACCAGCCAGGGTGTCCACAGTTCTTTTCTCAGAGACATGATGCTGAAGGACAGTCAAGAGGAATGTGTGGCATATGCCTATAATCCCAGCATTTGGGAGGTGGAGGCAGATGAGTCAGATATTCAAGGTCATCCTTAGTTACATAATGAGTTCAAGGCCAGCCCAGGGTTCCTAAAAACACAGAACAGGCAGGGAGTTGGCTCAGTCTCTAAGGTACCTGTCACACAAGCTGAGGCCCTGAGTTACATTCTCCCTGACCAACCAACAACTGAGAAGGCAGTGTCAACCCATGGCACTGAGGCTTTTCTTTAATAACCCAAGACTTCCATGGACAGCATTGTATAGTCGATCAGAATCTCCTTTCTAACACTTTAATTTTTAAAGATCTAAAAAAAATTGTGTGTGTGTATATTTCTACACCATATGTATTCAGGGCCAGGAAGGCCAAAGAGGACACTGGATCCCTGGAGCTGAAATTACAGGTGTTTGTGAGGTGCCCAACATGGGCACTGGTATTTACGGAGATGATCATGTGATTTCTGTCTTTAAGGCAATTGCTATGAGTTATGACACTCATCAGTTCATGTATGTTGAACTATATCTGCATCTCTGGAATAAGGCCAATTTGACCGTGACGAATATACCTTTTTGATGCGTTCTTGAATTCACTTTGCAAGTATTTTGCTAAGAATTTTTACATGTATGTTCCTCTGAGATATTTACCTATAGTTTTATTTATTCGTTGTATCTTTATCTAATTTGAGTATTAGAGTAATATTTGTTTTGTGAAAGAAGTTTGGAAATATTCCTTTTATTTCTGCTTTGTATTATAATGGAGCAGCATGGATGCTCTACTTTTAAAATCTGGTAGATTTCTGTTGCCCACCTAAACTTGGCTTAAATTTTTAAAATTACATCCTCTCCCCTCCCCGTGTGTGTGTCTGTGTGTGTGTGTGTACGCACACACATGTGCCATACAGAAGTCAGAAGGCAACTTATAGGAGCCAGGCCTTTCCTTCCACCATGTGGGGCTGAGGCTCAAACTCAGGTCATCAGGCTTGGCAGCAAGTGCTTTTACCCACTAAGCCATCCCCTTGGTCACAGTCTTTGCTGTTTTTAGTTTATTTTTATTACTTCTTCAATCTTCTTGCTATTGCAAGTATGTTTAAATCAAAATTATTGATCTCATCTTGGTGGTCAGATTCATCTAGAAATTCATCCATTCTTTTTGGGCTTCCCAACTTAATGGATTATAGATGTCATGTTATTATTATTTATTATTTATTTATTTTACGTGTATGGATGCTTGCCTGTATGTATGCCTGCACCACATGCATGCCTGATGTTACAGAGGCCAGAAAAGGATGTAGGATCTCCAGAACTGGAGTTACAGATGGATGTGAGCTGCCATGTGGCTGCTGAGAATCGAACTCAGGTCCTCTGGGAGAGCAGCCAGTGCTCTTAACCACTGAGCCATCTCTCCAGCCTCTGTGTGTGTGTGTGTGTGTGTGTGTGTGTGTGTGTGTGTGTGTGTGTATGTGTGTATGTGTGTTTAATGACTAGGTCTCTTGACTTGGAACACTGTATTTAGAACAGATTGGTCTTAAACTCACACACAGATCTGTCTACCTCTACCTCCCGAGTGTTGAGATAATTTGCTGTATATATTATATATAAAACATAGGTTTATAACATCTTATATGTTATATAAATTTATATGGTATTAATTATATTATAATTAACATGTGATTTATTGATTACATATTAAATAATGAATATATAATGTTAATCATTATTAAAAGATGTGCCTGGGTCTCTTGATGGATAATTAAGGTCACTAATGTTCAAAGTTATTACTAATATATATTAATTGTTTCCATTTTGTTAACTTTATGTTTTTTTTCTTAGTCTTACTTTGCATAACAACTGTTCTAGAATCATCTTTTCCCTGTAGCTTTAAGGATATTCTTATCATTCTCATGAGTCCAAAGCATTCCTCCCAGTATCCTCTACAGGGCTGGCTTTGTGGTTATATTCTTTTAGCTTGTCTTTATCATGGAAAGCTTTTCTTTCTACTTTAATTATGAGAGGTAATTTTGCTGGATATGAAGTGCATTGCTCCAAGCCCTTTGGCTTTTAAAATTTCCGTTGAGAAAGCAGCTGCTATCCTGATGGGCCTGCTTTTATATGTGATTTAGGCCTTGTTGCCTGCAGCTTTCTTTGTTCATATATGTAGTATTTTAACTATAATGTGATGTGGGGAGTTTCTTTTCTGGCCCTGTCTATTTGGTGTTCTGTGTGCCTCCTGTACATTGATAGGCATACCTCCCTAGACTTGGGGAATTTTCTTCTGTGGTTTTACTGAAACTATTTTTCTATGCCTTTGATCCGGTACTCTCCTTCTGTGTCCATAATTTGTAGATTTGGTCTTTTCATGGGATCCCATGGATTCTCATGTTCTATTCATGAATTTTAAACAATATGTTTTCTTAGCTGGGCAGTGGTGGTGCATGCCTTTAATCCTAGCACTCAGGAAGCAGAGACAGGCAGATCTCTCTGAGTTCAAGGGCAGCCTGGTCTACAGAGTGAGTTCCAGGACAGTCAGAGTTACAACAGAGAAACCTTGTCTCTAAAAACCTTTAACTTAATAAACTCCTCTACCTTATCTTTCATTTATTATTTTATGTGTGTGAGTGTTTTGCCTACATGTATGTCTGTGCATCATGTGCATGCCTGTTGCCCATGGAGGCTGTAAAAGACATGAGAGCCCCTGGAACTGGAGTTACAGAAGGTTGTAAGCCATCATGTGTAACTCTAGTCAGTTTATTCCTGTCCTTTTAAAGTCATGAAGGTGTTTATTCATGTCTTCTCTGAATTCTTAGAACATGTCTATAATTATGTGATAAGTTTCATTTAAGTTATTCTTGGTGGAGACTATTACTACCAGACTGGCGATTTTGGGAGGTGGCAGTTTGGCTTGGTTTTCTGTATTGCTCGTGTTTTTGCAATCGGAGCTGGTACGTGGACTTAGGTTGTTGGTTCTGTCTTTAGGTAAGAGTTTCTGATGCCCTGTACTGGGTGGGTGTTTGAACCTGTATTTGGTACTGCTCTGGCCATCTCTGATTTGGGATGAGCTGGGGAACGCGTACAGCTCAGGGTTAAGGCTACATGGTAGATCTGTGAACAGAGTAGCTGAGGTGATCCCAGCTCAGCTAGGGAAAGGCACAGCATTTGACCTCACAAGCTAGTGCTTTGTGCCAGCAGTGATGGGGTGCCATGGTGTACATGGGGTGCGGCCTCTGACCTGTGGAATGAATGGGTATTCAGCACAGTGTGTAGACGGTGGTGGCGTGTGGGAGGGGAGGGCTCTATTGCAGAATTGGCAGGCCCTCTAGGAGAGTCTTGGGATGGTGGGCTTTGAGTGTAAGAGAGAGGGAAGGGTGCTTGCTCTATCTGCAGAGGGGGAAGTCAATGCAGGTTCTTAGAAGAGGGAGTTGGAGGCCAGAGGGAGGAGAAGGTGGGGTTCAACCTGCAAAGCAAATGGCAGGAGTCCTGATAAAGGTGGAGTATGACTAGACTATGGATGAGAAAGAAGGTGGAGAATGGGGGGGGGGGCATTCCACCAGCACTGGGGGGTGGGTTCTGGGAAGGCAGCTGGGGTTTGGAGTGGCCAAGGCAAAAAAAAAAAAAGGAAGAGCCCCACTTGACAATGTGACCAGCTTGGGGAAGGCAGGCAGGGTTTGAGGTGCCCAAGGCAACAGGGTAACACAGAAGACAAGTCGAGTTTCTTAAAGAGACAGCTTTAAAAAATGGCAGAACACTCACTTTTCAAACCTTGAGCTAGGATCAAATATAAAACTGTAGAGCTCCATCCTCTTTTTCTGTGTTTTTGGGTTAGGGTCTCAGTACATAGATTGATCTTGAATTCATGGTGATCCTCCTGCCTCAGCCTGAGTACTGAGTACTGAGATTACAGGTATAAGTTACCATACCAGGCAAGACAGCACGTTTTGATCTATTTTGTTTAATTTTTGTTTTTGAGACAAGGAATTGCTAGGTCTTGAACTCAGTATGTATCCCAGGCCGGGGGGGGGGGGGGGTGGCAGCACATGCCTTTAATCCCAACACTCGGGAGGCAGAGACAGATGGATCTCTGTGAGTTTGAGGCCAGCCTGATCCACAGAGTGAGTTCCAGGACAGCTAGAGGTACAACAGAGAAACCCTGTTTCGAAAAAACCAACGTGTGTGTGTGTGCATGTGTGCATGTGTGTGTGAGTGTGTGTGTATGTGTGTGTGTGCGCATGTGTATGTGTGTGTATTTGTGTGTGTATGTGTGTGTATGTGTATTTGTGTGTGTGTATGTATGTGTGTGTGTGTATGTATGTGTGTGTATGTATGTGTATGTATGTGTGTGTGTGTGTGTATGTGTGTGTATGTGGGTGTGTGTGTGTCCATCCAGGCTGGCCTCAAACTCACTGCTGTTCTGCTTCCCGAGTGCTCAAATTACAGGCACGTCTCACCACACTTTTTCTCATTACCACTTAACCAGCTTAACCTTTTCTCATTAACACTCATCCTAAGAAAGGAATTTAAACTTAAAATAAGTTTCTCTAGCTGGTAAGATTGTGTTGAGAGGAGGAGAGACAGCTCAGCTGTCTTCTTGCAGATCACCCAAGTTCAGTTCCCGTATCAGGTGGCTTACAACTGCCTGCAACTTCAGTTCCAAGGAACCCAGCGTGTGCGCTGGCTTTCAAGGGCACACGCACACTCGTAGTGTTCACGTACACACGCATACACACACACTCATACATAAATGAAAGAAATTTTTAAATAATAAAAATTATTTTGAGGAAATTGAGTAAAGTTGTATTTTAGGGCCCGGTTAACTATTTTAATACCTAAGTTTACACCCAATCACATCCCCTGATCAATTAATGCCACCACATTGAGAATAAAATCACCTCTTGAGAAGGTAAGGAAACTGCTAGAACAAGGCACTCCACTGGAGAGAGACATTAAGGTTCTATCTAAAAGCCCAGAATATCAAGGGAAGAGTCGCAGACAGCTGAGTTTCTGAGTGAAGAGAACTATGTGACAGAAATTGTGACCTTCAGGTCACATGTGGGTATGTCAATAATGAATCAAGACACTCAGCTCAGCCAACCTAATCAAGTAAACTATCTATCATCCATGTATCTATCTACCTACCTACCTACCTATCTACCTATCTGTCTTTCTGTCTGTCTATCTATCTATCTATCTATCTTTCTTTCTTTCTTTCTTTCTTTCTTTCTATCTATCTTTCTTTCTATCTATCTATCTATCTATCTATCTATCTATCTATCTATCTATCTATCTATCTATCGAAAAGATCTCTGTAGCTCGGTTGGACTCAAACTCCCTGAAGATGACCTTCAACTCCTGATCTTCCTGTCTCAACCTCCCAAGTGCTGGGAACATAGGCATGTGCTGTAACACTCGGCAAAATGTACCTTTTTAACTGAAAACAGACAGTGTCCCCCTAGGACAGGGAACTGATGGTTGAAAGCCAGCGGGAGGGCGTTAGTCAGCGATAGTGGCGTACACCTGTGATCTAGGGAAACAGAGATGGTCAGTTCTCTGTGAGTTTGAGGCCAGCCTGGTCTACATAGTGAGTTCCAGGACAGCCAGGACTATGTAGTGAAACTCTGTCTCAAATAAAATTTAAAAAATAAAAATAAGAAGCTGGCAGGAGGAAGATCTTTTCAGTTTTCAGCAATTGTACAATATGCATGGAACATCTCGTTTTAAAATAAAATGTAATTTTAAAAATTGACCTAAAATGCAAATATGGTCATTCTCTCTCATGCTCAAAACACTTCAGTGGTCCATCTGCCACCAAGTTAAAATCCAAATGAGTGTGTGTCACAAAAGGGCTCCACACATTTCTTCAGTGCATACTCATCCCCTTTAGCTCAGACCCAATGTCCAGGCCTGGCCAGATACTGCAAAGTAAATGCCTTCTCTAAGGAACCTGCTTCTTCCCGTACTAGCCTCATGCAGCCATGTTGTAGCATCTGTTTCTCGTACCTGGTATCCATTCCTGGAATGTAAAGTTTCTCCCTCTTTTTATCTTCCAGAGAATTCTTTATTCTTCAAGATCCAGCTAAAACAACCTCTCTCAGCTCCCGAGACGTCCCTGTCTGTGCGGGACCCACAGTGTGGTGATTCAGAATGCTAGACTCTCAGGACACACCACGTGGGCTTAGCTCTTGGATTTGTCACTTGCCAGATGGTGACTTTGTCCACGTGCGCCAACCTCTGTGCTCAGTCACCAGCAGCGAGTGGCACTATTTCAAAGAATTAAAAGGATTGGGAGGTGTGGCTTATTTGAGGAAGTGTGTCATGGGGGTAGGGGGTGGGCTTTGAGGTTTTCAAAAGCCCATAGCATACCCAGTTACTCTCTCTTCTTCGTCTATAGATCAGGTTATAGCTCTCAACTACTCCTCCATCACCATGTTTGCCTGCCATACCTCCCACCATGACCTCTGAAACTGTGAGCAAGCCCCTAGTTGAATGTTTTATCAGTCGTCTTAGTTATAGTCTCTCTTCACAGCAATAGAACAGTGACTAAGACAGGACCCAAGACCTTCTTCTGGCTTCCTTGGGCATCTATATACACATGCGCACACACCTATAAATAAATAAAAATAAGAATTTTTTAAAGGTGTGTCTAAAAAAGAGGTAGCTGCTGGCTAGATTTCTTCTGCAAGGTAGCAAATTGAGCCCTCAAACTCACCCTTGGAACATCTGGACTTGAAAACACTGCAAAGCAGGACTGTTGTGTTGTGCATACAGAGAATTAAAATGGTCTGCATCTCTTAGTTTAGCTTGGACTAGAGCCAGTTTACAGTTGATGTCATGGCCTGTACCAGTAATCCCAGCACTTGGGAAGCCGAGACAAGATTGGTTTGAGAACACAGCGAGTTCTAGGTCCGTCTGAACTACAGAGTAAAACTCAGTCTCAAAAATACACGGCTGGGGATATAGCTCAGTTGGCAGAATCCTTGTCCAGCATGCATGCAGCCTTGCTTTATTCCCCCCCACCACGTAAAACTGGGCTTAGTGGCTCACGCGTGTAATTTTAGCAGTTAGAGGCAGAGGCAGGAGGATCAGAAATTCAAGGCCATCCTTATCTATAGAGTTTAAGGCTAACCTGGGATTTATAAGAACTCACTACAAGAAGAAAAAGAAAATGCTGGCCACACCTAAAGAAGGAACTATTACCCCAGACCAACAATGGCCACGTGAATGGCACATAAGCCACAAACATAAGCCATCTATATATGCCTAGCATTCCTGCTCCATCCTTTTTGTCACTGATGTTCGGGTTTTTTTGTTTTGTTTTGTGTTTTGAGATGTCTTCTTATATAGCCCAGCTGGCTTGTAAACTCATCAGAACCCTCCTGGCTCAGCCTTCGTAGTATTGGGATTACAGGCGTGAGCCACTAAGCCTGGTCTGAGTCAGTCTTTCGGTTCAGCAGTAGGAGGAAGCACTCATTCACTCCTTTATGAATGAGTTACAATCTTGATAAGCAAGGCAGCCTTCCTTCCCCTAGCACAGCAGGGAGCCCGTGTGTGCTGTGCCCGATTACAACAAAGGCACACTGGTTACAGTATTTGGACTCTTGAGTTACTGAGCTGACAGTTCTGGAATTGACCCTTACTATCTGCATGGTCTGCAGTGAGTCACTTCGGCTTATCTAGGCCTGCTGCTTCACCTTAAAGCAGGTGGTTCCTTAATATCCTGCGAACTTTACTCTATGACTATATTACTATTCTGTTTATAGGAACTGCCCAGCTAGTTATCTGATCCTAGGATAGGGACATTGAAAAGTTATCCAGCATGCCTACTCTGATGTCATGGGGCAAGTTTTATTTATTTATTTATGACAGAGTTTCTTGTAGCCCCAGCTGACCTTGAACTCCCTATGAGCCAAGGCTTACTTGAAATTCTTATGACTCTAATATTATTTACTGGGGGCTGTGGTGGAACATGCCACACAGCTGATGTGGAGGTCTGAGGTCAGGGACAGCTCACTGTTGTGAGTTCCAGGAATCAAACTCAAGCCATCAGACTTGGCAGCAAGAGCCTTTACTAGATGAGCTATTTTGTTCTGGAAATCCACCTTGACATTCTGCTACTCGTGTCTCCATTTCCTGAGCACCGAGATTACAGTTATACACCACCAGGGCCATTTTATGTGATGTTGGGGATCAAAGCCAGGGCTTCCCCCATCTTAGGGTGGTGCTCTACCAACTGAGCAACATCACAAGCCCCAAGATGCATTCTTCTTTTTCTTTTTGTAAAGACAAATTCTCTCTTTCATGGCTAGCCTGGAACTCATCTGTAGATCGGGCTGATTTTGAAATCGTAAGGACCCACCTGCTCTGCCTCCCTAAGGCTGGGGTTATAGGCACGAAGCCCCATACCCAACTTTTTCATTTGTTTTGTTGTAAGGCACTTAGAGAGATAAAAGACGGCAAGCATGGAGGTTGTTTCATTTGCTCTACTATTGACACCCACTATGAGTGGTAAGTCATTTAAAACTAAAGGGAATGAGATACTTGTTGTGTGACCAGGAATACAGGAGGTACGTAATGCTTTAACATTCACAAAATAATGTGGAGTTAAAATCATTATACTGAAATGAATTCCTAAAACTGAGGAGGCCAAATACATGTGTACTTGTAACTAAAAAAATAAAAACAAAACTAAAGGAAATGAGATATGGTCTCTACTGCCTCCTTGAGTTTATAAGAACAGTGGGAAGGCAAGCTGGATAAGCGGACAGGGCCAGAGAGATGGCCCAGCAGAAGGCCCGAGTTTGATTTCTAGGTTCCGCATGGTGGACAGAAAGAGCCAACTCATGTGAAGTTGTTATGACCTCTACACACAAGCACACTGTGGTGCACACATGCCAATACATGGACACAAATAAAAAATTTAAAAATCAATTTTACTAATTCTTGGAGGACCCAGATTCACCCTTACCTCCCTAGCCCCCAACTTTGTGTCCTCTTTGTGTGTGTGTGTGTGTGTGTGTGTGTGTGTGTGTGTGTGTGTGTGTGTGTGTATGTTACTAATGAAAAAAGGCAGAGCCAGGTAGTGGCAGTGCAACATCACTCAAAACTCGGGAGGCAGAAGCAGGTGGATCTCTGAGAGTTTGAGGCCAGCCTGGTCTACAGAGTGAGTTCCAGGACAGCCAGAGTTACAGCAGAGAAACCCTGTCTCAAAAAAACAAACAAAAAAAGAAAGAATGAAAAGAAAAAAGGCAGAAAACCTACCAAAGATGTGGAGAGACGAAGGACCGGGGAAAAAGAAGGTACACTAGCCTCACAAAGGGGAAGTGAGAGAAGTCTCCCCAGAGGAAGCGATCCCACATGAGGCCAGATGAAGGGTACCCCTCCTGGCCTACTGACACTTCACACCGTACCCCCCCACACACACCCTTTTCAACCTTCTCTGCTCTCCTCACCCCTCTCATTATGAGGTGACAGAATGAACAAATTTAAGATGTAATTATTTACTTTACAAGAACTCAATTGAATATAACTTTATAGTATTTTTGGACAGGAGTTTAGTCTATAGGCCCGGATGGTCTGGAACTCACAGAAATCTACCTGTCTCTGCCTCCTGAGTGCTAGGATTATAAGTATGCACCACCAGTCTTAGCTAACTTTGTAATTTTTTAAAATATTGCTGGGTATGGTGGCATACTCCTCTAATCCCAGCACTCAGGAGGCAGAGGCAGGCAGATCTTTGTGAGTTCAAAGCCAGCCTGGTCTACACTCTAAGTTCCAGGTCAGCCAAGGCTACATAAAGAGAACTTGTCTCAAAAATAAAATAATCTAAACCAGGCGGCGGCAGTGGTATATGCCTTCAATCCCAGAACTCGGGAGGCAGAGACAGGATCTCTTTGCGTTCAGGGCCAGCCTGGTCTACAGGACAGCCAAGGCTGTTACATAGAGAAACTCTGTCTCAAAAAACCAAAACAATAATAATAATATTTATTTTTATTTTACACATAAGAATATTTTATCTGCACGTTGTATCTGTGTATATATGCAGTGCCCACTGAGGCCAGAAGAGGGCATCAGATTCCCTTGGAACTGGAGTTACAGGTGCTTTTGAGCCATCATGTGGGTGCTTGGTACCAATCCTGGGTTCCCTGCAAGAGCAACAGTGCTCTTGACCACTGAGCCACCTTACCAGCCTCAAGAGCAACTTTAAACAATTAGATTTCCTCGGTGTTTTCTTAACTGTGCTTTGGTTTATAAAATGTTAATTGACCCCGATCTCTTTGGAAACACATAAACTCTAAGAAGCAGGAGAAGGGAGATGACTCAGTGGACAAAGGTACTTGCTGCCAAGTCTGACAGCCTGAGTTCAATTCCATGGGACCAAAGTGGTGGAAGGAGAAATCTGATTTCTGTCAACTGTCCTTGGACCTCCAGAAGCATTTGAACATAGGGCACTAAATAAATAAATGCAATTTTTAAAAAAATTAAAGCAGATAAGCATAGCAAATCATTGCCTCTTTTTCTCTCTTCATTCATGTATGTATGTATTTTGCTTGTTTGGAGATAAAGTCTCATGTAGCCCAGGCTGGCCTGGCTCTTGTTATATAGCCAAGAACGACCTTGAACTTCTGACCCTCCTTTCTACCTCCCAAGTGCTAGGATTATAGTTATCCACCACCATGTCTAGCTATAAATGCTCACTACCGCTATAAAGCAAATTGTAAAAGTGCTTACAAATTCCTCATTTTATATACCTCTTGAATGTGATAAGACTTTCCTTCTTCAAGGAGAATTTACCTGACTCTAACTCTGGGTTGACCACATGACCTCTTTGGCTAATAGAGTATTAACAAATGCGATTTAAGCAGAGCTTTAAAAAAAAAAAAAAAAGCGTGTAGAGTGGGGTTGGCCTTGTTGCTGATCTGGGAAGCCTGCCACTACCATGTGATCCCATCTGGACTGTTCTACGGAAGGATAACAGATCACAGGGAGCACAGTTGAGCTTACCCAGCTCAGGCCAATCAGCCTGATCATCACATCTGTGAGGGAGGCTGTCCTGGCTGCCTATCCCAGCCGAGCAGGTGTCCCAGGCTGCCTGGTCCCAGCAGACAGATCAGAGAGTCATGCTTCCCGATTTGTGCTACTGTATTGTGGTGGCTTGCTCTATAGCAGAAGGGGCCCAACCTTGCTGTATTGTTTTCATTTCATCTCTATTTAGTGCAGAAGAGCTTAGGGGATTATTTCAGCTGGGGTGAGGATGAAGCTCAGTAGTAAAGCGTTGCCTAGCAATAGGCCAAGTAAGAGTTCCATCCCTAGCATATATGGGAGGTCTAAGCATGTAGTACACGCTTGTAATCTCAGCACATGGAAAGCTAGACAAGAGGATCACTGTAGTTGGGGTGTAGAGGGCAGCCTGGGCTACTCAAAACAAAACAAGGGCTGGGTGTGGTATCACATGCCGTTAGTCCCAGCATTTGAGAGGCAGAGGCAGGTAAATCTGAGTTAAAGGCCACGTTGGTCTACATAGTGAGTTCCGTTCAGGCCAGCAGGGTTACAAAGTGAAACCTGTTTCAAAAAAAAAAAAAAAAAACACAACAAAATAATGAAAATAATGATAATTAAAAGATGCTTAATTTGGGCTGGAGAGATGGCTCAGCAGTTAAGAGCACTGGTTGCTCTTCCAGAAGACCTGGGTTCAATTCCCAGCATCCACAAGGCAGTTCACAACTGTCTGTAACTCCTGTTCTAGGTGATCTGACACTCTCACACAGATATATATGAAAAAAATAAATAAATGCCATAAACATAGACCTTTTATCTCCTTTTTAATTCTAAAATTCGGATTCTCTCATACTATTGTTCCTTTTCTTTGCTGTTATCTTCCTAGGAGAAAGAAGATGGTGGGTACAAGGAGTAAAAAATCAGCCATGATGTACAGTGAGAGGGAGCTGGAGATGATGATGGCAGGACTAGATAGGACTGGACACCTCACTGTGCTGACTAAATCCCACTAGGCGCAAGTCTGTACAGAATTCCTCGGTACTGGTCAGATGTACCCATGTTAAGCTGCCAACGCACATCCTAAAATTAGGAGCCCCGCCTGAGGTGGTGTGTGCCTTTCATCCCAGCACTCAGGAGGCCGAGGTCGGTGAACTACTGTGAACTCCAAGACAGCTCAGTCTAAATAGCAAGTAACTGGCCAGACAGGGCTATTTGGTGAAGTCTTATCTCAACACCTCTCCTACTTATCCCCACCACCTACCACCCTTCCTATCCTGCCTCCCCACCCACCCCTCCCTGCCAGAGAAGATTCTGTTTTTGAACTTGTCCAGGAGCCTGAAGGCCTGACCTCCACACACAAATGGTATGACCAGGTGGACCTTGTGCACACACTAGGAAATGCTCTCCAAGCAACTGGAATAGTGCTTCCAAGGACTGGGCCTCCATCAGAGAGATGTGGCCGATGCTCACAAGGTCAGAGGCAGATTTTATGGCCAGTATAAGGTCTGTGCTATCTGTGGTGAGTCAGAGGATTCCATTTTGACTGACAAAGCCAACTTAATATCTCAAAGAACTTCTGACCAGAGAAAATTGAGACCCAACAGACTCCTGTATGCTGTCTGACCCCCCACATGTATGCTTATGTCCCCAAACCCACACACACTCTCTCTCAAACACACAAATAGTTAAGTGGGCCTTGGCACTCACAGTTACCAAGTCTTTCCTTTTATTTCCAGCAGGAACCAAAAATCCTGAGCTTTATATAAAATATTCTGGTTTTAAGCTTAGTGTTATTTAGGGAAAAAATTTAAAAGCAATCTAAACCTTCTCTAAGGGTCTTATCGGGCCCATGAGCCAGATTTGATTATGTAATAATAAATAACTAAAAATAAGTAAATAGCTAGCATGACGGCCTATGCTTTTAATCCTAGCAGAGGTAGGCAGAAGTCTGTGAGCTGGAGGAGGTCAGCCTAGCCTACATAGTGAGTTACAGCTGAGTCAAGGGTATGTACTCAGATCTTTCCTCAAATAAATAAATAAATATTGAGAAATAAAAGAGTGAATGTGCACTATTTGTTACAAATAAATGGTGAGAAACAAAAATAGCACTAATATTAGTAATAAGTAATATTTGCCATATATCCCATGCCTTAGTTCTTTCACTCCTCTTCACTACTCAAGAATGATTTTTTTATTTTCACAAATGTTTCTGGCTATTTAGTGACAGAAGTCCAACTCAACCTAGTTCGAGCCAAAAAAATGATGTTTAGCCTTTACATCCTGAAGTCAGGCTCACTCTACACGTAGGGCAAGGCTGACTTCAGGAGCTGTATCATACCCCCATGAACTATGTATGCCCCGTCTCCATCTCTGGGCACTGCTTCCCTCTGTCCTAGCCTATTCTTTGGGTTCCAGCTTGAGTGGTAGCAAGTACCTATTTTGTGGCTCTGTCTTCAGCCATCCAAACCCTCTTCCTTCTCGATTAGCCTGATCTTGTAAGAAGGACCAAGAGGCACAAGTCAGAAATTGGGAATGATCCCGACCTATTCCTTAGCCCATGACTCACAGATCACAAAGACTGTGGTGTGTCTTGGGAATTAATTACCAGTCTTCATGGCCCCTACTACTGTACTTTCTCATTGTTATTTCTGTTCTTGGAAGAAAATGTCTTCCAAGAAAATGACTTTGCTCACCTCAAATCATCTACTATGCTTGGAATAATCCAATCCATTAAAATTGTAAAACCCGAGACCTGTGCTCCCTGTTTAAAATGTTTAGGTACGTGACTTGTATGCGTACAAGCAGGATCCAATTTGGTGACTTCTCCATTGGTTACTTGAACCCCCTGCTGAGCAGCAGATGGCCAGGTTATCTTAGAAACAGAGCCTGGATTGGGAGAGGCATTAGTTGTTATTTTAGGAGCCTCACTGTTCTTTGTCACTGGGCTGTGACCAAGCCTGCCTGAATGCACCCTGCAGGGCCTGCCCACCCATAATGCAGACTTCTGGGGAGTGGGGTTGGGAATCAGTGTCTTTCCTCCCCTGAAAACCGCTTTACTCCGTAACAATCTCTTGCTACCTGGAATAGGGAATAGGAGTTTGGATCTAGTCACAAAATGTTATTTTATTCCACGGGTCAGAAGCTCAAATCCTCCCTGGAGCCAACTGAGAGAGAGAGAGAGAGAGAAAGAGAGAGAGGAGCTACTACTCAACAATTCTTACCAACTTGGGCTTGGCACTCACAGTTGCCAAATCTTTTTTTTCTCTCCAGGAGGAACCAACAATCTCAAATTTTATATAAAATATTCTGGTTCAGTTTTACTTAGAAAAAAATTGAAAGGCAGTCAAAACCAAACTTGTCTGAGAGTCTGATTCTGCCCGGGAGCTGTCAGTTTGTGACTTTGGTTTTATTCACTAATCCCAGAACAATGGGTACCACTTGTCCCACATTTGCATAACTAAAATCACCTCGGGCAGGATCTGGGACTGAACAAAGATTAGTTGTGAATTGGCTAAAGAAGATTCATGACTTTAAAATAAAATCTAACCTTTAGCCTGGACCTTGTGGCCTCCCTGGCCCAGTCTCTCCCCTCTGGTCTTGCAGAGGGTACCCTTCCTTCCCTGCCTCTAATACCATCGGTTTGCACCTCAGGGGCCTTTGTGTTCATCTGACTCTCTCTCCCTTTACCTCCTCTTCCAGTTATCCATCCACAACCCTGTCAAAACACCATGTTCAAAGATCTGACTCAAACCTCCCTTCCCCTAGGCCAGTGGTTCTCAGCCTCCCTAAAGCTGAGACCCTTTAATAAGTTCCTCATGTTGTGGTGACCCCCAACCATAAAATTATTTTTGTTGCTACTTCATAACTGTAATTTTGCTGCTGTTATGATTCATAATGTAAACATCTAATATGCAGATGGTCTTAGGCGACCCCTGTGAAAGTCTGTGAACCAGTTTGACTCCCAAAGGTTGAGAACCCCTGCTCTAGGCAACCTTTCTCCGACCTCAGTTTACTCTTTGGCTTTCTCTACTTACACAAACACCAACCATCTGCCAGGACTCTAACCTGTCTTTAGATTCCTGGCACATATAACCCAGTCCCTACAAGGCAGGAACCTACGTTCATTTGCTTTGGTATCCCGGTGACTTCATAGAGTAACTCAGACCCGAAGAGAAGATGAAAAATAACTGCCTTGACTATTTTCTTACACATACTAAAAATCCATTTGTGAAAAAAACTAGTGCTTTAAGGAAATGAAGTTGCAAACAGCCATAATCCCAGCTGCTCTGGGGGCTGAGACAGAAGGAGCTTCAGACCAACCAGAGTTATAGAAAAGCTCAGGGGCTTGTTTCTTTCTTTTGCTTGTGGAGGTGGAACTAGAAACATTTCTTGGTGGTGGAACCCTGGCCTGATCACAAACATCATACCTCATACCTGCCGAAAAGAAATTTAGTTGCAATTTGGTGTTTACGAGAAGGAAAATTTTCTCGGTCCCACGTGGTGGTGCATGCATTCAATTCCAGCACTCAGGAGGCAGAGGCAGGCTGAGTTCCAGACCAGCCTAGAGACACATAGAGACACAGCCAAAAAAAAAAAAAAAAAAAAAAACCAAGGAATGAGTCCTTCAAAAAGCAAGATTTTAAATTCACTCAGCTATGGGCAAGGCACTGGCTTCAGTCACTGAAGAGTTTCTGAATTAATTCATCTCCATTCGTTTTTGTCTTTCTCTATGAGAACCTCAAGGGCTCCCAAGTGTCCCAAGTGTACATGAGAATTACCTTGAGTGTCTGACATTCCAGGTTACATAGATCTACATGCAACTTCATGTCAGGATTAATGAGAGGCTGGGGAATCGAACCCGAAGCTTCATGTACAGGAAGTGCTCCATGCAACTCTGCTAACTGGGTTAAATACCCAGAATGACTTTGAAATTCTAATTCTCCCCAAGTGCTAGAATTTTTTCTCTTCTTTCTCTTTCCTTTTCCTTTCTTCTTTTTAGATAAGGCCCAAGTTGTAACTGAGAACACCGGAGTGCACCCCGACATCTGACTTGCCCCAGCTTTCCTAGAGTCAATGTGGATGGGGTTAGAACGAAGTAGTAACTTGCAACTCAGAAACATCACCTCCCACGCAGCAGCAGCGGCCTGCGAGAGGGCGAGCAGTCAGAGGCGAAAGACCCATTCTTAAATCGGCGGAGGCTTGTACAGTTGTAAACTGAAACTCGGGGCAAACCCTGGCGGTTACATTTTAACACAAAGAATGCTCCCTTCTCTGCCCTGTCGATTACTTCCTGCATTCTGTCTCTCCCCAGCAAAGGCACACCCCACCCGGAGCCATGAAGTGGCGACCTCAGAAGCCGCAGGGTTGGCGTTTCATTCATAATACCTGAACCCGCGCGCAGACGGAGGCGGGGCGAGGGCCTTTCAACTCTATTTAAGAAAACCCTGGCCACGCAGCCGAGAGGGAAAACGATCCGGGAGTGTGCTGCCCGTGGCTAATTATACCGGAGATTGTGCAATGGGCCCGGCCATTCACCCCGCAGGGCCGCGGCGTCTCCACTAAGTCTGCACCTTCCTGGGCTCCCTTGGCACGGACCGTACCCGCGGCTGCTCGCCGGAGCGCAGTGATGCAGGCGCTGCGGCGGCCGGGGCGCGGCCGGAAGGAACTGATAAACCCACGCGAGTGGCACCCCTCCCCCGCATCGGAAGTGTTCTCGAGCGCCGGTCATTGAGAAATACCGAAGGGGCCGAGTAGGGTGAGGCGAGGACACCCCCGGGGCCGAGGCTGGTGGCTCCGGATCCCACGCGCAGCCCGCAGCCCCCCGCGGGTGGGCAGGCCTGAATGCAACGCCTGCCCTTCGCTACGCCCTCCCGGGTCGCTGGCTGGGAAAAACAGGACCTGCCGGGCTACTGAGCCTGCCGGTCCCGCCGCCGAGGGGCGCTCCGGGCTTTCCCGCCGCCCCCAGAGAAAGGAAGAGCTGCGGCCCCCGCCCCCCGCCCAGCCCGCCGAGTTAAGAGGCCGGCAGCTGCGCTGGGTTTCCGTGAAGCTGTGAGCAGATCGATAGTACTTTTGAAGTTTTACGATCTTACTGAGTCAACACTTTATTTTAAAAGACCGCATCTCAAGTAGCTGCTCAGGCTGTCCTGGAACTCAATGACCTTGAACTCCTGACCCTCTTGCCTCCTGGGATACAAGAGTGTGCCACCACGCTTTTTTTTTTGTTTGTTTGGTTGGTTTTTTGTTTTTGTTGTTATTGTTGCTGTTTTGTTTCGTTTTAAGGCAGGGTCTCGCACTAGCCCACGCTAGCCTGGAATTATGTACCTCAGCTGACAGTGATGAATTCGGGTGATGCCACCATGCCTAGTTCTTTCAGATTAATGTGATGCTTCCAAATTGAAATTTAAAATCAGCACAAACTAATACTTATTTTCAAATGTCTCCATTTTTTTTTTTGAGAAGGAACATGATTTCATTATAGTTTGTGGGAGTGACAGAATGAGAAAAATACTAAGACATCCATGGAACAAAACAACACAAATACAAATAGATTCTGAGATAAAAAAATATTCTAGAAATAGATCGGTGTGATCCAAGTGGTTCATGAGACACCGTGACGGTGGGTAAGCAGCCATTTTCCAGGATACGCTCCACCAGATGTCCAGGCCATACCACAAGACCCGGACTCTTCATTTTTAAATGTGAGATGTGAGAGTTAGTCATCTAGAACAGGTCAACGTCTACAGACTACACATCTAACTCAAGAATGTCTGCAATCATGCTTACCAGAGAGCCAGTGTTTAGCTTGGTTCTCTTGAGTCTCTATGTACAAACTCTTTACCGAAGTTCTAGCTTACACAGGCATACATGATGCCCTCCCAGGTAGTGTGTATTCATAGAGTTCTCATCGTAAGGCTCTGGTGACGGCGAATGTCTCATTGTGTGCACATTGTTTTGCTTTTTAAGACATAGTGTTTTACTGAGAGCTGGGACTTGCCAGTTAGGCCACAGAAGTCATCAGTGAGCCCTGGAGAATTAGCCTTCCACCCTCCACCTCTCCAGCATTGGGATTACAAATGCAGGCCACTGAATGTGGATGCTAAGGATGGAGCATAGGTCTTCGGGTGGCAAGGCAACCATCATACTAACCTGGCTCCCCAGCCCTGAATGTCTTGGTTTTTTGTTTCTTTTATTATTTTCTTTTATGTGTATGTGCATTTTGCCTGTGTGTGTAACTATGTACTACTTGGGAGCCTGGTGCCCTTGGAAGCCAGAAGAGGGTGTCAGATCTTGGAATTGGCATTATAGAAAATTGTGAGCAGATGTGTGAGTGCTGGGAATCAAATGTGGGACCTCTGGAAGAACAACTAGAAGTCATAACCACTGAGCTATCTCTCTAGCCCCTCCCTCCAGGAAAAGGTCTTTCACTATTTAACCCTAGCTGGCCTGCAACTGGCTAATAGACCAGTATGCCCTTTAACTCAGAGAGATCCACCTGCCTCTACCTCAGAATGCTAGGATTAATGGTGTCTACCATTAACAGCATGTTTCATATTCTTCATGGCCTCAAAAACAAAACAAAATAAAACAAATAAACAAAAAAACAACTGAAGAAAGACTAGGTTTGCTTTGTTATCCCTTTGAAAGTTGAAGAATTAATAGAAACCTCACTTTCAGGGCCAGGGCTTCTAAGAGAAAGCCAAAGAACAGGTGTTCATGAGGCTGTTGTCCTTACCACTACATATCACTAGTGCTCAGAATCAAGTATCAAACCTCAATCTGTGTCCACAAAGACTATGGCTCTGAAAAAGCATGAAACCAGCAGTTTCTACCTGACTCAAGCCCTTGTGGATCTCTCTCACTGTGTATATATCTCTAAGAGAGTCTATTCTTGTTTTGTGTAGGGGTTCTTAGTTGTTGCTGCTGATTTGTTTTTTATTATTTTTATTATTATTAATTATTATTATTATGTACTTTGATACAGGGTCTCACCATGTAGCCCTGGTTGGCCTGAAACTCATTATGTAGATTAGACTGGCCTCAAACTCACAGAGATCCACCTGCCTTACTTGCCTCCAGAAAGCTAGAATTACAGACATGATCCACCATGCCTGGCCGTTTCTCTTTTTTCTGGTTTTGTTCGAGACTACATGTTGCTTAATAGCTCTGGCTGGCCTAGTATTCCCTGTGTAGACCAAGCTGAACTTGAACTTGTATCAATCGTCCTGCCTCAGCCTCTTTAGAAAGAGATTATCTAGTCCAGCAGCTTTCTATTTTTGAGGCAAATATTTAACCTCCTAACTTGTTTAATACCTCCTATTTAGTTAAAATCTCTGTGGAATGACTCTCATGGCATATTAAGGAGAATAGGAAAGTCCATTAGCCTAGGGGAGCAGAAGGAAACAGGGACTATGTCCCTTGTTTCCTGGTAGGACCCCAGGAGATACTGACCAACTCTGTAATTGATGGGATCCAGTGCAAAGTGAAAACATGGTGTCACACTCCCTTCAAAAATTGTAAAGGATTTTAAGAACACAAGTTTAGATCCCAGGCAAATGCACAAGTTGAAGTCCTGGGAGCAGTCCTATTCATTGTTCAGATGGTGCATGGGTCTACTCAGAAAACCTAAAGCAGGTCCTATAATTTAAACAGAGGTGGAGAGCTGGGCATTGGTGGCACAGGCCTTCCTGAATCCCAGCATTCAGGAAGCAGAGGCAGGAGGATCTCTGTGAGTTCCAGGCTAGCCTGGTCTACAAAGTAAGTTCCAGTCCAGCCAGAGTTACTACAACAGAGAGATCCTGCACCACCACCGCCCCGCAGAAGCCCTGTCTGGAAACCCCCCCCCCACACACACACACGGGGGGGGGGGGGGGATGGCTCAGTGGTTAAGAGTATTGGCTGATCTTCTAGAGGATCTTAGTTCAATTGCCAGCACCAACATATGGAGGCTAGCTTCACTATCTATAACTCCAGTTCCAGAAGATCAACATCCTCTTTTGGCTTCTGTCCCCACCCACACGAGATGTACAGACAAGCTTGGAGCTGCCCCCCTCTTTGTACTTTAAAAAAATAAAATAAAATAAAATAAAAAGGCTGCCAGGGGTGGAGTAATGAGTTCCCAGTCTCTCTTTTGCCCAAGTCCATCAAGAGCCAGTAATCTGTGGCCCAGTTAACTATGGACTTCAAGAGCTGTAGACAAGAGACATTTTTCACCAACGGGAGAGAGACTGCTGGATAATTTAATATACCTTGGTGTTACCTTTAAACTTAATTTCTGCCTGCAAGTTTCCCGGCTCTGTCCGATGGACTTTTTTGTTTTCTGTGTAAACTATTATTTAAAAAAAAAAAAAAAGCTCACTCTAGGTGAGCATGGCGGTTCAAAACAATATTCCCATCACTTGGAAGGTTGAGGCAGGAGGATCAAGAGTTCAAGGGCAGCCTCGGCTACACAGCAAGTTCCAAGCCACCTTGAAAATCAGGCTGGAAAAACACTTGCTCTCTATTGACCAAAAAAAAAAAAAAAAAAAAAAATCGCAAGATTATCGTGAAACTGCACCTCCTCTGCCATTCAGAACACTGGCAAAGTCCAATTCCCCTCTCTTTGCTCGGTTTCTATCAAAGTTGGGATGTTGAGACCAGCCGCACAGGTGCCCCCACCCTGCACCCCGCAGTGTTCCTCCGATCCCGAATTCTCCGGCTGCAGCTTAACTCCTCCCATCTCCTCCCCCCACCTCCCCGATTTTTAATCCAAAGGTTTGGAAGGAGGGAGGGGACAAAACGGGAGCCAGATGTGTTCTTGTCCTCCTTCTCGGTTCCCTCCTCCTCCCTCTCGGGCGTCCTAAAACCCGGAGCCCCGGAGACGAGGATTCGGAGCCGGACAGACGCAGAGCCAACCATGCTGTTCCGCGGCTCCTCCTGGACTGGAAGCTAGCGGGAGGGGGGGAGCGGGGTGCGCTCAGTAGGCGGGACGAATTGTGTGTGTGTATCTCTCTCTGTCTCTGTCTCTCTGTCTCTCTCTGTCTTGGTCGCAAGTAGGAAGCTTTTTGCACTCCACCACCTCTGGCCGCTAGGAAGACGTCATCGCTTCCGCCCTACTTCCTCCTCCTGTTGGCGGCGCTGAGAATCCAATATGGAGTAAATCGGTGGAGTGGCGAGATGGGGCTCGGACGGGGCGCCCTGCACCGCCTCTCAGGCGCACCTCCCCCGGCGGCCGAGCGCTACCCGGAACCCTGATTGGCCCGGTTCCCGGGGGCGACCCCGGCCCGGCCCCACCGCCGCGGGCCGCTTGCCCGCCGCCCCGAGCGTGCTTGTTTTTCTGCCGCTCTTCCCCTCCGGGTCCCCTTCCCAAATCTCACCCCTGAGCCCGCTTGGAGCCCCGGGGCGTCCACTGCCCGGTGCGCCCCTCTCCAGACCTAGCCCTGCGCTCGGGGAGCCCCGTTTCCCCGCCTGCCTCGGCGCCCCCTTCGTCTCTAGCTCCCCCCTCCAGCACCAAATCAGGAGATGTCGGAGATGTGAAGAAGGGGGGCGAGCGCACAGGAAGATGAAGGGAGCCAGGCTGCTCGCCGCGGGACAGGAGTCTAGGTGAACAAGAAAATGACCGAAGAAACACACCCGGACGAGTAAGTTCGCCGCGGGTGGGACGCGGGTGCCCGGCGGGGCTGCGTGGGGGCCGCCGCCAAGGACGCAGGCGAGGGACTCGTCGGGGAAACTTGGCGTGGGGTGCAGCGGCTGGCTGGCTAGGCTGTCGGGGCTGCGCGCGAGGCTCCCGGGCTCGGCAGGGGGAGGCGGCAGGAACCGCCTGGGGTCTGCCAGCCCGGGTCGCAGCCGGGGCCAAGGGCGCGCGAATGACCTCGGGGAGGTCCCGCGCTGCGCGAGCAGAAGCTCGATCCCCTCCACGCGGGGCATCCCGGGCTCTTTGGGTCTGCGTGCACGGTGACTTTGTGACTCCTGGCAATGCCGGTCTCCCCACAGTCCTTTCCCGAACCCCTCTGGGGCCCGGGCTCCGCCATTTCGTTTTTCTTGAATCGCTCTCATTTGCATACCACATTTTCATTCATAAAAACACGGGGGAGCTGTGGGGAGGGCCGGTGGGGCTCGGCGCGGGGGTCCGTGCACTTGGGGTCCGCGCGGCAGCCGGAACGCGGGAGCGGCCCGTGGAGTCCCCCGTGCTTTGAGCCTGTGCACGCGCGCGTGGACCGGCACACGCGCCCCGCGGTGTCGGGGCAGCTCCGGGGGCGGATCCGAAGCGTGTGCAGCGAGGGCGGGAGAGAGCGTGCGGGGAAAGCGCGCGCCTGGCGCGAGTGCGAGGGAGAGCGCGTGCCCGTGCGCGCGCCCCGGCCCCGCGGGCCCGAAGGGAACAAAGCTCCCAGTGCTTAGTCGTAGGTGCTCCACGGCCGCCCCTCGGGGAGACCCGGGCCTGTCACTGCCTCCGGGCCAAGTGGCAACTGCCTCCCTCCTTAGTCCGCTACGGGGTTCGAGGCGTCTCCCTGCGGGACGCTGGGGGCGGGGCCGCCGGTCCACCCTGTCGGGTACGAGGCCTGGGGTCCTAGCGGTCCCGGCTCTGCGACCGCTGTTCAGTGACTGTACCCACCACCAGCCACTTTTTTTTTTTTTTTTTTTTGTGAATAAGACATTCTCCTTTATTGTCACATGATATCCCTCCTCCCTTGCACATTCATAAATCCTGAGCCTGCCTCGGCTCCTTTCATTCAGTGCTACCATTAGCCAAGGTAGCAGCGGCGCCTGCTTGGACTCCAGAGCAGGTCAGCAGCCTCCGGACGCTACCGACTGGTGGAGTGTGGGGGGCTGGTGAATAGCTCCCAAACCCTAGGTCTTTTGCTTTTGTGTGTCGCCCCCTCCCCTAAGACCTCCCCCCAGCATTGACGCTCTAGAGTCCAGAGAGGGGAAGTGACTCAGGGCTGGGCCACTGGACTTAAAGAGCTCTTGTAGGTGGCAGAATGCTATGCTCCACTGTAAAAAAAAAAAAAATCTTATGTTTTTTCTTTGTTTTTGGCGGTGGCGTTTCGCACCCAGGGCTTGGCACATCCAGACAAGCAAAACCCTCTACTACTGAGCTACAGCCCAGCTCTGAGTCACTTGTTTTTAAATCATCCTTTATCCATTGGCCTCCATTGTCAGGCTGGGTGCAGGGAAGCCTATGTTCTGGAAAGAGAACTTCCCTTGGTGTGTCCCCAGGGAGCTTTGACTGCAGTAAGGCTGATCTGTGAAGACACCTGTCCCTGGAGAGGTTCCCACCTGCTGTGCAAGCCCGCAGCATGTGTTGGTCTAGTTTAAGACAATTTAGTTCGCAATCCTATACCTGTCATTGAAATCATTAGGTGGGGAAAAAAAAGTTGGGAGTTTAATGCTGAAATATGGAGGGGAAGGAATATCTGTTAGGGCTTCTTCTTTTAGAACTTGGCCAATAAGCAGTTCTTTTTCTGGGTCCCTGTTGGTATTTGCACTTAGGAACAGTGAAGGATACCTGTGCTCTTGGGGCTTTGGGGTTCTTTGCCCACTGTGCCATAGGTTCCTTGGCTCCTTCCACTGGGCGTGCAGGTCTGGCTGGTGCCCTTTTACAGCCACCTCGCACCCTTCCTCAGTTGTTAGCCAAAGTGAAAGGATTTCAGGTGGAACTACCAGCATTAAATGAATACCTCCCTGTTCCAGTCTTGGGGAGAGAGGTCAGCTTTACTACTGTCAGAAGCCTTGTTGAAGCTGAAGCTGGTGGCTCATACCTGTTATCCCAGCACCTGGAGACTGAAGCAGGAGGATTGTCTGTCGTGAGTTTGAGACCAGCCTGTGCTGCCTAGTTCTAGGCCAGCCTGGGCTAAGAGGAAGACCCTGACTCCAAGAATAAATTCTGTCGAGACAGTAGATATTAGAGATGGGTTCTAGCTTCAGAGGATTAGAAACCTCTGGTGTCTTTACCACTGTTGAAATGGCTTTCTGGGTCTTACATTTTTGTTATCTTTAAGACAGGGCTTCACTGTGAATCCCCTTGCTGGCTTAGAACTTCTGTGTAGACCAGGCTGGACTCTAAATTAGAGAGATCCTCCTGCCTCAGCTTCCTGGGTGCTGGAATTACAGGTTTGCACCCTCATACTGAGCTTTGGAGTTACTTAATGTGACTACTGTAGCAATGAAATATGTAGAAGTTACTGTGGTATTATCTCCATTTATATTTGGAAAAACTGAGGAGAGTTTAAGTCGTTTGCCCAAGATCACCCCTATAGTCACTGAAGAAGTGGAGAATTCACTCCACAGCCTGGTTCAGGAAGAGCACTTTGCTCCTAACTGGTACCTGTGAAGGGTTGTGGCCAGCCTTCGTGAACCTGGCCCCATGCACGCTAGGTGGGCACTTTAACTACAACTGTAGCCCTGCCTCCTGGCCATAGCAATTCTGATTGCAGAGTTTACCTCATTTCTTCGTTGGTCCCCACTTGTTCTAAATTGGTGATAATCTGTCATTGTTATGGTTTCTCTTCTTTGAAAACTGTTGTGAAGTATGATGAGCATATCAAACTAAAGTTAACAAACTTGGGGATGAGAATTCTGTAATTCTCATATGTATGAGATATACGTATATATGTATATATAGTGTCATGGAGTGCTAGATCCATTAAACCCAATACAGGCAATGTTGAACCATATAATATTTTGTCTTTGAAAGTTTATTTTTTGTGCAGTGTGTATGGGGTGTGTGTGTGTGTGAACCTACTGTGTAGCTGAGGTTGGCTTTGAACTCATGAGTGTTGGATTACTGGGATGAACTCCAAGTTCACTGTTTCTCTTCACTCTGGGTTTCTGTTTTGCTTCTCATCTTTAGGTGAATTCTACTCATCTTTCCAGACAGCTCTGAGCCATCCTGTAAGGTTGTCCTGGACTTTCCTCCACCCTCCTCCAGTGGCTGTAGTCTTCTCCCTCCTGTTCTGTCCTGTCAGGCAGTTCTTCATGCAACTCATACCAGGCTAGATTCTGCATCAGACTATGGGCTTCTTGGAGTCAGGGTAACTGCTTAGTAATTCCACTGCTTAGTTTTCTGCTATTGGTCCAATACCACTAAGGCTGTTGTATTTGCTTAATAAATGTGTGTTGATGAAAGTAATAGATAGAATTATTTCAAAATGCTGTTTTGGATCCCTTCGGGAGATGGTTCAGTAGGTAAAAGCATGCAAGGACCTGAGTTCGAATCCCCAGACCCCTTTTAAGGCTGGATGTGGTAGTCACATTAGGAATCTCAGTGTTCCTGTTGACGGATAGGAGGCTTAGCCAGAGGAATTCCCAGAAGGTTGTGGGTCAGGTAGCCTGGCATACACAGTAGCAAACAAGAAGAGACCCCAAGGACTGAAGAGGTGGCTCAGCAGTTAAGAGCACTTACTGTTTTTATAGAGGATTCGGGTTCAGTTCCCACATGACAGCTCACAACTAACTCCAGTACCAGGGAAGCTGATATATGCTTTAGTGGCTTCTGTGAGCACCAGGCACTCATGTGGTATACACACACACATATATATGTACATACATACGTACATACATACACATGTGCAGGTGAGATAGATAAAATAAAAATTAAAAGAGAGATCAACACCCTCTCTCGAGGTAGAAGACAAGGATCAATACCTGAGGTCATCCCCTGACCTGTACATAGGCACCTAAGTCCATGAATGACCCACATATCATATAGGCACACCCACACAATAAAACAATGTTTGGTTCCTACGGGTGAATGTAATAACTATAGTTGTGGCACTTGTTTAACGTAGACTATAGTGAGCCACCCTCTGACCAACTGGTCATGCTCTGGGAACCCTGTGTGTTTCGTAGAATTGAGTACAGAATTGTCTGGAGGTAGTAACCTGCCACGGGTGACTCAGGATTGTTCTGATCGTAATTGTTGAGGTCAGAATTGGGAAGTAGACATTTATTGTTGTTTGTTCAATTGGTGATTGTTAAGAGATGGAGGTTAGAGGTCTCACTGTGTTGTCCAGGCTGGCACTGAACTCCTGAACCCCAGCAATCCTCCTGTCTCTACATTCTAAGAAGCCTGGACTATGGCACCGTGTCACTGGATCAGCGCATTTCCAGCTTAGAAGAAAATCTTCAGCATAATAAGACAGGGTCTGTGTTTCTGCCCCTGCAGGAAGTCTGTAGAAATCACAATATTGACAATTTGCAGTAGCTGCAGGATCCTGGTAGAGTCTTCTCACTTGATGTTGGAGACAGCTGTGCTGATGAACTCCAATACTGGCATAGGTCCGACGTGACTGGCTGAACACAAATACACAGTCTAACAGCAGATCCTCAGAAATGGAGCGATAGCTAGTGGAGGCAGAGCAGGAAGTTTTGATCTGTGTGGTTGTTTGTTTTGGCTCGTTTTCTCTCAAGGAAATTAGACTGACTTTAAGACCTTAAAGACAACGCATTGGTGATTTGGAGGCACTTTCTAGAGCTTCTACTCATATTTCCCATGGACCCACACAGTGTTCTGTGTGGCAAAGTGTATGCGTTTTTTATTTATTCTTTCACAATTTTATACATACACAAATAATGTACTTTGTTCATACATCCCCAATTCTCTTGTCCCTTTTCCCCACCGAACCCCCTCTCACTCCGCTCCTACTTGCTATTCTGTTCTGTGGACTAATGCAGTAGTAGTTATAACTGTGGCACTTGGTTAGTCTAGGGTAGTTCTAAGCCTGTCTCTGAGCAATTCACTATGCTCTGAGGAAACCCTTAGTGTGCCATGGAACTAAGTGTGGAACCACGTAGAGGTATTTAGTGTGTGTGCATGTGTGCGTGTGTCACTGCATTTCAGGGTTTGCATGAGTGTGGTGGGCACAAGGTGTATTTTCTGTGTGCTTGTCCTGAGAAGGCGCATTCTTAAATGGCCTGACAGGTATCCCAGGTCATGGAAAGAAAGCAGGCTAGGACTGATAAAATACTTAATAAGTTTGACTTTATCCTAGCATTTAGTACTTTCGTTTTTGTTTTGTATTTTGAGACAGTCTCAGTATTAGCCCTGGAACTGCCTCTGACTCGTGAGTGCTGGGATTAAAGACCACACTTGACTGTATTAAGTATTTTTGATTGAAGATATTAGAACAGATACAGGCGACTTCTAAAATGTATGACTGTGGCCCTTCTTCTCCGTGTGTGCAATAGTAATTCTTTTCTGACCTGGTTGTTTGGTTCACAGTTATATTCCCCACAGATCCATTCATAAATACATAAAAATACACCAGGCTAAATGTCAATATCTTTCTCCCACTCATCTAGTAATAACATCCTTTCCTTTCTGTTTTCATGATTTTATTTCTCTTCTTTCTGCCATTGCATAGCCTTGGTTCTCACTTCCAGCGCTGATGGGTCAGATAATTCCAACTGAGCTTACGTTTGTATTCCACAGGGACTGCAGGTGCACGAGGAAACTCTGCCCATGATGTATGAAGAATTTACTGATCCTTATATCCATGGCCTGACAGTGCATATCAGTAGGCTTTCTGCAAATGTACTGATGGAAGTTAATCTCCCTTCCTTCTTTTCTTGTTTTTTCAAGACAGGGTTTCTCCGTTTAGCCCTGGCTATCCTGTAACTTGCTTTGTAGACCAGGCCCACCTGCCTTTGCCTCCGGAGTGTCCAGACTAAAGGCACCATTACACCTAGCAGTTAAATATTTTTTCATTGAAAAAATAATTTCACCTACATAAACATTTAATGATTATGCATTTTGTTCTTGCATCCAAAAAGAATTTTGAAGTATTTTTGTTTTTCTTTCTCCTTTTCCTTTTTGACACAGGGTCTCATGTAGCTCAGTGTAGCCTGGAGTTCACCATATAGTTAAGAATGACTTTGAATTACCACACACCCAGTTCTGGGGGTCAAACCCAGGGCCTTGTGTGTGTGTGCTAGGCAAGTACTCTACCAAACTAGATTCCCCAGCCGAGTTTGTTTTGTTTTGTTTTGTTTGAGACAAGGTCTCACTGTGTGGCCCTGGCTAGCCTGGAACTCACAGAGATCTGGTTGCCTCTGCCCTGAGTGCTGGGATTAAAGGCGCAGGCCATCGTTTCTGGCCCCCATTTGTTCAAGTTCTTACTCTGTATATAGCCCAGGCTGGCCAAGAACTCACTGTAATCCAGACACACCCCAAAGTCATGTCCTGTCTCAGCTTCCCACGCGCTAGGATTATAGGCGTGAGCCACTGCTTCTAGTTTGAGAGTATTTATTTTCAGGATCACCAACAGGGAGGTTGCCATGTTGGTAGTGGAATACATATGGCTTTGGACAGATCCTGCCTGTGTGCTCTTCTTGACTCAGGAGCTCTGGACTGCAGACAGAAAGAAGCCCATTGTGTTGAACTGGTCTAGCCCAGGCTCTTAGTAAGGAGGAAATGTGGTTGCCTAGGTAAAGCTCTTTCAGCAGACACCTAGGTTGGGAATTCACTGGACCCCTGCACATCTGCTGTGGCTCCTTGTGTGACACAATGTCTTTTCAGAATTCACAGTATCGAGTATCCATTGCCTCTTCTCACTTTAAAATGGAATAATTTGCTCAGCGTTCCTTGGAGCTCGTGAAAGGAGAGCTAGAGTCTAAGCGGCAGGTTCTACTGTTTCCTTTGCTTCTCTGACGTTCTAGTAGAATCTTCTAGAATAAAGCACTTTTTTTTCCCCTGTAGTGTCAGTAATGGCCAGCTGTCATTCTCTTTGTTTTGTCTTGAGACGGGGTCTTTCTATCTCCCTGACTAGCCTGGCCTGGCCTCAAAATCATGGTAATCCTCCTGCATCGGCCTTCTCAGTGCTGAATCAGAGGCATGTGCCAGATTGCTTGTGGAGATCATGATTCTTACAGCTCATCTGCTGACAGTCCGATTTCTCCTTCCCCGTTGTCACCCTTGTCTGTCTCTGTCCTTCTCACCTGTGTGGTCTAAAAATCTTATTACCAGCAGCCTTCAGACGGTTCTAAAATGAGTCTGTAGGCTTGGAGGGGGATGGGTGAGGCTCAGGGGTCTCCTAGGATAATGTTGGCTTAGGGTGTGTTTTGTCTACTTGCATGCCATGCTGGTATTTAATTTTATATTTCCAACTGAGGGAGCAAATGTAGTGCCGGGCCAGTTTAATTTAGTGACATTCCAGCAATTTGGCTCGTATTGCAGACCTTTTGAAGCTATAACTGTAAGCAGCCCTAATATAGTTACCCATTGCTTAAAGATTAAGTCAAATCTGTTGTTCCCCTCAGGCCATGTTTCAGATTAGGAATCTTGTGTGGATTTACCAGTTTCGGAGCCTTGTCATCTATTCTTTCTTAGATATCCTTTCTCCTAAGGGAAGTTAGAGAGCACTAGAGACCAGCTGTGTTGATATTAGGATTCTAATTCAGGTCCTTGGGCCCTAATTGAAAAACTACGTATACATTTCTGTATTGCAGGAAACCAGCAGCGCTGAGGGTGCAGCCAGAGGGACCGGCTCAGCCGCTGCCTGCCCAGCCGCTGCCTGCCAGAGCTCAGAGCACCTAACACCTAACCCTAATCCAGCGGCTTGTCAGAGCCTGACTCAAGCGGTCCCTGCCCTGGGGGAACTAGGACGTTGCTAGATACTTTCTTGTGCCTTACGGGTATGAGGACTGTGCGATCGACTGCTGCCGTTGTTTTCACGTTTGTTTCTTGTTTTTGTTGTGTTTTTCATCTGCTAGGTGAAACTTTTCGGGATCTGCCGCAGGACTTTGTCAGGATTGCCTAAGGAGCAAGCCCTTTGAGTTGTTCATGAGGTGTGTGGTGGCTATGTTGTACATCAGTGCGTGTGCATATTTGCCTGTGGGTGGAATGTGTTCGACCCACCAGCTTTCCTGTCCTGTAGGTGAAGAAGAGGTTTTGAGAAGTTAACATCTTGCCTGAGGGCTGAGGATATAGCTCACTAGTGGAATATTTGACTAGTGTGCTCAAGGTCACTCTGGTTTTAATCTCTAGCACCACACACACAACAGTAATGCTATAGTACCTTAAAGGCTTTTTTTTAAATCTTGTCTGATCACAGCAATATTTTTATTTATTTATTTTTTTGGTTTTGTTTTGTTTTAAGGTCTCTTTCTGTCGGCTAGGCTGGCTGGCCTCAAATTTAGGGCAGTTCTCTTGCCTCACTGCCCTCGGTGCTGGGGTTACATGTGTGACCTGCCAGGCCTAGCAGAACTTTTTTTTTTTTTAAATTATAAAATTTTTATTTTATGTATATCTGCTTTGCTTACATGTATGTGCGTGCACATACGAACGCCCAGTGCCCAAAGAAAGCATCAGATCTCCTGGCATTGGAATAATAGGCGGCTATGAACCACCATGTGGGTGCTGAGAACCAAACTCAGGTCCTCTGCAAGGGCACCACGTTTTTTGAGACATGGTTTCTCTGTGCAGCCCTGGCTATCCTGGAAACCACACTGTAGACCAGGCTGGCCTCAAACTCAGGGATCCATCTGCCTCGTCGTTTACTAGTGAGCTGTCCTCACCCCTTGAGGTGGCTTCCTCTGCCTACAGTATGAACAGATGAGTGCGTACTGGCACGAGAACAAGCTGCCTTCCCTGGATGGAAAGTGGGTCTGAACAAAGTAGCCAACAGGTCGTTTCACCTGGACCAGCTGATTAGTCCTCGTAGCTTCCAAAAGTGCCTCTCGGCCTGGACTTGCATACAGACGGGATCCTGACTTAGTAGGGCCTGAGCTGATGCGTGTTTTCAGGAAGATTTTTTAAATTTTTACTTTATGTGTATAAATCCAGATCTAAGACATGCAACGAAACATAATCGATATTAGTAATTCGTTTGTTGAGGTTCACTGAACAAGGTGGTGCTTATACCCTGGGAGACAATGCCAAGAACGTCTCTGGCAGAATTTCCTGTTTGACTTTAGATGGGAATAAGTTGAGGAAAACTGATTCTTCTGGCATAAAAAAGTGGTAGGCGGCGTACACTTTTAGTCCCAGCACTTAGGAGGCAGAGACAGGTGGACAGCCAGGGATACACAGAGAAACAGCCACCAAAAAGAGAGAGAGAGAGACAAAGAAAGAGAGAGAGAGAAGGAAAAAAGTTCTTTGTGAATGCCAGGAGCCCCAAGAAATCCATCTCTTAGGTATGTGAAGTCCCTCAGCTGCGTTATATCTCAACAGGCAGCTGGCAATCTTCACCTTCCAGGGAAATCAGTCATGTACGGAAAGCCTGCTGCCCCTGGGAAGCATGCACGCTCAGAAGAAATCACAGGAAATAATTAAGCAGAGGAGGTCAGAGAAAGAGGAAGTGGTTGTGTTGTTTCTGATGCGAATAACATTGTTGTTACTGGGGATCAAGATGATGATGTTTAAATCTCCTGGCATGTGACTGCTCGGGGCTTTGATTGTATTTAAATTGTGACCCTTTTAGTTTATTCTTTGAGACAGCAATCTTGTTAGGAAATGAATTGCTTTTCGGTCTTATCAGGAATCCCCATATGCCTAAGCAGAAATAGTGAGAGTTGCTTATAGCCAAGCATTTAAGTGGGATGACTGTCAAGACTATTAGAGGTTAATTTTAGGTGTCTGCAGTTCTCCCTAATCCTCCTGATTAAACACTTTCACATAATAGTTTCCTTAATTGGAATAATGATGGAATATTAGCATGCATATTAAACCATTTACCTAAATCTGAATAGGGTTAAGATGTAAATGATCCGTCACTTGTCAGTTCTTAATCTTTTGAGATAACTCCTGGTGAGAAATGGGAAGGAAGCGACTAGAATATGAATTGGAATAGGGAGGGCTGTACTTGGGCCTGGCTGCTGGAGATCTAAGAATAGCCCAGAAGGCTAAAATAAGTGAGAATCTCTTTGTTTTCCCCAAAAGAAGTACTAAAACTATGCAAGCCTGAAGCTCTTCTGTTGGGAGTTTTGGGCTCTGTGCTTCATTAGTCTGCCATATTTTTCTTTAAGAGGATTGTGAGTAAGGCTTATAAGGCCCGAGGTCCATTCCCAGGAAGTCTCTTTAAAAACTATTTTTTTAAAGATTGGGTATTTTTTAAACTGTGTGTCTGTGTATGTGGGTAAGTGCATGTGAGTGCAGGTTCTTGAGGAGGCCAGAAGAGGGCGTCACATCACCTGGAGCTGGAGTTCTGAACAACCTGCCTAGGTGCTGGGAAATGATCTCAGGTCCTCTGCAAGAGCTGTCCTTGCTCAGTACTGCGCTCGCTCTCTCTCTCTCTCTCTCTCTCTCTCTCTCCAGCTCTTGTGGGCCCCTTTTTTTCTTTCTTTCTTTTTAATTTTTGTTTGTGTATGGGCATGTGTGCACCACCATGTGGGTGTGTCGGTCAGAGGACAACTTTTGGGAGTTGATCTCTTGTTGGACCATGTGGCTCCCAACAATCAAACTCACGAGATATGGGAGCAAGCAACTTTACCATCGGAGCCATCTGGCCAACTCTAACCTGCGAGTCTTGAATTGGTGATTCACAACAAGTAGCTGGGATCTCCTATGTCATCTAAGTGTTGCTTGTGAACTGAGTCTGCAGTATCACCTACATGTATGCGGACGTATCTTTTTCAATGCACATAGCAGTGTTCATACTATAATAAAACCCAGCCTCACTAGGTACTACTGAAGTGGATATTTGGCTTTATTTTTCTCAACTCAAGAGTCACTAGGAAATAACTGTAGTTCCTGGAGAAGTCCTTGAGTTTCTGCATTACAGTCCCTGTAGTTAGAGAGTTAGCAGCCAGCTTTCAGACCTGGGACAGATGGAGTGAAATTCTGCAGCAGAGCAGAGGTCAAGCTCAGGTGGTGATTGGTGTTGATAGTAAGCCAATGCTTCTTCCCCACAGACAAGGGGGAAGGGGGAAAAAATTGGGTAGGAAAAAAACAACAACAAACGTTAATTCTTCAGAAATTCATTTTTAATGACGATACTGGTCAAGGCAGTGTTGGTGTTCCTCTAGCTGGTCCTGAGTTGAATCTTGGCACACTCATGAAAGGGTGCTGGTACATTTGCAGTAGAGGCAGATGAAGCAAACATGGGAGAGAGGCCAGCTCTTGTCTATAGGCTTCCTTCACAAGCAGGACACCCAGTCTGTGGGTTCATGCTTGGTGAGGCTAGAGAAAACCAGTTGGGTCCGCTGGGGCTAAATTTGGCGGTTGCTGAGGGCTGGGCCAAGTAGGTACTTGGACTTCTTGAAGTAGGAAGGAGCTGCTTAAGGCTTTGGGGCAAGCAGATGAAGTGATAAGTTGGTAATATAAAACTAGTTAGAGGGTGGGCTAGGTTGGAGTCAAGAAGGCCACTTGTCACTGTGTCTGACATGTCTGATAGGACTTTTCTGTTTGGCTTTAGTTAAGCACCGAGGGCGTAGAACAGTGGTCCTCAGCCTTGCTAGTGCTGCACCCCTTTAATACAGTTCCTCATGCTGCGGTGACCCCCATCATAAAATTATTTTTGTTGCCACTTTATAACTGTAATTTTGCTACTGTTGTGAATGGTAATGAAAATATCTGATATGCAGATGGTCTTAGGTGACCCCTGTGAAAGGGTCATTTGACCCCCCAAAGGGGTCTCGACCCACAGGTTGAGAACCGCTGATGCACATGGAGAACCCTGCATTCTCAAGAGGTAATTGGCATGTTTGTTGGAAGGTACTCAGGGCAGGGGCGATGTTCAGAACAGTCAAGCGACTTGCTTTGAAGGTCCGGCATCCTCCTTAGAACCCTTGTGAGGGTTGCCAGTCTGTTAGTTTCCATATTGCTCCTCTCACCCCACTCGCTGTTAGAGAGGTGGCAGGTGCATCTCTTTCTCAATAGGTAAAGAGTTTGTCTCACCACAGCATTTTAGAGCTGGAGAATTTGCTTAAGTCCCATCTTTGACACCTAAATTGTAGTCTGGCAAGGCAGCTTAAGGTCACACAGCCATGGTGTGGTTTGAGCTATGTCAGGAAGTATCATCTGGTCTTGGTTCCAGCCCTGTTTGGGGTTCAGTATTAAAACATTTGTGGCCTTCGTTAGCTCTGAGTCGTCAGGCTTGGGAGACAGGAAGAAGGTGCAGACGGCATCCGTTCAGAATCCTGTGGCCCACGGAGATGTTGAACCATCAACACGAACAGATTGCTAGCCTCGGTCACATGATGTGCAAGGGTGAGGGTGATGAGCTTCCAACTGCCGCTCCCGTGTGTGTCGCCTGTGGCTTGGCAGGAGGGTACAGGAAGTTCAGGAGTGGAGGCAAGGGGCCTCCAGATGGCCATCCTGGGAGAGGGGAGATGAGCCTTGAGACAAACAGTTGAAATGTACAGAAAGTTCCTCGGATTTTGCATCTGGGCTACAGAAGAGAAGTTTCCGTGGCTACCTATGGTTTTTCTCTTGCTACCCAGCCCAAACCTTCTGTGCCGTTGTGCGCTTTTGACATTAACTCCCAAGGCCGTGTGGTCATAGACAGCAGGAAGGAATATCTGACTGATACGCTTGCTGGTCTCCAGAGTGGAGGGTAGTGGATGCCAGGCTGGAATGGGTGATAGTTTAGGCACGCTGTTGTGACAACTTCATGCCAACAGATGCTGTTACAGCAGAGAAAAGGAAGGAGGCGTTGCTCTGTTGGTCATTGAAGAACATTTAAACAGGTTCTCACCGTACCCCAGGCTGACCTAAAAGTCACAGCATTTCTCCTGCTTAAGCTTCCTGGGTGCCAGGATCACAGATCTGTGTCCGTGTGCTGCCAGCCAGCCTGGCTCCTTCCCTTTTCTCTCCTCCTTCTCTCATCATCACCCCGCTCCCCATTCTCCTGTCTTCACCTCCTATCTTGAAAGAGCGCTGGGTTACACATGTGTGCCATAGCACCCAGCTGTTTGCCTGGTGTCTGGGGACGGAATGCAGGCGCTCAGCTTCTGTGGCAAATACTATTAACCTGTGGAGAGAGACATCTCCCCGTCCTGAAGATTTTTAAGTAGGGTAGTATCAACCAACAGCTTTATCGGACCTCCAGAAACTCTTCTGTTCCAAGGAATGGAATCTTAGCTAGTCATGGTTGTCTTCACCTGTAAGAAGGAGACCTTCTTTCTCTGAAGGAGTTCAAGGCAGGACTCAGTTACACATGTTCGAGGCCAGCAGGTCTGTATGAGAGCATGTTTGAGAGAGGGTAGAAGATGGAATCCTGATTCACTTGTAGTATTCTGAGGTCAGGCTCCCATTGTTGTCCCTGTTTACAAGTTTCTAGGTCTCAGTCCACCTTTGCCTGTATCCCCCTTTTCTGCCTCCCTCCCCACCTTCACCCCCAGGCTCCTTTCAGAGAAGTTTGAGGCAGATGAACTTTGAAATTGGCCAGAAATGCCCAGGGTCATGTGTGTATCTCAGAATTAAGGACCCCAGAGTTTGCCAAGCCTGCAAGTGTCTATCATACAGCATCTTGATAGTCATCTTGACAGAGGCTTGGGCCTCTGAGGAAGGGATCTTACAGTAGTGCCTCCATCTTTGTTTCTCCTCTCCCCGCTTTCCCTCTTCCCTTCTCCCTCTCCTGTTTTTTTGAGACAAGCGTTTGTGTGTGTAGCCCAGGATGGGCTTTAAACTCAGTCCTTCTTCTGAGTACTGGGATTACAGGTGTGTGCTGCAGTGTGTGTGTGTGTGTGTGTGTGTGTGTATGTAGGGGCTCATGTAGCCCAGGCTAGCCTCAGACTTACTGTGTAGCCAAGGCTAGCCTTGAACTCCTGCTCTTTTCTGGCCCCACCTCCCCAGTGTGTACCCCCATGCCCAGTTTGATGTGGTGCTGGATAGAAATCCAGCCTTTATGCTTGCTGAAGACCACTGTACCAACTATGCTGCTTCCCAACCCTCATCTGTATTTTTGATGGGATTCCCCCAGGCGATTCCTCTGCCTGCAAGCCAGTTTGACGTCCACTTCCTACACTGAAGTTATATCCCCCGAATTCATTTTCTTAACTGTCTAACCACCAAGCAGTCAGTAAGCTTAAAGGCTACCTTTGTGCCATGCTCCAGCCACCCACTGCTCTTAACAGTTCTTGAGTGTGTGTTTACACAGACTGCATTTTATGAAGTCCATAAAGACATATTTACCCACCAAAGTCACCAGCTGCTCCGAAGGTCAGCTTCCCTGGGTTTGTAGGAAAGGTACTTAACTCCGAGCCAATTAACACTAAGATGGATGCCAATTAAGGCAAGGAAATGAGCTATTCGGCCAACATTCCACCCTTCGTTTTTGCCCTCTGCCGTAGCTTGGTTTTCCAGGCTCCTCCATGACAGTTACTTCTCATAGCCCGTGGGTGGCCCATTTCCAAGCTTCCCTGACCCCTCAAAGGGTTACTGTGGGATGCAGTGAAAGAGTGTGCCTGCCACCTGGAAAACCAACAGTTAAAAGAAGGCGGCAGTTGATGGCAGTAACAGGAAAGCTGAAGATTTAAGAGCTGATGAGATTAACAGGTGCCTTTCCCACAGCACAGTCACGCCAAGCAGACAGCTTTAGGCCAGGGACCCCTGCCAGTCCAGATGTTTGCTGTGCACCCTACACTGAGAACCCGACCCAAGGAGAGTGGACACCCATAGGCTCTTCCCATTTCCATAGACCTGTGCTTTGGCTGTTTGATGTCCTTTGAAACAGGATCTCATGTAGCCCAGCCTGGCCTCTACCTCTGAACTTAGCCAAGGATGACCTTGATATGCTAGGATGATGGATATGAGCCACACACACCTGGTTCCATATTGACTCAGTTGTTCGATATGTTCTTGCCTTAGCCTCCAAAGGGTTGGGATTACAGGTGTGAGCCACCATGACTGTCATGTCTGCTAAGGATTTATGACCAAATGGGGTGCCAAGGGAACTCCAGGAAAGGAATGGGCCAAGAGAGCTTGAGAGAGAATGGCCTGATGAGAAGAACATTAGATGCTCTTTATCCCTTTTCTCATATGCTAGACACGGGGTCTCACCGAACCTGGAGCTTGTGGCCAGTGGGTCCCAGCCGTTCTGCCCCTTTTTGCCCCTTCTGCCTCTGCTCCTCACAGGTGCGCACATGGTGGTGTCCAGTGTGGGCACTGGGAATCAGGACTCTGGTTCTCAGTGTTGTGGAGCAAGCTCTCTTACCCTCTGAGCTGTCTCTCCAGCCCTTTATGATCGTTTTGGCATTCCTTTTCCTGCCCCTTTAGTCTGCTTCCTCATAGCTTTCCTGTGTTGCTGTTTGTCCCGGAGAGTGGAAGTACCTAGAACATCCTCTTCTCTCATGATGGAGACTCTGAGAGAGCCCAAGGGAGCATTGTCCTCCAAGCTGAGCTCTACGGAGGTTGTCTGTTTGCCTGTGCTCTGTTCACATGAGGCGAGGCACGGACAGGTAGTGTCTCTAAAGAATAGAGGGTTTGGGGGTTTTTCATTGTTGGGTTTTGTTGTTGTTGTTGTTGTTGTTTGTTTGTTTTCAAGACAGGGTTTCTCTGTTGTAACTCTGGCTGTCCTGGAACTCACTCTGTAGTCCAGACAGGTCTTGAACTCAGAGATTTGCCTGCCTCTGCCTCCCAAGTGCCGGCCGGGATCAAAGGTGTGTGCCACCATTGCCGGGTTTTGTTTTGTTTTGGTTTTTTGCCCCTCCCCCAAGGTCTCATTATATTGCTCTAGCTGACCTGGAACTCATAGAGACCTGTTTGCTTCTGCCTCCTGAGTGCTAACACAACTGGTCTAAGGCAATACATTTAATTAGGGCTACTTACAGAAGCACGAACAACTTACCAGAGGCTACATCACTCGAGAAAATGTTTCCCTTCCCCAGCAACTGTTAACTATATAAATCCTCAGGAAGGGGTGAGGCTTTGTGACAACCCATTCCTTTTTTAAGACAGGCTCTTATGCTGAAGTTTAGGCTGGCCTTGAAATCGAAGCTATCTTCCCGCTTTAGTCTGCTAAGTTCAAAAACTACAGGCGTGCACCCCCATACCCACACATACACTTGGTTATGGTTGGCTTTTTGATTTAAGCAGTTAGACCAAAATTTAGGTTTGCAAAGCAAATGGAAGGGTAGATGGATGGATGATGCTTGCTTTGCACTGACTCAGCCAAGACTGGCTTCAGATAGGCAGTGCCATCTGCCCTGTCAGAGGGGAATAGCATGTCCTTCACCTGTACCTCTTAAGTCTGTAGCACCTCTCACACCCATGTAGCAATGGACTGGAACCTGATCCTACCATACCTAGTAGTTAAGGACAATTTCATTGGCTTTGAAATTGTCTTGTTGGGCTTTCTTTATCTTATCCTTGAATTCAGTCATCGGTATTAAGCACACCCCACCCCACATCCTAACACATACACAACCACCTCAAGTTCCTGGTTAAGAAGTTACTATGAGCCAAGTCTGGCGGCACAAGCCATTACACTCAGGCCGGAGGAGTTCAAGGCCAGCCTCCTGTATAACAAATTTGAGGCCAGCCTGAGCCACATGAAACCCAGCTCCAAAAAAGCAAAACAAAATAAAACAAAGCAAAAAGCAAAAAAAAAAAAAAAAAAAGAAAATGACAAGTTATTGACCAAAGAATGAAGGAACTAAATGTGCCATTTGAAAAAGTGGTTAGATTTTCTGCCTTTCATGCTTTCGTGTAGCATTAAAGCTATGGACCCGAAGCTGGGGATGGCCCCGCCCCACTCCCAGGCTTTCAGAACGTGTGCATCTTTTTGCCAAGGAAATGGTAGCTCCCTTCCTTTATCAGGCCATTCAGGTGGAGCAGGTTAGCTCCCTGATCAATAGGGAAGAAAAGCTTGGTATTAACGGTGAACTCGGGGCCAAAAAGTGGGCAGTCTGCCAACCAGAGGGAACGTGACCAGTGTGTGTTTCCTGTCCCCAGCCCCTCCTTCTGTCCTCGTACCCCTCCCCAGATAAAATGTCAGGTGAACTCAGGGCTACAATGGGGTATTATTGTCCCTGCCTTTCTAAAAGCCTTTTGCAATCTTGGAGCTAAAACCTTCACGCATCAGCGTGGCGTTGGGCAAGTGGATCATATCTAGCAAAATCAGGCTGTTGGTTGCAGGGGCAAACAGGGCTGCTGTTGCTTGCTTGCTTTTCTAAGATTTATTTGTTTTTATTTTATGTGTATGCTTGGTTTGTTTACATATGTTTGTATAACATGTGTGGCCTGGTGCCTCGGGAATCAGAAGAGGGCATTGGATCACCTGGGACTGGAGTTAAGAATGGTTGTGAGCCACCCTGTGGGTGCTGGGAACCGAACCTGGGTCCGAAGTTCTCTTAACTTCTGAGACACCTCTCGAGCCCTGACTTCTTTTCCTTTTTCTTAACTTTTTCAACATTTCACTTCACTACTCCTGACTGCCGTGAGGGGTGGATTTTAGGGTTGGAGGATTGCAGTTCATGGGTGGAGGGTTGGGACAGGGAATATTAGAAATCCCCCTTTGAGCTGCAGGTGAAAGCATACACCTGCCATTCCAGCACTCAAGAGACAGAGGCAGGGGATCACTGGCACCATCAAATGCAGGCTACGATGCCATTTAAAAAACTGGGCTTACAGCTGGGCATTGGTGGCCCAGGCCTTTAATTCCAGCACTCGGAGGCAGAGGCAGGCGGATCTACAGATCAAGTTCCAGGACAGCCAGGGCTACACAGAGAAACCCTGTCTGGAAAAAAAGAAAACAGATTTGCACTTATCTCAATATGAGTATGGGTGCACACATGCCACAGTGCAGGTGTGAGGGCAGAAGATAACTTGAGGGAGTCAGTTTTGTCACCGAGTGGGTGCTGAGGGTCAAACACGGGTTGTCAGACTTGGCACCTTTGCTTGCTGAGCCATCACATGACCCCATAGCACCATTAAACCATTGAGGTTTCAAAACCTTTTTGATTTTATTTATGCACAAGCACATGCACATGCACATGCTCACACCTTGTGTGTGTGTGCCTGCAGAGGCCCAAAGAGGGCATTATTAGACCTGGAGTTGCACGTGCAGCTGTGAGTCTTTAGATGTGGGGATTGAACTCCAGTCCTCTGGAAGAGCAGCAAGCACTCTCTAACTGCAGAACTAAACCCAGGTTACACAGTTGGAGACTCTGGCTGGCCTTGTTTCCCTGTTGAGCTTGGGGAGGAGGGGGGCTTATGTGAGCTACCTGCTCCAGGAGGTTGGCTTGAACAGGGCCCCTGACTTAGACCAAGGGTGCCTGCTGCACAAGGGAAAGTTGTTTAGCAGAAGCCCTGGTCTTCTCAGGCAGGAGCGCTCCGGGTGGGAGGTGGAGGGTGGATCAGCCTGAGGACTTGTGGAGGAACTCAGATGTAGCTGCTTAAATTAGTTCAAAGTGAGAAATGTAATTACTATGCTTGCTCAAACCAAATGTCTGAACATTGTTATACAATGAGGTGTAATCACAGAAAAGGAGATCGGGAGGCTGCAGCACTCCCACAAAATGGCCTTTCTGTTCCCGGAGCCCTGTGGCGCTGATTAATCTTCTGGGGGTGTTGGAGCCCATTAAGTTCAGGTGTGTGGACTGGACTTAATTGAGGGAGTTTTTATCTTGCTCATTTGGACACTCATTCACAGTTGCTTTGCATTCGAAGCAAGTGTCTGAAGAGGGAAAGGAAGCAGTGTTAAGCATCATAGCTCAGAGCACTTGGATCCGAGTAAAGATCCCAAAGCCGCGTAGTGTCCAGCCACAGACCTCATGGACCGCTATTTGAAGGACGTTGCTGTAACTGCCTGGAAATCAACTTCCTCTGTCAGTGTGCCTTTATATTGACTCTGTAAGCTGGAAAATGGTATGAAAGAGCAGTTTGAGTTCTGATTCCACCATTTGTTAGACATGTGACCCAGGGCAGTTAGAAAGACCACAAACTTTAGTTTTCTCTTCTGAAAAAAATGGGCTGATACGTATGTGATCTGGGAGCACTTGGCACACAAGGGTCTCGCAAAGCTGTCTGTAGCATAACCATGTTCACAAAGACGTGTAACAGAAGACAAGCACACCAGGAGTAGTGACGAGGCCCGGGAAAGACTGAGGAGTTGTTAGTGTGGTGAGAAGCAGGTGCCTAAAGCTAAGTGAAGCTAGTCCACAAATGGGCCACTGTGTCCTGTTGGAGAAAGGCATTTGTTTGGCACAAAGGCTGATCTGTTTGCACTGGGAACAACTGTTGCCTGACAGGTTAGAGCTGTGCCATTATTGGTAAGAACTGGGCATGCGGTTATTTTGAGATAAAGCCATCCTATGCATCCATCCCATGCTGGCCTCAAAACCCGAGACCCTGCTGTGGACCTCAGCCTCAGATCCACACCTACAATCTGTATGTCTGTGGGATAGGTGGCTTCTTCCTGACTTTGTGTCTCTAGCTTCAGAATTTGTGGAGTCCAGCTACCTGAGACCTTATGGAGGGCAAAGCTTCTGCCTGTTTTAGTCATTGCTGTGTTGTGTGCCTTGGTCTCAAGAAGTGCCTGCTGGATGAATGGGTGAGTGAATGGATGAGGTACATTATGGATAAACAGCAATGTTAAACTATATGCCTTCCTTGAGAAAACTTAAACTTCTTTTAAAGAGCTAAGAAAAATTTAAAACGACTCAGTTTGGTTACAGACAGACAGTATAAACCTGTGTATATCTTGTTACCATGCATTTCACTAAATATTTAAAGATTTAATTTTAATTTTAATCGTGTGTATGTTTGTGTGGGGTATGTGCACATGAGTGCAGGTGCCAGTGGAGTCCAGAAGAGGGAGTCAAATCTCCTGGAGCTGGAAGTTAGGGTATAGTTGTGAGTTGCTGAAAACCAAGCTCAGGTCCTCTGCAAAAGCTGTGTGTGCACTGAACTGCTGGATCCATCTCTCCAGCCTCAATAATAAATTGGCTATATTTAGCTTTGTGGGTGTATATGATTGCAGATTTTAACTTAGTGTGGCTGGCTTGTCCGCACACCTCTTAAAACAATTAAAAGTTGTGCTTCACATGTGCTTAAAGTCCTTGGCTGGATCCCCAGGTCAAAAATAAAACAAACTAAATCAAAGGGAACATGATTAGCATGAACATTTCATGATTCTTGGCTCTCTCTTTGTGGGGTGTGTATGTGTGTGTGTGTGTGTGTGTGTGTGTGTGTGTGTGTGTGTTTTTTCGTGCTGAGAATCCACCCCAGGCAGGGCCTTGTGTTCACAGATCGCCCCTGCAGCAGCACCTGTGGTACAGTGTCCTATGTGACACAGTGATCTGTCTATTCAGTACAGTGGTACCCATCAGTGGCATCCAGCAGGTGATTTGATGTCCAGGCCTTCCTCAGCCTTGCTTCTCTGAGTCATAGGGGCCTTGTGTAGCTGGTTCCTCTTGAGCACAGCTGGGTGGCCGGCCAAGATTCTGCCCCTATTAAGTTCTTGCTCTCTGCTCTGGCACCGTTTGGGGATTCTGTGGTTGAATTTGTCTTCGGTGTTTTGAGGTTTTTCTTGGTGCTCTCAAGAAGTCTAGCATACTTAATCCTTCTGCACTTACTCCTTTCTGGAAATAGCTAGTTTCCTGAGGAGGCTTGCTCGATTTGCCTATAATGACTACAGGGCCACCATGCTCTTTTTCAGGGGCTCCTAGAGCTTCGTTGGATATTTCCTATCACTGCAGACTCAGGGTCAGACTGAAGGTCTGTATTAGACTCTGGGGGATGCGTTTTGGCTTTTGGATGGAAGTCAAATGTTACTAGGTTTAGTGTTGCACAAAGGAGATTGTACCGAAGTCCTTAGACAGAGGGAGAGATGCTCTGGGTGTGGGAAGATTCATTTCTGCTTCTCAGTTCACTCAGAAGTGCTCATTATTATTGCCTAACCTAACTCCCCTCTCCCCACTTTCTGTTACAGTGCTGAGGGTGGAACCCCATGCCTCTTGATGCTAGGCAAGTGCTCCGCCACTGAGCTGTCCACCTTTTTTTTTTTTTGGACGGGAGGGGGTCAAGTTCTGTAGCTCAGGCTAGACTCTATAGCCCAGGCTGCCTCCACCTCTAGAGTCCTGGCATTACTGTTGAATGTCATCTGTGTCAGGTATGTTGTTTTGTTTTGGGCAGACTCTCACTAAATTGCCTTGAACTTGAAATCCTCCTGCCTCGGCTTCCTCCGTGGCTGAGATTACAAGTTTGTGCCTCCCTGCCCAGCTAACCCCTTTGTGGTTAACACACAGCAAAGCCAAGCTTCTGTGCTGTTGCAGAACAAAGGTCCTCATGCACACCTGCATGCCTGTTGAGCTTCATTAATTTCTGAATCATCAGAGGATTTCTTTGGATACAGATTTTTTTTTCCTTTTTTTTTTTTTTTTTCCTTCTTTTTCCTTCGAGACAGAGTTTCTCTGTTATAAATAACTCTAGCTGTCCTGGAACTCACTCTGTAGACCAGGTTGGCCTCAAACTCACAGAGATCCATCTGCCTGCCTCTGCCTCCTGAGCGCTGGGATTAAAGGCATGTGTTACCACCGCCTCGTGGGGGATACAAATCTTTTTAGGAAATTTCATTGATCTAATTTAGGCAACAGTATAGAATGTGAGCTCAACTCTAGTGTCAAGACACTGCAGTTTTATCATGAAATCTGATGGTTATGACTGTCTTACTGCAGTTTCAACTCTGTGAGAACTGAACAGTCCACCCCGGGCTTAGCCTGTCTTTTCTCCCACTCTGTATAGGCTGACCTGGGTGATGTACAGCCCACTGACTTCACTGACTGTGCGCTAGTTGAGTTTCAGGCTGATTTTTAACAGTCTGGCCTTTCCCGGGACTCGGGTTTCTATCAGTGGTTCCACATGGGTGTGTAACAAGCACCTGAACTTAAATGTTCGAAAGAGTATGTTCTACCTAACTTCCCAGCCTTGGCAGATGGCACTGCCATTCTTTATTGCCACCCAGATTTCTGGTATTTGATGTGTGAGCACACACACACACACACACACACACACACACACACACACACGCCCTGTTGCCATGCTGGGGATTAAACCCTGGGCCTTGGAGCTGCATCTCCATCCCTTTGGGCTTCAGCTTCCCAGAATGGCCTGTCCCCGTGTACTCATCCCAGGAGGCTACCTGGTTCCTCCACAGCACACCCCAGATTTACTTCCCTTGCCACTGGGCTCCCTTGACCAGGTCCTTAAAGGGTCTCCTGTGAGCTGTGGCCATAGCCCTGGGACAATGCCTCACTCTTGACCCTGTGTACTTTTTTGACGACCTACCCCCAAGAATCTTTATGAAAATCGCATTGCTTCACCTCTCTTCCTATTTAAAACCCAATAGTTGCCGGGCGGTGGTGGCACATGCCTTTAATCACAGCTCTCGGGAGGCAGAGGCAGGCGGATCTCTGTGAGTTCAAGGCCAGCCTGGTCTACAGCGTGAGTTTCAGGACAGCCATTGTTACAAGAGGGAAAAACCCTTTCACGAAAAACCAAGAACCAAACAAACAAAACAAAACCCCAATAGTCGTTCCCTATGTGACTCAGACCAGGTTCACTAACTCCTCTTGTGCCATTCTTGGCTTATGTCACATACTCTCCTGTCTTGTGTCCATCTCCTGTAAGCCAGTCACGTCTCCTCTCACCTCGGGACCTTCTTGTCATCCCTTCCTTCTGAATGGAATACTGTTTCCCCTTCCTGTCCAATCAACTCCTCTTAGGCACCTTTGCTGACCTCAGTCACCCTCTCTTATGCCTACAGACTGTAACTACGTCTGGTACGTAGTGCCTGGTCTGTTGGCTTGTATGTTCATGGTTGGTCTCTTTTTATATGAGCAGGAACATCTTCTCTATATTTGTGATCAGAAAGTACCTGGAAATATTGGTGAAGTGGGTGACTTTGTCTTGTACGTAAGGCAGTTTTGAGTTCTGACATTACTGTTCGTTCTCTCCTTTCTGACAAAAAGTCAAGCAGTGTGTTACTCCCAGAGGTTTTTTTGTATTGTAAAGAAGCCATTTCCAGTCCCTGCCGGGACTGGCTGCGCAAAGTGCCCGATCTACTTTGAGATGTTCAGTTCCTGTGAAGCCCGTGCGCTCCTAGTGATCTAAGAACAAATCCTGTTCTGATTGTCCTGCAATCTGTATTGGGCATGGCCTGTTTGACATGTAACTAACAAAATTATTGACCATTTTGGCCCATTCCTCCCGAGTCCCTGCTACTTGGTACTAAGAGAAGGCGGGACTTTGGAATTCAGGTCTGACTTTGTGGTTCGTTTGTAAACATTGATTCTGACTCCTAGTTAAATGGAGTAAACTGAGCAAATGTATGCATCTTTGCTACCTCCCAGAACTCTAGTTGACACAGAAAGGAAGAAAAACAGTGTAAACCCACCCTTACTCCCAGAAATAAGGTAGCCAGTGGATTTTCAGGATCGAATGTTGCTGCCTGCTGTGCAATGCTGGGGACGATTTGACGAAATTTTTGTTATGAATTCCCAAAGGCTGGGGTTGAGTTTGTCATGCCGAATCAAAAACAATGGACCAAAGGAGAAATAGAATTCCCTAGAATAGTATCCCACACAGGAGGGAGAAGAGGCCCCAGCCCCCACAGCCATACACTGCAGCCTTGGATCAGCCAGTCTAGAGCCAGGGTAAAGGGCCAGCCAGTATTCCTAGAAGGATCAGCATCAACAGTCAAAGATGCTCTTGACCCAAATCACAGAACATTCCAGCCAGCTCCTGTCCACCATTTTGTGGATTAAGTAATAATTCATCATAGGAAACAGCAGAAAGAACGAAGGAGAATTTCGCTGTTTTCCCATGCTGAGAATGTAACCCAGGGCCTCTTGTGTACTAGATAAGATTTCGATCACTGAGATACAACTTCAGTCCAACTGGTTTTTTACTTGGGATGGTGGTATGAAGCTGCCCTTGAACTCCTGATTCTCCTGTCTGTCCTTCCCAGGTCCTGGGATTACAGCCATGTACCACCATGTCCAGCATAATTTTTAACTTACAGAAGAATGAAAATAAAACTGTATCCAAGATGAACTCTACTTGAAGTCTATTTAACTGTTCTCTTACTATTTATTTTTGTGTACATCAGTGTTTTGCATATATATGTGTATACACACATATATATATATATGTACACACACATACACACACACACATATATATCTGTATGATGATGTCAGATCCCCTGGAACAGGAGTTACAGACAGTTGTGAGCTGCCATGTGGATGCTAGGAATTGAACCCTGGTCCTCTGGAAGAGCAGCCAGTGTTCTTAAGGGCTAAGCCATTCTCTCCAGTCCCTATTAACTACTGTAACTCCTCAGTGATGCTGGGAATCAAACCTAAGGTCTTGTGCATGCTGGTCAGGAGCTCTACCATAAGCTATAGCCCTTCGTGGAACTATTTAAGAAGGCACAAAGAGAACTGTGAAGGTGTGGCCAGTGTGGTGGAGTGGAGGTGAATGTCAGCAAGCTTATAGGCCATAGCCACATTTGACGTCAGAGGTTGGGAGTCCACGGTTCCACCAGAAAAAACATCTACACCTTTATTTACTCTGCAGTGCCAGGGAGAGCTCAGCTCTGTCAGAGTCTGTCAGATGCCTTGGGAAGGTGATGGGTCTAGCTGAGATGCTGCTTCTGTCTGTAGGAAGTTGGCAGTGTAACTTGGAAAGCTGGCCTGTGAACTGAAGTGCAGATTACTTTCTGTTGTGAGTAAAGCAGCCCCTCCCCGGGTGCAGTCCAAAACACGTAGTAATTGATGCAGAAGCAGGGTCGTTCATCTTGATTTAGACAGCTGGAAGGAAAAAGAAAGCTTCACAGAAGAGCAGAGAATTGGCCTGGGGGTGTGGGTGTCCTAAGTCACAACCCATTCCAGTTGTAGGTGAGAAAAGTTGGCATTGCTTATGTTATGAGGGCCAGAGTCATTACTCGGTGTCTTGGCCAGTTTCTGATAGGCTCAGATCATTTCAGGGTGTTCATGGGTAAATGGGGCCAGGGGTCTCCGGCATCTTCTCAGCCTGATGCGCAGTCATGGCGTGCATCTCGCAGTGTTACCCTTCAAAACAGGAAGAGGAAGGTCACGTCTTTCTCCTCTTTCACTTTTCTGAGGGCTGTGACTAAAATGTTCTTGCCTGAACAGTTCCTGCATTCTTATTTAAAAGAAGACTTTGGCACACGGCAGACCTCGTCAAGCTATCTTTAGTGGGCCGTGGGGTGTAAGTGATTAGGAATGCAGCTGCGCTAGCTACAAGGCTGCTAAGTAAGCATGCTCGGGTAGGAGTTTAGAATAGCCTCTTGGGCCCAGAGATCTAATTTTTCAAGTACATGGTATGCAAGAGTCTCTCTCCAGGACCAATGCACTGAGGGCTGTTTGCACCAGAGGCCTGGGACTTATTTGTTTAAAAGCCACCACCCTTGGCTCTGGAAAGGCAGCCATGCCTCACTTGGAGTAGACAGAAGAAGACTGACTTCATTTCAGCTTTGTAGAGTTTGGCTTCGGTGCACCTTTGGAATACAAAATTCTTTACTTCTCTAGTGTGGCCCTGCACAGATCCATCTCTGTCCCGGAGGCTCAGCTGCCTGGAAGTACTGGTTCTTTGGTGCTTCAAACTTGGAACTGCTTCTTGCCTTTGCTCCAGAGAGTTGTATTTTCACTCAGCAAATGTTTACGTGGCTTCTGCCATGTGCATGCCCGTGCAAAGTGCAAAGATGCATCAGATTCTGGTATGTCCACAACTGGCAGCTGTCAAGTATACAGACCCATGCGCCAAAGTCGTCTCTTAAATAAGAATTCAAGAACTGTTCAGGCAAGAGGGTCTTAGTCACCGCCCTCAGAAAGGTGAAAGAAGAAAAAGACGTTTCTCTCCTTGTTTTGAGTTGGAAACACTGTGGGCAAGCACAAGCTTCTGCCTGGTGCTAAAAGAGTTGTCTCTAGGCAGTTCATGGGGAAGGAGGTTATTAGTTAGATGGGTGGGATTCAGGTAAATCCTGGTGAAGAAAGGGGTACCTCCTGCATCTTTAAAGGCAGCAGATAGTGCTCAGAGAGGAGGGATGCTCCAGGCATAGGATACAGACCAGGGTGGCAGAAAGCACTGGACCAGGGGGAAGAATAGGGAGAGGAGTAATTCACACTTGCTGGGTATTCAGTGAAAACCACTTACTTGCCCGAGGACCTACTCACTCATCCCATTTAATCCTCTTAGTAACTTTTTTCCTATTGGGGAGAAAAAAAACTAAATTCTGGAACATTTTTAATTCAAGGCCATCTACTGCACATCTCAGGGTTTTAGCCTCTTAAGCCAGAGCAGGTTCCCCCCCCCTCTTTCTTTCCCCTAGAGCAAATGGATACTTGAAGGGGAAAGGAATAATTTGAAGAAGGTAAGTTTAGGGGGAGAATGTGGTTTGGGACAGATGGGAAAAGGACCTGGAGTGCTGAGCTAATTGCTCTGGAAGCTTCTGGAAGCCATTGAAAGTTTTTTAATGGGGTGTGACAGGGCCACAGCAGGGCTTCCAGCTGTGGCTGTAAAAGCATCTGAGTTCATCACTATGTGCCAGACACTATCCCTGAGCCTGGCACTCCAAACTTCTATTTTTCCTCATAACAACCTGTGAGGCAGGCGCTATGGAGACACCACCCCCTCCCCTACCCGCCTCACCCCGTACCTGTAAAGGGAAGTTAGGGCAAGTTTAGGGAGGATAAAGGACTTGCTAGAAACCCTATCCCTGTAGGAGGTGAACTTGAGGTCAAAGGCACAAAGGCCACTGGAGAAACCCCTGAGAGATAAGCGAAGGAGAGACTGTGGCAGAGGCTACCGGTGTTGATTCAGGAGGGAGGAAGGCTCCTTCCGTCATACTTACTGTACACAAGTGAAGCGTCAGGCTGGGGTGTTCTACTCATGGATAGGACTGAAGACAAGCTTAGGGCAGTCCGAGCCGAACTCACAGCAATGGGAGGTATCTTTGCAGGGTTCAGCTTTAGAGAGTTAATGTATATAGCGGCTATGGTAAAGACAGGGAATCCCTGGGGATTACAGAACACTACTAATTCAAGGCCGGGTAGAGCGATAGAGGTCACACAGGGTGTTTGGGTCCATTTTTTTTCTTGCTATAATCAAAGAATAAAGGTCTATGTATGCACTGTTCTGAAGGTTGAAAGGTTCAAGATTGGATAGCCTTGTCTGGGATGGATCTTTTTCATTGCTGGAAGTCAGCATGGGTACCACATGTCAGGACAGACATCACCTGCTCAGGTCTCTCCTGCTTTTATAAACGTACTAATGCAGCCTGGGGTCCCGTTTCCATAGCCATGTCTAACCGACCTTCAAATGCGCTAGCACATGACTTTGGGATCAAGTGTTCAGTAGCTGACGTTTGGGGGTCACACTGGAACTATAGCAGAAGGACAGGAGGATGGGTGGCGCGTGGCCCGAATACTTCAAGGACCTGGATAATGGAGAGAAATTACTGTGTCCCGGACATCACTACACTTAACCTTGTCCTTAGAACCAACCAGCCTCAGCCTGAAAGAGCCTCCATCCCGCAACGTCGACTTAACTCTTGCCTACCGTCCATACAGTGCCGAGTTTGACTTCCAGCACTGTGTAAACCAGGCATAGTGACACACAATTGGAATCCAGACCTAGGGAAGTGGAGTTCAAGGAAATCTTTGGCTGTGTGGTGAATGTGAGGCCGGCCCGCGAGGCTACGTAATACCCTGTCTGCAAAACAGTAACGGAGCCCACCGCTGTCGTTGCCACAGAGTCTCCTGAGAAAAAGGCAGGGGTAGGGTAATATGACGATACAGCGTGTGGTTTTAAATTTGCCCCTGTTTTAGCTAATGCCTAAATCCTTCCAATTGTATTGTGGCATCTTTGAGTCTCTCTGTCAGCCTGAGACAGAGTCTGGAGCTTCTAGGAATCTCAAGACGAAAGCCAGACAGAAGGGCCAGGAGGTCCTTAAGTAAGGCCTGGGCTGGCTGCAGGGAAGAGAGGTGTTTTCTCTTTAAATTCCCCAGGGGATAGGTGAAGGTTGATTGAGTGAGAAGCCAACACTGATAAGAAAGAGTGTGCTTCCGTACAGAAGGAGCCCAGAGGCAGTTCTCAGCTTTTGCATTTAATTGGAGGCCAGGCAGCGGCCCCCTGCAGGGCACCAGCGGGTCTCTAAAAGCCATGACCCTGGCCTGAGGGCAGCCGCCTCTGTGCCCTCCTCCCAAGCCGTTGTTGGGTTGCAGAGCTGTGGTTGGTCTTGTTGGCCAGTTCCTAGCAGAAAGGCTCCCTGAGAGGAAATGAGAATTTTAATTATTTACTATCCTTTCTGGTATTTTGAGATGGGGGCCTTACTGTGGAGTCCAGGCTGGCCTCAAGCCTGCCTCAGCCTACCAAACACTGGGATTCACCCACCAGGGCCAGCATCTGGTACACTGTAGAAAAAACCCAAAAACCAAAAGCAGAAGTTCCCATGAGGGAGACACCGCATCTTTAGGTTCAGAAGACACTAGATGAGCTTTTCCCCAAAAGCAGCCTTGTCCTTTATTGATCTTTTTTTTTTTTCATTAAAAAATTGGGAGATATTTATTTTTCAGTTTCTGTGTTTGGGTGTTCTGCCTACACGTATGCCTGTGTACCGCGGGCGCGCAGTGTCCATAAAGAAGAGAGCATTGTGTTGTCTGAAACTGGAGTTACAGAAGGTCGTGAGCCACCGTGCGGGTGCTAGGAGTGGAACCTGGGTCTTCTGCCAGAGCAGCCAGTGTTCTTGACCGTTGAGCCGACCTTCCAGCCCCTTACTGATTTTTTACTTTTTTTTACAGATCAGTTTTCTCACCTGTAACTTTTCACCTAGTCTCACTCGACCGTGAACATTTCTCACATTTTTCATTTGTATAGCTTCATCCCCTACGTTAGGGAACGAGGAAAACGACGAGGCTTGACCTCAGATGACGCCATGCCTTTCTGCTTCATTATTCGGAGTGGGCCAGTAGTGGCCGAGAGGCATGAATGGATGGAGGAGACTTTGGACAGAACGCAGCCCTGTACTGTGCCCCGTGTTTCCCTTAATGATGGCCCCGTGTGCTGCAGTGAGCGCTGAGATTATAACACAGTGCCCAGTAGTGCTACCTGTCAGCTGGTGTTTGGGGTGCTGCTGGTATAACCAAACCTCTTTTAGTGCCAGTCATACAGAAGTTTAACACAGAGTGCAGACCAGGTGACTGTGGGGACATGTTTTGTGATGTCATTTCAAGAAGAAAGTCTTCTCCCGGGACACTTCTCAGCTCCTCTCTCCATTGCTGACACGAGACTATGCTGTGAACCTTCCCTATTCTGAGAGAATATCTGGGGTATTCTCAAATAGCTTTGAAAAAGGGAACCATAGAGTAGGAGGCACCAGTAAAACTTCCTTATTTCTGGTGAGTCTCTTTTTAATAACTATTAATATAAAGGTTCAATGGTAGTCAACAAATAGGTATTGGGTAAAATCATACCTTTCAGCTTGGGACTCGGGGAAGAAATGTAAGGTTAGAGATGCAGGTGAGCCAGAGAGAGGTGCTGTGTTTTCCCACCTGAAGTTTTGCATGGCAGCAAATCTATGTTAAAGGTTCTGAAAATGCTTGAGGACCTGGTGAGATAGCAAAGCAGCTTAAAGTGCCCGCTTACATTAGGACCTGATGACCCGAGGGGGACCTCGGAGAAAGGTAGAAGGAGGGAAAGAGTCCTGCAAGCTGTCCCCTGACCTCCATGTACACAGACACACAACACATAACTATATCATTAAAACTGTTTCATTGTGCCGGTCAGTGATGGTGCACGCCTTTAATCCCAGCACTCGGGAGGCAGAGGCGGGCAGATTTCTGTGAGTTCCAGGCCAGCCTGGTCTACAGAGTGAGTTCCAGTGTTATAACAAAGAAACCCTGTCTTGAAAAACCAAAACCAAACAAAGAGACATTAAGACAACTAATAACAAGACAAATAGTTCCGCAGGCGCGCGTGTGTACACGTGAGTGCAGGTGTGCACAGGCTACAGTGAGCATGTAGGAGCAGAGCACAGCTCTCTTGCCTTCTGCCTTGTCCGGGCAAGATCTCCCTTGTTCTTTCTGATGCTGCCCTGTACGCTGCCCTCAGGCTAGCTGGTCTGTGAGCCTCCAGACGCCAGGCAGTCCTATTAAATGTACCTCCTGTCTCACAGTAGCAGTGCTAGGATTACCAATGCTCCGTTTGGCTTTATAAAGTGAGTTCTGCAAATAAAACTCGGCTTGTCAGGCTTGCATGGTTAGTGTCTTTATCGGCCGAGTCATCTTTCAGGCCCTAACAACAACAACAATAATAATAATTCTTCCTCTTCTTCTCCTCGTGCTCCTCCTCCTTTTAAATTAAAAGTATTAAAATTTTTATTTTTTTCAATGATTAAAAGAGAAAAGCAGTTAGCTAAAACAAAATAGCTAGCCCAAATTTTATAAAACTAACGTAACGAAACATAATAGTAGTTTTTTTCGGACTACTGTCAAGTGGGAAAATATCGTAAGATGATTGTGGCTTGGGTAAGAAATGTTTTTCATGCACAGTTGTCAAAAGTAGAGTTGAATGTCCTCTTTCTTTCTTTGTATTCCTTCCTCCTTCTCCACCATGAGAAATTCTTCTAATATAAAGATAAAATCAGATGAAAACACGTTTATGGGCAGTGGCGTTTAAAGTTTTGTGAGTGGGGGTTCTGATAAGAGCCTAGTAGAATAGTTATGTTACATGGAACAGCCAGCGAAAACAGAGCTGTCACGGAATCGGTGCGGTGTGCTGTGGTGTGGTGTTGTTCTGCTTTGTTGTTGGAGACAAGGTTTCATTCTAGCCATGGCTGGCTTGCAACTTACTATGTACCAGGCTGGCCTTGAACTCACAGAGATCCACATGTTGCCCGCTGCCTCCGGAGTGCTAGATTTGAATGTGTGTGCCACCATACCCAGCTGGGTTGATTGCTTGGTTTGTTTGTTTGTTCTTTGTTTCGATTTGAAGATTTATTTTCATCTTAAGTTATTTGTCCATCTCTGGGTTTGTGCACATGAATTGCACCTACCGAGGCCAGAAGAGAACATCGGACCCCCTGGAGCTGGAGTTAACAGCAGTTGTAAGCCACTGTAGGAAGGTGCTGGGAAAGGTCTTAGGTCCTTTCCTAGAGCAGGGTGTGCCCTTAACAGAGGAGTCAACTCTTCAGCTCTGCAGAGAATTGTTAATACAAAAATACAATATTGGGTGAAAAGAAAGTACAGAACGCTACCTGTGTGACAAGATCCACATTTTACCTAAAGTGTATACAGCAAAAGCATATCTCTAGATGACTGGCCATGGTCATCTGAGTGTGGTATGGGAGGGCGTGTGTGCGTGCACGTGTGTGTGTGTGTGTGTGTGTGTGTGTGTGTGTGTGTGTGTGTGTACATGTACATGCACGTGCATGTGCAGACATGCATGTGCTTCCGTGCTTGTGTGTAAATGATTTAAAATGCTATTCCAGAAAATGGAGCACTCCTGGATAGTATGTGTGTGTGCATGAATATTGAGATTTAGCAGGAAGGCCCAAGCAACCAGCAGTAACAAGGTGATTGGGCCTAGTTGGGATGATATTAACTTCTCTAATGGTAAAATTAATGCTTTCTTTTGGAAAGAATAAGTGGAAACCTGTGCAAAATATTGAAGAGTGCCCATGTAAGGTCCCCACAGCTCTGAATGCCTTTGGAAGTAAGTCCTGTGATATATCTCATAAAGAGACCAAACAATCCTTTCAGGATTGCACAGCTCATGGCAGAGGATGGATTTGAACTCAGACAGTCTGGATCTAGTGTCCGGACTGTTGAGCCCCAAATACTTGGTTCTGTTCATCTTGTGAACAGCAGTCTCGTTACTGCTTGTGGCAGGTCACTGACCTGACTAGACTTACTGCTGCTCCGCTCAGCCATTATGTGGCTGGGAAGAGCTTTGACCTTGACAAGAAAAAGTCATGGTGAGTCACTGGCCGTTGGTCATATAGAGCCCTTTTAGTTTTGTAACATGGCCTTGTGGTGGAATCGAGGTGAAGCCTTGCTATTTCTGGAGGCTCTTCACTTTTTTCCTTCGTCATCCTCCCTGAAGCGCTTCCTCCCAGACCACCAGACGTCTCTGTGGGTTTGTAACCTTGTTTGAGGCTTCTGGACTGCAGACCTTAGGGGGAAATCCAAGCATAGGAAGATGGTGACAGGAATCTGGGTATCCACCCTCAGCTTTGCTCAGCTGAGGTTTGCTCCCTAGGTGTGTGTGTGTGTGTGTCTGTGTGTGTGTATGATTTTATTTTATGTGAATTGGTATGAGGGTGTCAAACCCCCTGCAACTGGAGTTACAGACAGTCGTGAGCTGCCATGTGTGTGCTGGGAATTGAACACGGGTTTTCTGGAAGAGCAGCCTCTTAACCCCTGTGCCATCTCTCCAGCTTCCAAGATCCCCATATTAATACATTGTCATCCCAAACTTCCAGTTTATGACTGGAAGTGCTTATTGTTTGGGAAAATTTTTGTATGTGCATAATAAGATCTTGGGGGTGGCACCCAAACCTAAACTCAGAGTCAAGTTGTTTCCTGTACACTGTACCCATAGCTTGAAGTCGAGTTTAACGGAACATTTGAAATCCTTTCTACATTAAGCAGGGCATTGTAGAACACACCCTCGTCTCCACTGGAAGCAAGAGGATGAGAAGCCCAAGATCACCCTTAGCTGCATAGAAGTTTGGGGCTATCCTGTACCACATGAGGTCCAAAATTCTATTTTTATAACTTCCCACTTGTGTCCCATCAGTGCCCAAAAAGTTTCTGATAGAGGAGCATACCGAGCTTTGAGTTCTGTTTTTTTAAAGAAAGTAAGTTTCAGACCCAGAGCCTCACACATGCCAGGCAAGCGCTGTGCTGAGCGACATTTGCAGACCCTTGCATTTCGTTATTAGGGGTATCTCCGCCTGTGCTCACATTTTTCTTTGCCTATTTGATTGGTTGGTTGGTTGAGTTTTTTAATTTGATTTTAGCAGTCGTGGGACTCCGACCCAATGCATACTAAGCCAGCACTGTGTCACTGAGCCAGCCACACATTCAAAGCCTCCTCCTAACTCTGATAAGTTTCTTTCACAAACTTGCTTCGCTCAACGGGATTTAAAGGTGTACTTTACAAAGTTTTTACTCTCACTGCAGATTTGCTAGTTTTTTCCAAATCCGTGTTCGGCAAAGATCTTCCTGTAATTTCAAGTGAGAGCGGTTCCATTTTTGAATCAAAAAGAAATACCATCGGTGACTGTCTGAACTTGTACTTTGCTGGGGACGGTGCCAGAGTCTAGTTAATAATCACCTGGGTTTTGTTTTTGTTTTGTTTGTTTGTTTTCACATTAATGAAACAATGGGAAGGCACTGCATTTTTCATTGGAGAGGTGGAGGCCTAGAATCCACTTAAAAATTTTTTTAAGTGTGTGGGGGTTGGGGGCAAGGCAGGTACACACATGCCACAGAGTGTATGTGAATTTCAGATGGCAGCTTGTGAGAATCTGGTCTCTCCTTCTGCCATGTGGGCCCCAGGAGATCAAACTCAGGTCTATAGGCTTTGAGGCAGGCGCTCAGGAGTTGATTCTTGCTTTAGGTGTACATGAGCCCAATGGGAGTGTGTTGACACGTGTGTGTGTGTGTGTGAGTGTGTGTGTGTGTGTATGTGTGTATGCGTGTATGCGTGCACACTGGAGAAAAATTGCTTGCACCTCTCTACTGATGTAGTACTGGAGGAGACCAAGAGACTGACCCAGTCACAGTAACTCCTGCTTAGCCCGTCAGTTTAGGGACCACCCTGCTGCCTGTACTCTTGGAGGCTCAAGGAGTCACCAGACAGGGAGCTGTAAGCTGTGGACTGTGACCATTTTACAGGGCCCAGGACTTAGTAGAAGCTGGGAGCCAGGCACCAGGCTGGGTGAAGCAGCCCAGCCCACAGGGCGGAACTGCCTCATGGTCATTTGTTGGGCACCTGAGAATGTCTTTGATCCTGCCTTTGTGGGAGACACGCAATCTCTACCTTGAGGGCTCAGATTGAGTTTCGCAAGCTTTGTATAAAGTGATTAAAACACGCGCCTGCGTCTTAGCAGCTGTGATGCACTAGCCCGGGAGGCATGGTCCTCATGGGTGAATCATGGTAGGTGGAGTGTAGACATTTGCTATCCCTGGCTTTTCAGTAGAA